>CM037851.1:223718560-224318560 GCA_021234595.1 Delia radicum
TTTGCTTTCATTGGCATTCTAATGTAGCGTTCGTCACAGCAAAACAACATTATTCTCATTACTTCTGATTGCTGGTAGCAGTGTTTAAAATTTTTAATTTAAATCAAGTTTGTTGTGATTAATTTAATATAAAAAATATCTAGGACATATCAAGTATTTTAATTTTGTATAAAATTTCCAACTTTGTCACGTTACCTGGCAAATATTTTACTTTTGAGTAGTAAAATATTAATATTAAAATTAATATTTTTTACGTAATAGCATCGTTAGCTATAAGAGAAAGGAAAACTCACAATGGTATTGAGAAAAGTGAAAAACAGACCAAATAATCTCAAATAAAATTTCCTATATTCTACTAAAAGCACAGACCATCAAAATCTGATAACATCAAGACCCTGGAACAAGAGTATACTTTCCAAACGTTTGATATGCGCCGAATACGAATCTTTATGATGCTCCATCATATCACATTTTTAAATATCTTAACAAAAATCGATTTTTGTTATATTCGGACGTTATAACATCGCGAATTGAGCTTTATTCACAAAACTTTTTATGTCATCTGAAAGTCCTATCTGTTTGAATTCAGCGCACATCAAACTTTTTATAAAATATACTCTAGTATCAGGGCTGGAAAACTTGTTTGCCTGTGTAATTGAATTAATTTTATTTAATTTTGCATAATATTCATTGTAATTCTCAAAAATAAATTCACGACATAAATTTATAATGTTTTTTAATGTTATAAATAAAAAAAAAAAAAAAAATTTAATAATTGCTAACATTTACGTAGCAGCAAATTTATGCCCATACAAACAGATACAATATATGGGCCCATATTCGGATGCATTTATAAGATTCAAATAGCGTCACATAGAATTGATATGACTACATAAAGCTCTATCAATTTTTTTTAATCGTGTACTCTGAAATGTTCAGCTTGAATTCAAGTTTCCCTTTTGCTGGAAAATGCTATTAATTACACTCAATTCAAGTATAAATCATGACTGGAATTACACTTGATTTAAACTTTAATTCCAGCGAAATTGCTTATTGGATTTGTGTTTAGATGCGTCTTTAACCCTCTAATGCCTGAATTTTGTTTTGCAATGAAATTCATACCATGTGTTTCGTCTCGAAAATAAATAATATTGTTTTTTTACAAAACGATTTTCGCCGCCTACTTAAGCGATATGAGCAAACAAAATTTTAAATCCATCTCGAAAACTAATGCAAGTACAAAAGTTTTTACCAAAATTATTGTTCTTACAAAGATATAACAACAATCCAAAAATAAACTTTTTTGTGCTTCTTTTGAAGAAGATATGGAGGTTTTCGCTTTTTGAAAGCTAAATTGGGCGAAAAGTGCCTTAACTCCAATATATGTAAACTAAAATTAACACTTTGCTACTACTACTTATTGCCTTCCTTACTCCAAATTTCAAAAAATCCAGCCATTAGTTTTTAAAGTTAAGAGGATGTCGTTTCGAGATATACTGGTAAAATCCTGTATGTCCTTGGACGAAAGTAAGGACTCATTATTAAATATAATGCTTAAATCTTACCTAGGATTCATTAGTCAAAGAGTTTTTAGTCAAATTTAATTGTTTTTTAGATTTTTGAAGTCTTAGCATTTAAAAAATAATTATTTTTTAATTTTTACAAAATTTGGACTTTGAAGTTTTATCGCGCTTCAAACCGTGCACGGGACGCGAAAATTTTTTTCCCAAAACATTTAGCTAAATTAGTTCTATATCGAAATATGTCAATTTCTAAGTATAAAACCTTCATTCGACGCATTTGTGCTCAATTTAATTAAGCGTGACAAAAGGCAGCCTCATTCATTTGAGGGTTAAAAGATCTTTCATTTGATATCCCTTTTGTATACAGTTTCTTGGAAGGAACAAAATATATCTTGAAAAAACTAAAAATAAGACCTTTTTTGAAAATGGTCCAGCTTTTTAACCGGTTATCGCAAAACAACGAAATACTTCTGGAATATTCTTAGTTATTTTCAAGTTTATCTATTTATTTTCAAGGAGTCAGTAAATTTTTTTTTCTGAAACGACCCCACCTTACTATTTAGTCATTTCTCAAACATTTATAAAATCAATTCAAAATAATGCTAAACAAAATTGATGTGTAGTATGTAAAATAACGTACCTTAGCATCCTGTCGATCAACACTGCCCAATTTAATTAAATTAGCAAACGTTTCATGAAATTCTTTGCGTATTTTAAAACCAGGAGTTGCCTTAACACCAACCCAACTGCAAATTGTGTGCAAATGCCAATGGCGGCGCTGACGAACGACATCCGATGGGTCGAGATGATACACTCATATAACGATTACAAGATTCCACTACCTTTGGTTGTTGATAACGTAACTGTACTTCGGTACTGAGAGGTGTACACTTATCCATGGCCTCCACGTTGTGGGCATTTTCATGTAAACTATTCACACGAGCATTATAGCCACTCATCACGGCGTTAGTTGAAACTAAGGCCAAAGAATTTTTTCAATTCACGTTCAGATTCCCGCAATAAAGCTGGGCTCGCTTATCACTACGTTTGGCTGTGCTATCCTCGTTGACAACATTTCATTGAGTAGGGCACAGTCCATGGTTTGCGTCGCAGACTCGAGAACGTGCATACTGTGTACAACCTTTTTTAACCACTACTAGGGTGATTCAGTACTTCTAATTAGAGTTGAATGAGATATTGAAAAATATTATGTTTTATATTCCAATTTATTCAAACTTACGTTCCTCCTATGGAGGTCAAAGCTTGTGCTCTTTGTTTTCTTTCCCAATCTCGACTTTTATTTTTCATACGTGTTCGAGGAGGTGTGTGTACCAAACTCTTCAAAACGTGCCGCCAGTAAATCATCTGGATGCGCTGTCGCCAATTCTTCATCAAGTGTCATATTGCGAAAATTTACCGGTTAGAGGGGGTTTGTTTAATGCGAATTTCGACTCTGTCGCATAAAAGAAAAAAATAGAAAAAACATTTTGTTATTTGTTTATCGTAACAATACAGTACAAGAAAAAAACTCCACAACTAGTATTCACAAATTGCTTTATATCACTCAATTGTATTTTTTTTTTTTTTTTTTTTTTTTGCAAAAAAAAATATTTATTTTTATTAACCTTCTAAAGGACTACCTCAATAGAATTACACAAAAATATTCGTTAATAAAAAATTGTATCAACAAAATAAGAAGAGTTTTATCAATATGATTAGCAATATGCCAAAAAAACAACTTTTTCATTTTCAAGCTATTAATCCCGAATGATTTTATATGTTTCGGGGGTAGAGTCAGGTACCCTACTTGCTTATTAGAATGCCCCTCACTTGTCCTAAAACGGATATTTAGGGTGGCCCTTAAAACTAGGATTTTTGACTTTTTATGAATTTAACGCATTATTTATGTTAATAGCTACAAAATCAATGTTTTTATTGTGTTGAATAGTTAGTTTGGGTAGTAATCTTCCATTTTTGGTTTTTGTTGGAATAATACACTGAAAAAAAACAAAGTGGCAACAACAAAACTTGGAAGTAAGAAAATACTACTTCTAACATTAGCGCGGCACAAATTGGGGCTGAATATTATGGCTTGCCATGCAACACAGTTGTTTAATGACATTAAAATCTAAAATTCTGCCGTGGTGCTTGGCGATCGCATTTTTCGTTTACAAGAAAATTAGGAAAATGTAAAAAAAGGAAAAAAATGGGGTTTTTTGACCTTCATTCACTTATAACTTTTGAAGTAGGAATGTTATCTTCAAGCACCACGGCAGAATTTTAGATATTTTAGTCATCAACAATTATGTTGTCTCCCAAGGCATAATATTCAGCCGAATTTGTGCCGTATAACAAACAGTACAGCCTATTTTCGACAAATTTTATTAATTGATTAAAAAAACAGGGTGAATTTTTAAAAAAAACGTAAATTTATGCTACTGAAATTAGTTATACATTAGTTATTAAGAACATAGACACTGTTTTCCACTTTGGGAAACAAAATTCCTTTCCATGTGATAAGTAAATATACTTATATTTCATTTACTATTGCGATAAAGCGGCAGTAGATATTTTAGCCGTCACCTTTGCGTGCTTATGAATTACACAGCCTCACAAAAATATAAAAAGGTTCTGACCCAGAAACCAGACCCACCAATCCTTATGTATTATGACCTCCTGAATGCGATGCAAACAGTTTGGCAAACAGCAAATTTGGATTTAGAGTCCCAACTCAAAGAAAAGCTAAAGAATTTGCACTCTTATGTAGATCTCTAAAATTTAAATAATAAAATAACTTGATGTTTTAAAAGTATAAATAATAAAGATTTCTGTTAAATACAATTCTAGTAAAATAACTAAAATTTTTTTCGCAAAAACTAAAAATGTAAACTTTAATGATCAATTTAATAAAATTTACATACATATTTTAATATAAATTTGGTACTATCTCATTATCTTATAGATCTTTTCTTTCTCATTCGGTTATTTTTCATCCGATTTTCAAGTTTTTTTTTTTTTTGTTGGAAAGGTATTCAATTACCTTTCTAATTGTTGAATTTGTTAGTACAAATTATTGCCGCTAGATGGCGTAAAAATTCATTTCTTTTAAAAAAATGCATCAAAACACCCTGTATTTGCAAATATTTTGAGTTCATATGTTCTGCAAAAGTACTCGCCATATGATTTTGTACAAAGTTGCCAAACAACATTTGGTCGAATTCTGGAAATTTAACGGTCAAAATTTTGATTTTCTTCAAGAACCAAAAAATAACGGTAATTTTGTAAATAACGGAATTATAAAAAAGTCGCGGAACAAAAAGTTGCTTCTGATACCCTAAAGAACCATTTTCAACAATAAAAAAGTTCTTTTTCGCAAAAAGTCGATTTTGGCATATTGCTAAATATGATATAACGTTTCATAAAGATGATGAAATTTTTCAGAATTATGTATAACACTATAATAAAAATTTAAGGTAATGCTCAAATTTTTTGTAGTAAACATAATGAACCATTTATTTTGAATGTGGTATGAGTCCTCCTTTTGTTTCTTCTTAATATAAAAAAAAAACTTAAATAAACAAGAATATTGAAATTGCATTTGCATGTGAAAGTAAAAATGCTTAACTTAACTTGCTTAACGGCGACTCAATCTCTAACCTACACTTGGTATCCAACTATTGTATGTGAATAAAGCGCATCATAAAACGTGATAATTACTTGTGAAAAAGAGATAGGATTAAGAAGAAAAAGCATTCTAGTTAAGAAATGAATTGTGCATTGGTATTAGTTAATTCTGTCTCTTCTGATCGAAACAATAGTTGTGTGTACGTAGTGTGACCAAACTCCACTTTAGCCACAGTCATCGCTGTGTCGACCGTGGCTCAACTCGTTAAGAGGTGAGATTACGATGCATAGCTTGATGCTAAGGGCAGTGAGTTCAAATACCAGTAAGACACCAAAAAAAAAAAAAAAAAATAAAAAGTTTTTCATATAGAGCAAATTAACAATATAAAATACTTTGTTCAATTGACACATAAATTAACCACTGATGAGTCCCAGGAGGGGGACGAAACTGCGGCAGTCTGGTGTATCCCTTGTGTCCGTAAAATTTTTCAATAAAAATGTTTTCTTCTTCTTCCTGTAAAGAGACTAACTAAAGTAATATTCTACAGTAATTAATATAAAAATTAATTACGATTGTCATTATCTGACAGTTGCAAAACACTTTCTAACGTAAAAATATAATGTTCGACAACATTTTATTACCAATATTCGTGTTAAATGTTGAAATTCGCGAAAAATTTTGAAAATACACACACAGAAAAAAGATTCGGTAGTAGCAACCGTATTTGTAACCAATCGAATGCTTCGGTTGTAGCTATCGATTTTATTGTTAGTTTATTTTTTTTGTAACGTGTGTTAATTTTTACTACAGTTGTGGTTCATTTTTTGAACATTAAAAAACAAATGACAATGTTTGTTTTCAACTACATTTTAGTGTTCCATAGTATTCAAGTGTACTAACCGAGTCTGGTGTAGATCTTTAGTTTTTTATGGCAAATTGTATTAACGATTATCATTGCGAAACACAAATTTTAAATATTAAGTAACCCAGTAAAATAGTAAAATCCAAATACTGGTTGCAGAACAAATTATACTGTATTATAACAGGTTCTAATTTCTGTTCTGCAACTGGTTCTTTTATATGGAGTTTGTCCTATTTGCAATAGGTTCTTTACCTCCAAACAAGAACAGGTTGCTTTAGAACCGCTTCTATAACCAGTTATATAACTGGTTCTGTGACAGTGACACCTTACATTCCGACTGCTAGGAACCTGTTCTAGAACCGGTTCCATGTAACCGGTGGTAAAAGAAGGTGTTATATAACAGGTTTAGAGGTAACCTGTTCTAAAAAATTTTGCTGGGAAATTCTGTTAACGATGATATTGTTTTATGCAAAACCGATATAAGCCCTTTAAAAAAAAAACGAGTTAAGGATGAAATTGGGTATAATACAAGACGATCTTTTTATATAAAAACAAAAATTAAATTATTTCAAAAACTGTATAATTATTAAGAGAGAATTTTTAAAAAGTTAACGATTAGACAAAAATGTTGCTTTTATATGCCCGTAATTTCAAGCAATAGATACCTACCGGTGCTTAGATATATATCCGTATACACGAACAAAATCGGGTAGTATCTAAGCACCCGGTAGGTAAATATTGCTTGAAATTACGGGCATTAAAAGTGGTATGAGTCCTAATTTTTTTTATTTGTTAATAGAAAAAAACTGAAACGAAAATTGAGAAATCACAAATCTTAAGTTTTTTTATTTTAAATTGTCTTATCGATTATGCAATGCCGAAACCATTGCGAAAGGGCTAATTTTTAAATATTTCATGAAGTTATTTGGTTAACAATGATAGAATTTGTCCAAACATTTTTATTGCAAATCGCTATAATTCCTTTTTAAAAAACGAGTTAAGGGATGGACGATCTTTTTATATAAAGACGATCTTTTTATATAAAACAGAAATTAAATAATTTGAACAACTATATAAATATTAAGAGAGAATTTTTAAAAGTTAACGATTAGACAAAAAGGTTGCTTTTAAAAGTGGTATGAGTCCTAATTTTTTTTATTTGTGAATAGAAAAAAACTTAAATAAACAAGAAAATTTGAACTATTTTTATATGGGAAAGTAATAAAATAATGTTGGAAAAAAATTGTATGACCAATATTCGTGTTGAAAATTTAAAGTCACGAAAATTGAGAAATCACACTTCTTAAGTTTTTTATTTTAAATTGTCTTAATCGAAACCATTGTGAAACGACTAATTTTTAATTATTTCATGAAGTTATTTTTTTTTTTTTACGTTGAACCAACACTCAGGGGATGCCCCTACTAATGCATTGCATTGTGTTGATATCAGGAAAATAGGTTATGGGGGAGGAGGAAAGAGGGAGTAGTGTTTGTTTACATTTGACTTGAATTTTTCTAAATTGTAATTTGCAGAGAAGACTTCCGCAGGGACACAATTCCACATACGGCTAGTGCGACTGAAAAACGAATTTTCTCTGTAATGCGTTGTGCGATTTGCCGGGCTATAGACAACAAACGGATGAGATCTACTTGACAAGCGGGTAGTACGAACAGAGAACCGGTCCCTCGGGATGAGTCGGCTTATCTCAGCAGAACACTTCCCATGGTAATATCTATAGACAAAGTCACACAAACCCACATTCCGACTATGCTCCAACGAGTCAATATAGTTCGAAACCCTACTGTCATTGATAAGCATCAACGGCTCTCCGTTGCACACGATCCAGAAGCCCCAAAATAGACTTTGAAGCACCTGCCCATATATGGAGTTATATTCCATCTTCGGCCGGATGTAGGTGATATATATAGTAAGGAGATCAGGTGGGTGAAGTATTTCTTACACCGGTTTAGAAAACCAAGACACTTGAAAGCTTCTTTCGATACTTGAATAATGCGATCTGTCCAACGGACATCACACTGTATTCTCATGCCCAGAACATCAAGAGTATCTGAATCCTCAATAAACGATCCCATCCATTTACACAGATGACGTAGTTGAGTCCACAGACCTATGGGTCAACATACAACATTGAGTCTTACGAGCATTAAAATCGACCCTGTTCGCACGACCCCACTCTGAGATTGTCGAAAGGTCATGATTGAGTGTGTCATTCAAAATCTGTCTTTAAAACAGAAATTAAATAATTTGAACAACTATAGAAATATTGAGGAGGAATTTTTAAAAGTTAACGATTTCACAAAAAAAAAATTATTGTTAACTTCCTCCGCCGTTGCGTACTTGAAAGTTAACTCTATTCATGCAGGTGTGAAATAACTTTTTTTCTACGTGTTTTTTCTGTTAATTAAAGTAAATTATCACAAATAATTTTTCTGTTAATATGGAAAAAGTATTCATGATCTTTAACCGAACTAACCAACATTTCACAAAAAAATTTAGGCTGAATTTCAGTTTATGGGGGACACCCCTAGAGAAAAAATCTGAATATGCCATCCCCTTCAGAATGTTCCCAGGAGTACGAAAATCATAATGAATAAGGGGGCTCACGCCCTATGGGCGTGGCAGTCGAAAAACGACCCGGCCCACCTACGTAGACAATATGGGTATCAAATGAAAGCTAATGTCTTCACGATTCCAAAAATAGCCATAGTTGCCAAGCCGATACGGCCATTTTGTTAAATAGGGGCGGGGGTGAAAAACGACCCATGCCACCTACTTAGGCAATATTGGTATCAAATGAAAGGAAATGTCTTCACAAAAATACCCGTAGTTGCCAGATCGTCCAGAATTTGAGGAAGATATGTTAATTTTTATAAAATGGGGGAAGGGGACTTTTTTTTGTTTATTTCTTTTTAGCTCGGCCAGAGGCCGAGCACTCGAGATCCCCGCCGTCTAGAATTAAGACATACTGGAGTTAAAAACCCCTAAGCCCGGCCGTAGGCCGGTCACGCAGAAAAACTTTACTAAGCGAAGCCAGTATAACAAATTTTCATTAACCAATCAGAAGCTTGGCAAAATTTCAGTTTATAGTAATCTTTTCGCACAAAATGCTCATTTTTGTTTGATTTTAACAAAATATAAGCAAAAAAAAAAGGAAAAAAAAAAATTTCCTCCCCACCCCAAATTTTGCCAAAATGGCCATATCGGCTACAAAAAATCGCCCGATCTGGCAACTACGGCTATTTTTGGAATCGTGAAGACATTAGCTTTCATTTGATACCCATATTGTCTACGTAGGTGGGCCGGGTCGTTTTTCGACTGCCACGCCCATAGGGGGCGTGAGCCCCCTTATTCATTATGATTTTCGCACTCCTGGGGTCATTTAAGGGGGCGTGGCATTTTTTTTTTCCAGGGGTGTCCCCCATAAACTGAAATTTTGCCAAAATTTATTTTGAAAGTGGTATGAGTCTTTTTTTTTTTTTAATAGAAAAAATCTTAAAAAACCAAGAATATTGAAAATATTTTTGGATGGGAAAGTAATAAAATAATGTTAGAAAACTTTTTATGACCAATATCCGGGGTTAAAAGTATAAATTTGCGAAAAATTTAAATTGAGGTGGAGAACGCATTGTCATAGGTCAGAAGTTGTTTTTATGCTCGTTTATGTCTATTCGGCACTTTATAAAAACAAGTGATTTAATTGTAAGGGAGTTTTTATACAGGTATAGAACTTTAAGTTGACAATACTTTTTTAAACTGGCTGCCATTTTGTTAGCTGTCAAGTGATTTATGTTTAGTTTGGTTTGGCATTTCAACATGAATAGACTGACGCCTGAACAACGCTTCCAAATTGTGCAAATTTATTTTAAAAATCATGATTCTGTTCGAAATACGTATCGTCCATTTTACGGTCAACATAATCGTTCATCAGAGCAATTAATTCGATTAGCTATGGAACGTTTTCGTTTTTTGATTTATTGAAGAAAATGTTTGGTAACCGGATAGTTTCACGTTTCGGACCCGTGGATTGGCCTCCAAGATCATGCGATTTAACCCCGCTGGACTATTTTCTGTGGGGACATGTGAAGTCGCTAGTCTACGCAGATAAGCCCGAAACGATTGACCACTTGGAGGACAACATTCACCGCGGTATGCCAATATACGGCCACAAATGTTGGAAAAGGTCATCCAAAATCGGACCTCCAGATAAGACTACGTCCCAGCCAGCCGTAGCGGTCATATGCCAGAAGTCCTATTTAAATTAAAATGCCAAAAGATTATCTTTCGAATAAAGTAAATTTCATGTCAATTTAAAAAATTCATCTTTATTTTATTCCATTTCAAAGTTATATACCTCTATAAAAACACCCTTTATTTTTAATAGAAAAGAATAGAATACTATGTAGGTAAAGACCACTGCAAATGTAGTTAAAAACACACGAAATTTCACTTGAACAATGAACGACTTACATTTCAGTGAATTCAACTAACATTGTCATTTGTTTTTTACTATTCAAAAAATGAACAACAATTTTAGTAAAAATGAACCACATATGCAGTAAATACTAAACAAACATTTATTTGTTATTTTTTTAAAATAAACAAAAAATACGGTATAAAATTAATTTAAAATCATAATACAGTAACTTGATGTGGTTTGTTTTTTTTTAAATAAACAACAGTTGTAGTCAAAACTGAAAATTCTTCTACAAATGACTGTTTTTTCACTTAAAGATAAATTTACTGTACACAAACAACTTCAAATATTTACAGCAGGTGTTCCCTGAGTGTACTATTTGGTTTTAAAATGCCTACGAGAATATTCGACATGGGAATTAAAGATAATAATGCAATATACCGCGTCTACACCTATGGCTATAATTTTTATTTCGCGATAGAATTGTATTAGAATTTATCAGTTTTTTCTATAATTATATCAGTTTAGATATAAATAGAAATAATTATATAAAAAAACAGATATGTTTGTATCCGAATTTTGACCTGATATAATTGTATATGATTGTATGTAAACTGATACATCTAAATATGATTAGATCCAAATTTTAGTCTGGTAAAATTGCACTATGTTACATTTTTGTATATAATTGTGTGAAATTATGTACAATTTCATACAGTGCGCCCCGGTAGGCTAGTTGGTAGCATGCTGGCTTATTAGTGCGTAGGTCGTGGGTGCGATCCCACCAGAGGCACTGTTCTGTTTTCGTTACAATGCTCCATAGCAGCTAGTACTCGTTTATTGTTATAGGATATCATTTGTAATTTTATGATTATTAATTAATAAAAAAATAAATAATAAAAACAATTTCATACAAATGTATGTTCATCCTTTCATATCATTTAAGTACATAAAAAAACTATTAATGCCCGTAATTTCAAGCAATAGATACCTACCGGTGCTTAGATACCTACCCGATTTTGTTCGTGTACACGGTAGGTATCTAAGCACCAGTAGGTATATATTGCTTGAAATTACGGCCATAAGAAACCTATTGCCTTTTTCAGGCGCGGATCCAGGGGGGGGGGAGAAGAGGATATCTCCCCCCCCCCCCAAAATGACTTTTTTTTTTTTTTTTAAAACATGTACAAACAAACTTTGTAGATTATTTTCTAGAATTTTGGTTTAGAAAAATATCGTTGGATACATAAAACTAAATTAAAACTGTATTTTTAGCCTTTTAACACACTTATTTGCCCAAACGATTGCATGTGCATATGCCATCTACATGCGCATAGCAATAAGTCAGCATGGAAATGGAAAGATAGAGAAACATCATCAAAAGCTTTTTTATTAAGAAATTCACTTAGCACTTTTGAGTTTATATGTGGCCTGTGCATTTTATGTGATATGCTTTCTATTA
This sequence comes from Delia radicum, assembly GCA_021234595.1. Classification (NCBI taxonomy): domain Eukaryota; kingdom Metazoa; phylum Arthropoda; class Insecta; order Diptera; family Anthomyiidae; genus Delia; species Delia radicum. The sequence continues at coordinate 223,730,469 of CM037851.1, forward strand.
CACATCCCCTTAGTGTCATTCTGCAAAAACAAGATATAGACCTACAAAAAGGATCAGATCTTATAACAAATTTAATTACCTGTCTTGAGGATAAAAGACAAGAAGCAGAAATTGAGTTTAAAACAATTTTTGAGAAAGCAAAAGCTATTTGTGTTGATTTGGAAATTACAATTGAAAAATCTAGATTCGAAAGAAAACATCCGATAAATGATGTCGAGGAGTATTTCAGGGTTGTCTGCTACATTCCACTGATAGAATCGATTTTAGTAGATTTAAAATCAAGATTTTCGAAAGACGGTCCTGTATTTATTAAATATACCGAAACTGCTACCTAAGAATATAGCCACAAGTTCAATTTCGAAAATTAAACTTTTAATCCCACAACTGGTAGAGGATTTTCTTAAATTTTATGGAACAGATCAAAAAATCCTGACATTGAAACTAGAGGCGGAACTCCTACATTGGCATTATAAATGGAAGAACTCAGAAGAGCTTCCAGATAATACAATAACCGCACTAGTAAGCTGTGATGTAGATATGTATATATCCCAACTTAAGAAAAATATTTCAAATATTTGCCTCTATGCCTGTCAGCAACGCCACAGCTGAAAGGTCGTTCTCAAGCCTTCGTCGAATAAAAACATGGCTGAGATCAACCATGACGGAGGACAGACTGAATGGTTTAGCTATGATGCATATACATAATAAAATAGAAATTGATCCAGATGCTGTACTTGCAAGATTTGCCTCAAGTGGAAACCACAAATTACTAATTTAAACTGTTTTGTTAGTTATAAATTTTTATTTTTATCGAATTTACTTGAATTAATTCTTTTCTTTTTTATTGTTGAGTTTTGTTTTTTTATTTTTTTAAATGTTATTTTTAATAAACTATTAACCCCCGATTTCTTTGTATTTATTAAAAACAAATGTTTGTTTTTTTTGTTATTTCTTGCTTCGAAATCTGTTTTAGTAAACATTTAACTTTTATGGGTTACTTATAATCGAAGATTATTTCATGTTATTAAATATTCTCATATAGTTTGAATATATTATTATTGATATGCTCCTATTTTGCAAATAATAAGAAAACTTCATTATATCTTTAATACATAAAAAAACATTATAACTGAATTCCTTTTGCATTGAATTGAATGATAAACATATCTTTTATTTAAATCTTCGAAACGTTATCGATTATATTTCTTGTAAGTAAATATTGTATTTTTTTTTGCTTTTGGCATAGTTTTATAGTATTTATTAAAATTTTGTTTTAAATTGAAAACAATATTTAATTGATACTTTAATGAAACTGAAATTAATTAGAAAGCTACAAACTATTTTAATTGGTGCTACATTTTTTTAATTTGACCGAATTCGATAAAATTTTTAAACTGCTATTTGCCGATCACGGAGTTTTGTCTGAAGGAATTTTTATTTTTTTTAATTTCGTGATCTACAACTAAATAAGAGTTACTATGCCACAAATTGGATTCATAGGCCCCTCCTTGATCCTCATTTTTATACTGTTTTGGCTCTAAAATATAGGATTTTTCAACTTTGAGAGCTCCTAACGGGTAAGTGGAAACAGATAGAGATTTACCACACTCCACATTGTTGTTGCCCCAACCCTTCCTTACAAATTGCCATCGGACATTATTACTCAATCTTTTACCTGGACAGTTTTAGGTTCCAAAAACGTTTTGGCAAGCATATGGCTAATAACTACAGAAAATTTTTGGCACATAAAAAAAATAAAAAAATTTTTGCTCAAAAAAGTGCTTGTTTTTTCTAACAAGTGAGGTATGCCGACCCGAACTCGCCGATTTTAATGAACTTTGGATATGTTGTAAAAGAGCAAAAAAAAAAGAGACTGGTATTGTTTTTAGCTGAACAACCTCACAGTTAATGGTTAGAAATTAGGGTTAAGAATTAATTTGTTTTTGTATGAAAACTTGTCTTAAATTTACTAAAACTAGTTTTATTTGTACGCAGGTTTAAAGTAACCATGAAAACGAAAATTTTGATACACATATTGCCTATATAATAGACTCAGGGTTGCCACATTTTGAATAATTTGAAACATAGGGAAAAAGGCTCTTCGGGAAAAGTCATATTAAAACCGACACCCCTCGGTTAAATTAAATAGGCATTACCATACATTACTTTTAGCTTAAACAACTAAAACTCTTTAATAAAACGCCAGATTAATTGTAACTTAAAACACATAATTTGTACACCAGTGAATGTGTCTTTAAATTAACCTTTCATTTGCTACCAAATTTGTCTATAGTAACTTTTAGTCGAACGAAATAAACCGACAAAAAACGTAATCAGGGGTAATTTTGTCTCCAATTAGTAACGCCTAAACATGAGATTGGGCAGTTAAAAAAAAAAACAGGGGTCTCTTAAAGTTCTATTCTCTATAACATATCCGAAGTTCATTAAGATCTGCCGGTCCGGGTCGGGATACCTTCCTTGTAAGCTTTTTTTGTCATTTTGTTAGTCAAACTTATGAAAATTAATCAAGTTTTGAAAGAAAGAAAGAAATATCCGTATTTAGAGGCGACTATTAATTAACCGAATTGGAAACACTATAAAAAACATTTTTGGGAATTTAGAAAGAAAGACTCACAACTCAAAATTGTAACCCGGGTTAAGAAAGCGAAAATACTTAAAAAAAAATTTTTAGTAGAAGACATTACAAAAACAAAATGATTTTTATTGAGTAGTGCAATAATGGAACAATATTTCAGTAGAGTTACAAATAGAATGACAAACGTTTATATAGTACCTACGCTAGGCTGCTTCTTAAAAAAACAAATTGAAGAACTTTGGGAATGACAACTCGGGTCAGATTAGGATACATAAAAAAATTCTTTAATTTTTTCAAAATTTTTTAAAAAAATTACTGTCGCCACCAGACTTTGAAAATTTTCCCGATTTTCAAAAAGGACATATTTTCATAAATATATATTTTTTAAACATAATTTTGGCGTTATATTTAATGCCAAATAGCCAGAAAAAAATATTTAAATTTTATAGTATTGTTAACCCTTAACCACACTAGACCAAAGAAATGTCTAAAATTTTGCAATCTCTTCAAAGCTCCAATTATGAATAAAAAATTTAAAAAAATTTAAAGATTGCAAATATTAAAAAAAATTGGCCGCTTCTCTTTAAACAGATCATGAGAATTAAAAAAATAATAATATTAAAGGGAGACCTTAATCCAATTAGTGTGTGGACCGATTTAATTTTGGCGGATTTGAGGGAAATTCAAAGTTATTGATAAAAAAAAAAAATTTTTTAAATATATGTTTGATGAAATAAACTAGTTTTACATTGTAAATTCGATCACAATTAATTAGTTCCGAAACATTAAATAATTGGCTTATCGTTAAATATTGTTAACCGGTGTTAAAAATTGTCCAACAAAATAAAATTAATGGTTATAACTAAATTTTGTTTAAATTAACCAACTGAAAATATTTTTTTTTAAGAATTACAAACATTTGACAAATTGATATATACCCTCATGCACAATGGGATGGTATGCGTTTTTAGTCTCATGTCTACAAAATTTTGTACTTTTTTAATTTTTTTATGTGAAAATATTCAGTTAAATGGGTTAACAATGCGCCAAATATTTAATGTTTTGGAACTAAGTAATTGTTAACAAATAAAATAATTAACTATGTAAAATTAGTTTCTTTCACCAAAATTATACATTTAAAATTCTTTTTTATCAAAAATACTGGCTTTCCTCCAAATCCGCCAAAATTAAATCGGTCCACACGCTAAGTGGATTGAGGGATCGCTTCGGTATTATTTCATTAATATTTAAAAGAGCTCCCGAAATTGTTCTTATTCTTGCAAATTTTTATTTTATGAATTTTGTTTTATTTTTTATTCATAATTAGAGCTTTGAAAATAGTTAATTCAAAATTTTAGAATTTTTTTTTTGTCACAAATATTTAAATATTTTTTCCTGGGTACTTGAGGTTGTATGTAATACAAACAAAATTTATTATTGATTTATTTTGAAACTTGTTTTTAAATAAACTATTTTTATAAAAATATGTTCTTTTTGAAAATCGGGAAAATTTTCAAAGTCTGGTAGCGACCCCTAAATGTTTTTTCGAAAATTTTTAAAAAATTTGAAAATTTTTTTTCATTTATCTTAATCATTTTTTTTTTGTTTAATCATATAATTACAAATTATATCTTATTATCCTAACCGAGCACTAGCTACTATGGCTTTCGGCGCGTTGTAGCGAAAACAGACCAATGCCTCTGGTGGGAATCGAACCTACGACCCCCGCACTGATAAGCCAGCACGCTACCAACTAGCCTACCGGGACGCACTGTATCTTAATCTAACTGAGGGTTGTTCCGTCAAAAGTTCGACGTTTTCAAAACAAGAAGCAGCCTAACCTACGCTAATTCACAGTGGGATGGAGATTGTTAAAATCGTCTCATGATTTATGCCAATCAATAAATCGATATGAATGTAGTATATAAATAATATTTCCATCCTATTAAATGGCAATTAAAATATATATAAAACCTACTTACAATAATTCCTATACATTTTTTGTATGATAAAGTTAGTAATCTAATAAAATATGAGTACCTATATCTTTGTACAAATTTTTGATAAGATAACGCGAACGAATACATTTTGCTTAATAGGGCATACTAACTGTCGTTCGATCGGTCATGGTTAATTAGATAAAATAGGGAAGTAATTTTACATTATTTGTATGAATTTGATTTAGTTTTACAAAACTACTAAACATGTATTTGAAAAATATTTTATGACAAAAGGTGTTATTCACCTGTTAGTAAATTTACGATATGAAATAATAAAGGGTGTTTTTTATACAGGTATAGAACTTTAAGTTGGCAACACTTTTTTAACTGGCGGCCATTTTGTCAGCTGTCAAGTGATTTGTGTTTAGTTTGGTTTGGCATTTCAACATGAATAGACTGACGCCTGAACAACGCTTCCAAATTGTGCAAATTTATTTTGAAAATCATGGTTCTGTTCGAAATACGTATCGCGCACTACGTCCATTTTACGGTCAGCATAATCGTCCATCAGAGCAATTAATTCGATTAACTACGGAACGTTTTCGCACCACGTTTACTCTAAATGATAATATGCATATTAGGGCGGGTCGATTTGTAGGGAGGCAAAAAAATCGCTCAACGTTAAAGGAAAATCGTATTCTAGGGATCAAAATAAGAAACTTTGCCGAAGGAACCATACCTCTAAAACGAATTCTGATGTCCCGACTTTTGATCCGTAGTGTCAAAGTTTGTAAAAGCCCACTTTGATATTTCAGAAAGTAGGAGGAATCTCTCCAAGATTATGGGAGCTACTTCTTCTCTGGGAGACGCGCTAGCTGATTAATGCATAAATCATCATTCTAGATGACCGTTAAGGGGTTAAAATTTAAGTTGAAAGAGGGCCTTTTTAGCCGTGTTTTTATAGCAAAATGTACAAATCTCGGGATAGAGATATTTCAGAAAGTAGGCGGAGTCTTTCCAAGATTAGGGTCTCTATTTCTTCTCCGGAAGCAACAACCATGATGTACTGGAGCTGTGGTTTCAACAAGACGGCGCAACATGTCACACAGCTCGCGTCACAATTGATTTATTGAAGGAAACGTTTGGTAACCGCATAGTTTTACGTTTCGTTGAATTTGTGAAGTCGCTAGTCTACGCCGATAAGCCCAAAACGATTTGTCACTTGGAGGACACCATTCGCCGCGTTGTTGCCAATATTCGGCCACAAATGTTGGAAAAAGTCATCGAAAATTGAACCTCCAGATTAGACTACGTCTGAGCCAGTCGTGGTGGTTACATGCCAGAAGTCATATTTAAAGTATAATGCCAGAAGATTATCTTTCGAATAAAGTAAATTACATGTCAATTTAAAAAAATCATCTTTGTTTTATTCCATTTCAAAGTTCTATACCTCTATAAAAAAAACACTCTTTATATGAAAGCATTTAAATGCCTCGCTCGAATAAGGGTATATAATCCATTTTTAGAACTTTACAGGAAAACGTGGGCAACTCTTATTAAATTATGTTTTTGATCACAGTTCAATAACTCAAGTCTAATTGTATCCGTGTAGAAAATTTCATTTAAATATTGTACATATATGTCACTGGTTGAATTTTGTATTTAAATGCATTTAACCGACCGACTCGGTCTTTGACCATGTTTTCTCTAAAAGCACTTGTTTCACTAATTTCGTGTTCAAAAATGCATGACCATTTTTAACAAAATTTCGTTACAGGATAATGCATTTATGGCTAAAATGTCGTATTTTGCAAAAAAAAAGACGTTTTCAAAAATGTGTCGCTTATATCCTTATTCGAGCTAGGCATTCATTTTATCATACACACAGAGAAATAAAGTGACAACATAATTTAAAAATGAATTTTAATTGTAACAACTTATATATTCAGTTAGTACAACGATATTTACATAAGATTTCTCAATAGTTTTGCAACTAAAATTCAGTTGAATTAACCGAACTTTGTTGTTAAAACCAGGGACCGTAAATAATGATTATTGTTCGTTTTTTAAATCAAAAAATCAATCACTTAGAACAGACATAAAAAAAAATATTGCACCATTATTATTATTTTTTGACAATCTTTGCATATCCGTCATGATTTTTAAATTTCTGGTTTTTAAAGTTTTCTTCAATGGTAATGATTATTTTTGAGTAATATTAAACAAAATCAGCCATAATCATTATTTTTGAGCAAAAAAAAATAAAACTCAAAAATAATCATTATTTATGATTTTTATTTTTTTCGCTCAAAATAAAACTCACTTTCATTGCCCAACTCGTGGTACTATGCCAAACATTTGGTTATAGCCCTAATATGCATGTATACTGGGCATTAAAAATAGTAAATCTATACCCAATTTAAAAAAAAAAAAATAAAAAATCAATGTCACGAAGACTGCAAGCTGTTATAATTCAATAGTGTCCGACCGAACAGTTCGGCTAGAATATGCATTTGGTCTGTATTCGATATTTTAAAGCATTATGGACAAATTTGGTGGATGGAAAAATGTTTATTGGGCTGATTAGATGCTATTTTGAGAGTCAAAATTGAAGAAAAGTCTGTAGTTAAGCAATAAATTCACTGTTCGGCCTCAGAAAGTTCGGCCAAATTGAAAATAGTTCGGCGGCCGAACTTTTAACTTTATAGCTAAACTTCGGCTTTTCTCTTAAATTTTATGCACAAAATCGAATTACACATCGGCTCAGCAAACATGTTTCCAATACCAAAATGTGTCATCATTGCCTCTAGATATCAAAAAACCGACATAATATAGGTTTTTGGCCGAACTGTTCGGTCGGACACTAATTTTAATTTTACGAATATTTAGTCTTTTTATAGATTGCTGTTTAAATTGGATACGAGTAAAATACTATTACTAACTCGGTCAGTTATAAGGAATATTCCAAAGTGAGCACAATATTAAAATTATTAAAATTAATAATAATAATAAATATTATTATATCGTTGGAATTCAATATACCAAATGTTGAACACACTCCAAAAGTTCGAGGATTTTTGTGAAAGGCACCTTAAAAATTCTATGAAAATGAGTTTTATTTTGAGCGAAAAAAATAAAAATCATAAATAATGATTATTTTTTAGCTGTATTTTTTTTTTTTGCTCAACAATAATGATTATGGCTGATTTTTATTTATATTACTCAAAAATAACCATTGCTATGGAAGAAAATCCTTAAAAACTCATAATATAATCATTATTGTGTAATTTTTTATTATAAAACTCATAATGACTACGGTCCCTGGTTAAAACTGATGTTGCAAATAGCAAAATATTTTTCTGTATGTATTTATTAATAAGGGATTTCACAGTTTCCTATTTATACATTATTTTAAATAAATTAAAAAAAAAAATAATAAAAATATTTCTTATGAACAAAAGATTATTAAATCTGTTACAATAAGATTTCTTATAAACATTTTATTTGTATTTATTGATTTATTGTATTGATTGAAAGTTTAAATTAACAGGTTTTTAAATTAAATATAATCTGGCTAAATTGAATGCTTCTTCAAAAAAAAAAAAAGTATTTACAAATTTAATTTTGTATGTTGAAGTTAAATTTAGAAATTATGTAATTTCGTTAACTACGAATATTCAAATTTTATAAATATCAAATCTAACAAGGGAGGTAGCCCGACCCGACCCGGACCGACAGACCTTACTGAACTTCGGAGATGTTGTAGAGCAGGGCTGGCAAAACTATGTCATTTAGAGTGGCACGCGGAGTTTTCTTAATTATTAAAAAAAAAATCGATTTTATAAGATAATCAGCAACAGTTCTGCTAAAGTAATTACACAGTGCAACAGTGAAAAAAAAATGCACGGACTCGACAGTATAGGTTCGATTGTGCTACCAAAGGTTAGTAAAACCCTGTACTCGGTTTGGCCAGTTTGACCACCAATTTTTTTTAATGGACCTCAAAAGATTTTGAAAATAAGTGCACTACTCTAAAACAGGTGTCCTCAGTTTTTGGCCTACAGCTAATTCAGACTTGATGATATTGCTTAACTATATTTGGCAATAATGTAGTGAAGAGTCTACTGAACAAATTTTATACACATTTTATGTGCAGAAAAAAATAATTTTTTCCTGCATCCGAAATAGCTTACAAAGACCACTTTGTACCTTATAAATAGTCGTTTTTGACTAGACTACACTTTTATTGCATTTTTGTTTATTTTCTTCTATAACAAAAAAAGTAAACAAAAATGCAATAAAAGTGTAGTCTAGTCACATTCAGATTGTACTGATATGTTCACAAAAGTTGTTCAGATTTACAATAGCTACAATTTTGTCATATATTGTTAGTGGAAAATTATGAGTCCCTGTAAGTTATGCTGAAAAAAGCAAAAAAAAAAAAAATTATTTTCTCCTATATTTTTTCTAAAAAGTGCAGAAAAAAATGATTTTTGCACATAAAATGTTTATAAAATTTGTTCAGTAGACTCTTCACTACATTATTGCCAAATATAGCAATATCATCAAGTCTGAGTTAGCTGTAGGCCAAAAACTGAGGACACATTTTTAGAGTGGTGCACTGATTTTCAAAATCTTTTGAGGTCCATAAAAAAAAAAATTGGTAGTCAAACTGGCCAAACCGAGTATAGGGTTTTACTAACCTTTGGTAGTACAATCGAACCTATACTGTCGAGTCCGTGCATTTTTCCAAAAGTCTTCATTTGTTGCACAGCGTTATTAGTTTTAAATATTTGCCATCTACACAAAAATGTGTACTTTAAACCGATTATGGTGAAATTTTTTATAAAGATTCTAAGTTACCTTTAAAAATAATTTGCAAAATAAGTGTTAGAAACTACTCTTTGTTTACAGAATTACGATTAATAACAAAAACAAATCGTTTTTCAGAAATCAAGATACCACAAGTTTTGAATTTTAGATGAACGATAATATTTTGGAAGATAAAACCCCATTTTCAATTGGTTTTCAGAAGTTATAATTTTATTTCAGATTTATTAATTGCATTTCGGAAATTATCAACTAAATTTTAGAAACTATAATTTGCACTTCAGTTTCATCAATTGAAGGACTTATTGTAAAAACTTGATAAGCCACATTTTATTTTTGGTTTATTTTCGCCTTTTAAAGTTTGAAAAACATATCGAAATATGAACATTGCAGGACTTTTATACTCCAGGTAAGCGTGGTAAGTGTTTAAGCTAGACTTCCTCCAAAAAATTGTTAATGGATGTCTAGAAAATAAAGAAAGCTAGAAAATATTCAAAATGGCTTATCAAGTTTTTTCAAAAAAATATTGTAAAAAAAAGCAAAAAAAAAAAAAAAATCAAAAGTAAAAGTAAAAAACTTGGAAAAACTACACATTTTTTCAGTAAAAATCTTGGAAAAATTACACATTTTTCAAGAAAAGTTCAAACTTAATAGAAAAAATAATATTTTATGAGTAAAAAAAGCATTTTAAGTCAAAAAATTTTACAATAAGCAATAAAAAGCCCAAAAATCTTAAGAAAAAGCTATTTAAAGCTCAAAATCGGGATATCCAAAAAAGCAAAAAAAAAGCACAGATGGGTAAAAAAAGTATAAAAAATCAAAAAAAGAGTAAAACAAGCAACTTTGTCTTCTATAAAATACAATTAATAATTTCTATAACACAATCGACAAATATAAAAATCAATTGATAATTTCTAAAATTCAATTGATAATTTTTGAAATGCAGTTGATAAATATGAAATTCAATTAATATTTTCTGAAATACAATCGATAAATCTAAAAAACAATAATTATTGATAATTTCAAAAGTGACTCAACTCAAAATTTTTAATTTTTCAGAAATCGAAAAAAAATATTTGCAACTTTATACCAATTGAAACATATAGAATGACATAAATGTTTCTTAGCAACAGTTAACAACAACAAAATACACTGATATTTTTTTTTATAGATAAACAAGTGTATTGTGCATAGTTTAAGCATATAAACCTGAAAAATTAAAATTTTCAGTTGAGTCACTTTGGAATTAGGTGTGCGCAACGGAAACTTGTTGTAGTACAATGCATTTTAGTGCATTTTTAAAATTCATTTACGATTCTGTACAAATTTCTTAACATTTTGGATTGAAAGAAGTTCAAATTGTTTCAATGGAAACAAAATCTCAAAATCTGAGAAGTGAAAAAGCGCCAGAAAATTGTAATAAAACTAGATCTTAAAACTTAACATGAAGATGACATACAAAAAGTGCGTTCAAAAGATAAATAATCTTAAGGTGGCACGCGACATATATTACAAAAAAATGTCTTTTTGTGGAACGCAGCAAAAAAGTCTTGCCACCCCTGTTGTAGAGAATGTTGTAGTTATTTTTTAATAAAAAAAAAAAAAACAAAAAAAAAATGATGGGACCCGTGATTTTTTTTGTTTTAGCTGAACAATCACATGTTTAGGCGTTACTAACTGGGGTCAAAAATTACCCCATATTAGGGTTTTTCGGTTTATTTCCCTTTTTTAATTAAAGTAACTATAGACAAATTTGGTATTTGTCACTGGTGTATAAATTATACCCAAAGATTTTAAAGTAATTTTGTTATTCAAAAAAATGTGTTTTAAGTAACTTAAATCTGGCATTTTATTAAGGAATTTTAGTTGTATTAAGCTAAAAAGAATGCATGGTAATGCCTATTTAATTTAATCAAGAAGTGTCTTAGCCTTTTTCGATATTCGAAATTTTTCGGTTGGTATGCGACTTTTCCCGAAGAGCCTTTTTCCCCTATATTTAAAATAATAAATAATGTGGCAACCCTGGCTCTACTAAAGGGTCCGCCATCTAACGTTTTTTTTTTCAACTAGTGCTTATTTTGTGAATGGTAACACTTAGCTCATGTCTGGTTTGACAGATAATTAGTTTTATCCTTCCGCTGAACGAATATGGTTGTGTATACGCTTGAAAAACGCTGGGAAATATTGCGACATTACTTTGAAAATCATGGTAATGTTGCAGAATGTGTGCGAAAATTGCGTACGGATTTTGGAAGAAGAGAAGCACAGTCAGCTCCGTATGTTCGTTATCTTGTGAAAAAAGTGAAAGAAACAGGCATCCTCATCGATAAACCAAAGCGTGAAAAGCCAAAAACAGTGCGTACACCCGAGAATATTGCTGCTGTGGCAGAAAGTGTGCGTGAAGCGCCATCAACATCAATTCACCGTCGTTCTCAACAATTGAACATTTCGGAGACATCATTGAGACGAATTTTGCATAAAGACCTTGGTATCACGCCGTACAAAGTCCAATTGGTTCAGGAGTTGAAGCCGTCAAAGATAAGTGTTACGCCAACAAACCAGAGACAATTGACGCTTTAAAGGACAATATTCGTGAAGCCATTGGTGAAATACAGCTGCACACAATCGATAATGTGCTTAAAAATTGGACCGATCGTGTAGGCTACTGCATGGCCAGCCGAGGCAGCCATTTGAATGGAATTATTCCGGAAGAATTGTACTTTCAAATAAAAAAAGAAATTTGAGAAAATATTTAGTAGGTTTTTTTATAGCATTTTCAAAAAAAAAAAGTTATTTGGCGGACCCTTTATATAGGCAATATGGGTATCAAAAAAAATTTTTTTTCTTGAGTACTTTAACCCTGCTTACAAATAAGTATAGTTTTAGTAAATTAAACACAAGTTTTCATGCAAAAACAAATGAATTTGTAACCCTACTTTTTAACCCTTAAACGTGAGATTAGGCAGCTAAAAAAAATACGTGTCTCTTATTTGTTGCTCCTTTACAACATATTCTAAGTTCATTAAAATCTGAGAGTTTCAGTCGGGATACATCCCTTTTAAGAGTTATTTTTATAATATTTTTTACAGAAAAATAATTTTAACTTCCTAATTTCAAAAAGAAAAGTTTCCAATTTTTTATTTCTATTACCGATACACAAAACATATCATGATAAGAATATTTCTTTTAGAAAAACAAAAATCAAAACCGGATTCGAACTTAAAACATTCTGTTTGTAGGGTTCACATCAAATGGTAGCAAGTTTAAACGACTGAAAATACCATTACAATGGTATTAGTTATTTAGTTATTTTTTTTTATCACCATAGCTGCGATTATGTTCTAAATAGTTAAATCAACAAATCTAGCATTGGACTCAAAAACTTGTAAAAGCGTTTATCATTCAGTTATTGTTGACGGGGGAAAAAAAAATTGATAAGCTTTTTGTGTTTAATTATTGTGTGCAAAAACGTGACATGAAATGTTCCATGTTATAAAAACCTCTTAAATTCTGATAATTTTTGTTAACAAAAAAGTGATAATTGCATTTCAAAAAGTTTTTTTTCTAAAAAAACTTTTAAGGGCTTAGAATTTTTTCAGATGCTTAACACACCGAATTTAAAAATAAAGAAACAAAATTGTTTTCAAAGGAAATTGAAAAACACGAAATTATGTTAATTTTTAATTTCTTGAAAGAATTATATATTCAATTGAAACACCCCGTATAGAAACGGTAATGACATGTCATTACTTTTCGCACTACCAGTAATGACACCAACTTACTATCTGCATTACTTTAATACAAATAATAATGACTTACTTATAATTAGCTAATTTTCTCATTATTTCAATACAAAAAATAATGCGTTACCCACAAATACTTATTTTTCTCATCATTTTAAATATAAAGCAATGATCTGACAATTTTTGAACATCTATTTTTAAACTCATTATTTTTTCAATTCTAGTAAGGACTTATATACGTACATAGTTTTGATTTTTTCTAATTTGGAAAGTAATGGCATTTTGTGGGAGCAAGTGATTTATGTTTTTATCTATCAAATATAACATGTCGAGAAAATGCAGATGATAGAGTGGTTGACTGACAACCTGGTGTCCCAGATTCGAGTACGCGTGGGCAAATTTTACTAATAAAAATTTCAGTAAAAAAATTGCTTTTTTATTCAATGGCGTACTTTATTTTACTTTATGTTAAATATTAGTTTCGTAGAGTCAGCGACGTTCACGAATGTTTTGGCAAAGTAAAATAAACTAAAACATTTACTGCACTTGTTATGTAGGAAAGGAGGGGGAGCATTCACCATTTTTTTTTAAAGCGCTTTCGTTAGTCAAGCACAAATTTTTTTAAAAAATTATTTTCTATCTAAAATTTCAACACATTTTAAATTTAATTTGTATGTTCAAAACATATTTTTATTTATATTTCTTTAAAATTTCCAAATTAACTCAAATCGGCTAAGCCGCCCGCGGTAAATTCGCCAAGTTGATGTTGCACATTTCTCAGCTATAAATAAAACGGTTCTGATTGAAAACATATATTTTAAATTAAGTAATCATAAAATGGATATCATTAGCTGCAATTACTGCAAACAAATTTAAAAAAAGTTTATTCCCTTCGTATTTGTTGAACGAAAACTACGTCTGACCCGTGCAAAACATATAATCATGTAACGACTTAATATTACTTATACGTCTTATAAAGTGCTACCAATTTTTGCTAACGAAACTACCCCACCTGATGGTCAGGAGTATGTACCCCATGATCAGTCTCTTACACAATTTTATATTTTTTCACACTTTTAAGAAATTGGTTCTAAAAAAACAGTGTTAATATAATAAATTAATATCAACGCTTTAACATCTTAATGGGTATCTAGTTTTAATGCACGAAATGAAAAAGTTATCCCAAATATATTAACACTATATTGTTTTTTTTTTTTTGCAACCCAAAACACACTAAAACATGTCCATCCACGGCCACGTGTGAAGTACAAGTGTAAAATTTGGTGACATAAAAGATAATCACTAACTGCACAAACTATGGAAAGAACCATTTTAATAACTCTTTTAAATACAGCGAAAATCGGGAGTGGCTATTGTGCCCCGTTTGCGAAATCTCCCCCTTCTACCCTAATTCTCAAAATCCTATTTTCAAATTTTTTTAAACAAAACTGATTTTGGACATATACTGCGTTGCATAACTATAATTACAAATGATATTAGCTTCTTTTTTAGTATTAAAACTTATAAGAGTGTGTTGAGTAAAATTAAAGAGATAACTTAATTGATTTAAGAGAAAAATTGTGTTTAAATATTTTGTTAGTGTTTTCAATACTTTCATTGGAAAGGCATCAGTGCAAACAATATTACAGCCAAGCTAGATTATACTCTTTGGGAGTCTGCTTCTTCGTTTACGGCTATAAAATATTGGGTGGCAGAGTTTAAACGAGCTGCCAAGACGAACAACGTAGTGGTCGAGCAAGTGAGGTGTCCACACCAGAAACGGTTAAGATAATCCATAAAATTGGATGATCGTCGGCTGAATGTGCGTTAGCTGGCTGAAATGATAGGCATTTCAAAAAGTGCTATACATCGCATATTGACGGAAAATTTGGAGATGAAAAAGGTGTGCGCAAGATGGGTGCCGCATTTGCTCACAATATAACAAAAACAGCGTTGTGAAGATGTTCAATATAGCTTTTGGCAATGTTTCACCGCAATAAAGTCGAGTTTTTTCGTCGATTCGTAACCATGGATAAGACATGGGTTCACTATTTCACACCTGCGACAAAGGAACAGTCAAAGCAGTGGACAGTCAAAGCAGTGGACTGGAATGGGAGAATCGTGTCCAAAGAAGGCAAAGCCAGTTCCATCTGCAGGCAAGGTAATGTCTTCTGTTTTTTGGGATGCGCTGGGATAATTTTTATTGATTATCCTCAAAAAAGAAAACCAATCAATGGGAAGTTTTATGCTAACTTATTGCAGTGTTTAAATGATGAAATTAAGGAAAAAGCCACATTTGGCGAAAAAGGAAGTGTTGTTTTATCAATATTTTTTATTTATTCACCAGTTCACACACAGATTATTGCGATGTCCAAAATAAATGAATTAAAGTTCGAATTGCTTCCTCAAACACTGTATTCGCCAGATTTAGCTCCTTCGGATTATTTTCTACACTCACAATATTTTTTCCGTAAAGATTTAAAAATCGCTCAACGTTCAAGGAAAATCGTATTCTAGGGATCAAAATAAGAAACTTTGCCGAAGGAACCATACCTCTAAAACGAATTCTAATGTCCCGACTTTTGACCCGTAGGGTGAAATTTTGAAAAATCCCACTTTGACCCATTTAGAGTGCCCCAATCGAATCCAACCCAATCGAATATATTTATACTCTATTTCTTCCGGAGAAGAAATAGAGACCCTAATCTTGGAAAGACTCCTCCTACTTTCTGAAATATCTCTATCCCGAGATTTGTACATTTTGCTAAAAAAAAAACGGCTAAAAAGGCCCACTTTTAACTTAAATGTTAACCCCTAGAATGATGATTTATGTATTAATCTGCTAGCGCGTCTCCCAGAGAAGAAGTATCTTCCATAATCTTGGAGAGATTTCTCCTACTTTCTGAAATATCAAAGTAGGCTTTTTCAAAATTTTACCCTACGGGTCAAAAGTCGGGACATCAGAATTCGTTTTAGAGGTATAGTTCCTTCGGCAAAGTTTCTTATTTTGATCCCTAGAATACGATTTTCCTTGAACGTTGAGCGATTTTTTTGCCTCCATACAAATCGACCCGGCCTACTACTTAATATACACATTAAATTAACTGAAAATTAGTTAAAAACAGGACTACTTACTTATCGTTTAAAACAAATGTATTTTTTAGTTTATTTTCAACTGTTGAATATTAATTGACAAAATCCATAAAAATAATAGATTGTTTTCGTTTATTTCAATACTCAATATAATATAACAACTTTTTGTTTTGAATAGAAAATTTTAACTGAATATTTTAACATTGAAACAACTTTACCGATTAAACTTTTAAATAACTGTTAATTTTTTATGGAAAAGTTCTTGCGAGTGTATTTTCAAATTTAAAAAATTTTCTCGTTGATGGTTGGTTGGTTGGTTTAAGTGGCAGCTCACGCTACTCGTGAGCATCAAGTAGAGTCAAAAAGCGACTCCGTTTTGAAGAGACCACACTACCCGTAAGGAACTAGTATCCGGAGTACTAGACCCACCCCGTTCGGTTAAGATAACGTATGAGATCACCGAATCCCACACGTGATATTACCGAGAGGTCGTCCAGTATATGGTCACCCAAGATCCGGAGTCGAATATTCTGCAGCGCCGGACAATCGCAGAGAAGATGCTCCACAGTCTCCTCCTCGCCCGGTATGCCGCAGCTGCGACAATGCGAACCGCGTACAATCCCAAGTCTAATGCCATGCCTACCAATCAGCCAGTGACCGGTCAGAACAGCCGTCAGCCTCGAGACATCCCTCCTGCTCCTGCTCAGGAGAGAGTTTGTACGCCCTAGGTCGTAGTTGGGCCACGTAAGTCTCGCGGTCCTACAGGTATCCAAATCATGCCACCTGTTCCCCGCCCTGCGAAAATAGTGCCGGAAAATTTCCCCCCTTAACAGTCCCCAGCGGTGCAGCGACTGACACCGATGTGGAGACGTTTAAGGCAGATCCTGCCCTTGCCAATTCATCTGCCCTTTCATTACCGTAGAGGTCTCTGTGGCCGGGGACCCAAACTAGAGTAACTTGGGATAGACAGCTTAGCCTGGACAGTTCCTCCCTGCACTGACCAACGAGAGCAGAGGATGTGACGTACGAGCTCAGGGACATTAGAGCCGCTTGGCTATCGGCGAAAATGCCCACTGTCCCTCGAGCCCCCCTTTCAGACAGGAGTCTGCAGGCTTCCCTGATAGCCAGAATTTCCGCCTGAAAAACAGTAGCGTGATCAGGTAGCCTGAAAGAACACCGCAAGTTACACTCACCCGAGAAGACCCCGGAGCCTACACCACAACTCATCTTTGAGCCGTCGGTATATACCCTGATGTCAAAACCAAAAGTTGGATCCCCCATATCCCACTCCCGCCTGGAGGGAAAGCTAACCCGAAAGGTCGGCAGAAATCCAATCTAGGAGTAACATAGTCGGACTCAAATCCCACACGTGGGTGAAGTCCATCAAGAAGCCTAGCATGTCCATAGGTCCTGGACTTCCAGGAACCCGTTGCAGCAAGCCGCGCTGCGCTGCTAGAAGAAACCGCCATTATATGCAAATCAATAGGGATAATGTGAAGCATTACATTGAGAGCCTCCGAGGGGCAAGTTCTTATCGCGCCCGTGACCCCAATGCAAGCAGAGCGCTGCACCCTATACAGACGATCCGCAACCACCCTCTTAGTGGTCGCAGTCCACCACACGATAGAGCCATATGTCAGTATTGGACGCACAATAGCCATGTACATCCACAGCACCATTTTCGGACTCAAACCCCACCTTGAACCAAACATCCTCCTACAGGAGTAGAAGGCTACCGTTGCCTTCCTGACCCTGTGCTCGGTGTTAAGTCGCCATGATAGTTTAGAGTCCAAGATGATACCCAGATACTTCGCATGATCAGAGAGGGTGAGCTCACAGCCTTGCAGCCGCGGAGGTCTGAAGCCCGAATTGGACCGAGTGGTGAAAAGTACCAGTTCTGTTTTACTCGGATTCACTCCTAAGCCACAACTGGTGGCCCAGCTACTGAGAGTATCCAGAGCGCTGGTCATAATATCGCTAATCACGTCCAAGAACATCCCTGATACCAATATCACCACATCGTCCGCATAAGCGACAACCTTAACACCCTTATTATCCAGCGTGACGAGAACTGAGTTAATAACAAGGAGCCATAACAGGGGCGAGATCACACCACCCTGAGGTGTACCTCTCCTGACCTGCTTTGACAACTCGCTATTTCCCAGACTAGCACTGACAACACGGGAGTCCAACATGTTCACTATCCAGTCGCTGATGAAAGTCTCAGCGCCCAGATCCACGAGGGCTCCCTGTATTGCATCGGTCGTGACATTGTTGAAAGCCCCCTCTATGTCCAGAAAGGCGGCCAGTGTATATTGTCCAAATTCCAAGGATCTCTCCACCACTCTCACAACCTCATGGAGTGCAGTTTCCGTTGAGCGTCCCTTGATATACGCATGTTGACTACCCGACAGTTGAGGCGATCCCTCGAGTTTCAGCCTTATATGTACGTCAATGAGTCTTTCCAACGTCTTCAGTAGAAAAGATGAGAGACTGATTGGCCTAAAGTCCTTTGCAGCCTCGTGACCACATTTGCCAATTTTAGGAATAAAGACTACTTTAACCTTCCTCCAGCTTACGGGCACGTAGTTAAGAGAGAGGCAAAGTCTGTATATCACAAGCAGCCAGGGAGTAATCAAATCTTGACCCCTCTGCAGCATTATCGGTAAAATGCCATCCAGACCCGGCGATTTGTATGGGGAGAAACTGCCAATTGCCCAGGCTATCCTATCAAGTGTAATTATCTCGTTTTCCATCCCATTAGAAGCGCCCCTAGAGCGGCTACGTTGGTCATTGTCCAAGGTATCTGCATCCAAGCAGCCAGGAAAATGAATATTCAGAAGGATCTCCAACGACTCAGCCGATGACTCTGACCAGGATCCATCACCCCTCTTAACATAAGTGGGGTTAGAGTGACCCTTTGCCAGCACCTTGCTAAGTCTAGCAGTGTCCCTAGTGTTGTCTATGGATTCGCAGAACTCTCTCCATGAGTTCCGCTTTGCCAACGCCAATGCTTTCTTGTACACCTTCAGCTTGTCGCGGTATGGCTTCCACTGTCTGCTGGAATAGCTAGCGTTTGAAAGCTCTTCGTGTCTCCCTCCGAAGCTCTGACAGTTCAGAATTCCACCAGGGAGGAAAACTCTTCCTTGCCCTAGTCTGAGGGCAGGAAGCTTTGAACGCCACATCAATGGCCTTTTCCAGGACCCCTACAGAGTCCTCGAGACTTTCGATTGTCCCTTCGACCCTTGGCCCCCTACACAGCTTCGTCCTAAGAATCCTATTGAACTTAGGCCAAACAGTTCTCCTAGGATTCCTGAAGCAAACGCTCTCCCTAACGTTCGTGTTGATATCGAAAAGTATCCAATTATGATCCGAAAAGGACTTCTTATCGGATACCCTCCACTTTTCAACACGTACCTGAGAATTACCTGAGATAACTGTGATATCTAGAACTTCCTCCCAACCCCTATAGTTATCGGAACTCGGAAACATAAAAGTTGGGTTAGTACCAGAATTACATATATTGAGATTGTTAGTGTTAATAAAATCAAGAAAAGACTCACCTCTCTCGTTGATTTCAGTGCTACCCCAGATTGTGTGCCTGGCATTGGCATCACAGCCCAGGATCAAAGTATCTTCTGCAGCAATGGAGGACAACAGGAACCTCACTTCTTCTGGCGGGGCGTCTCGATTGTGAGCCATATAGCAGGAGGCAATAGTGATGTTGCGGCCGCCTGTCATTTCAACCTTCGCAACAGTAAGGTCAGCTGAGCTAAATTGAGAGCATAGAAAAATCTTTATGTTCTTTTTAGCTATTATACAGGATCTGGCTTACCCTTATTATTGATGTATAGTATTGAGTACGGGGCACCCTGAAACCCTTTAACCTGTGAGTCATTGACCCAGGGCTCCTGGATGATGCCTATGTCAAGGTCCTCCTCGGCTAGAAGAACCCGTAGGTTGTCTGTAGCAATCCGGGAATGCTGCAGATTAATCTGCACGACCTTTAGCTTCCCCATCTTGTTTCGATATATTGGGGGGTTCTTCGAGCTGCATCTTATCGAGCAGCTGGTTGGCGTCATCGATCTCATCTTTCCCGTCGACACCACCCGACCCAGAAGGACGGAAAACCTTTACCTTGGCCTCCCTTATACCAAAGAAGAGCTTGTTGCCCACCTTCTCGAGTGCTGACACACCCTGTTCGGAGATGACAAGCACGTAGCTCATGCTGTTGTTCTGAGGTTCCTCTGCCCGGATGACAGACCAGTCATTCATAGGAATCTCAGGATTTTGAGCCTTGAGGCATTCTAGCAGCCTGTGATTGTCCATTGCCATTTTTGGTAACCAAATTCTGGCACGAGGTCTAGCTGGAATTTCTGCAGCGGGGATTAGCTTTAAGATAAGGCCATCCCATGCATCACTTATCGTAGTGACGCATTTGCTGAGGAATTCCAGGGAGAACAAGTCCATACATTTGATTAACCTGTATCCCCTGTGAATTTCACTGGAGTCAAAACGAGGTACCGGACTATCCTTGTTGGAGATCACGTGAGCCATCACGAGTTCTGACAACTTGGATTCGATAGCACTCCATTCTGTTACTACAGGCGAAGGCAACCCACCACTGACATTTGCTAGAGCCACAAGCAAATGATCCCTTACAACCTCATTAAAGGGTCTACGAGAGGTAGAAATAGGCTGCGAAACGGTTCTCTGCTCGTGGACCTTTTTCCGCTTCGGCGACTTGTCACCCTCATTCTGTGAGCGATTTCGCTTTGCCCCTTCTACCTTCTTTGACGTGCCTGATGTGCTGGGTGCGGTCTCCTTTCGCTTAAGGTACTCATCCACCACAGCTTGGTATTTTACGCGGTCCTCTTCATCGCGTTCATGAACGGTCCCATTCAAAGCGTTCTTGGCAATTTTGTCAAGAATAAACTTCGCTCTTGAATACCTAGACTTCCATACGTCGCCTGAGGATTTTTCTTCCGCTTACGCTTGGGCAAGTCACCTGCCGAGGTGACCTGTCCAGGCTGGGATATTGCCTGAGATGTTGTCTGGTGAGACGCTGGAGTACTATGGAGTGTACCCTCAGTGCCTGGGAAGTTAACCACCGTCTCCTGACTGGAAGCCAGTAGGTCATCTTCAGACGAGTTGCAAGGCAACCCGCTAACATTGTTCTTGTTGTTGTCGTTGTTTTTGTTGTTGTTTTTTATAAAATTCATATTTTGGTCCCACGAGTAGGCACGTAAGGGGATGGACCGTACCATGCAGTGACGGCGTACATGGACTAGGCAAAAAGTGTTACAACCAACCCGTGCCCTGGCGTTGTTGGCAAATCGTTGATAAATGATTTGCCAACAATGAAGAGGTGGAGTCTGCGGTTGAAGGTTATTTTCAGTTCTTACTATAAACAGGGTATCGAAGCTATTGAATATCGCTGGGGAAAAGTATAGCGAACTAAAAGGAGATTACGTTGAGAAATTAAGAAAAATTTTCCCAAATTTTTTGTGTTCTCTTTGTTAGGTCGGCTAATTTTGTGACCGCGCTCGTAAGTTGTCAGATGATGGCATGGCTATCATTGGAATGACCTAAATGTTTTTTTTTTTTTTATTTTTATTTTTTTATTTATTTAAGTCTACGGAATAAATCCTTACAGACTATTAACATAATAATTACAAAATTATAAATTAATATAAGTACAATATTTTTTTTATTTTTTTTTTTCAAATAGTAGAATTTAAAAACAAAATGATATTGCGTTTAATAATATTAACATTTGAAGAAAAATCTAAAAAATTATAAAGATTATTAAAATCATTACACATTCTTATAACGGATCAGCATACATTTGACGAGGGAATGGAGTATATAATGGAATATAATTACGTGTTGATCTTGGAGGTACGAAAAGTACAAAACTTTCTAACAGGAAATCGGAGCATATATCACCATTAATCAAATTTAATAAAAATGTAACGTTTAGCATTGTCCTTCTACTTTTCAGAGTGGGAAGCTTAACGAGGTTTTAGTCTGGTCGTATATGAAGGTAGATTATTAATGGTGTTAGGGTAGGTGCTTCTTCAGATCAATGGTTAATATTTCCCATTGAGAATATTTAGGGAGTATTAACCAGTCGAGTTTACGCAGAAACCTGTCAATATGAAAGCGTTTTTCATCTAAAAGATGCAGTTATTGATGCGTTTAGATATATAATGGAACGACTTCGAATAAATCTGGTAGACAATATGTCTGATGGATTTTTCGATTTGATTAAGAAAAAGGAATAAAATATTAAAATATTTTTCTTTAATTTTTGTAAATTTGATATATTCAGTTAACTAATTCCTTTTGCAATAGTAAAATATAAAATAAATTATTGTTTTTTGTTAAATATTATTAGTTTTACATTGGTTTTACTTTTATGCGGATTAAAAAAAAAAAAAAAAATATTTCTAATTAAAAAAAAAAAAATGTTATTTGTAATGCAGATATAATTTTTAACTCACTTAAAAAAGCAATTAATAAATACATAATAGATAATATTTATTAATATGTTTTAATAACAAAATCAAACTTACTTTTTACGCCGCATTTTATCTCAATCTTTGTTTGATTTACAATATTCAGCAAATTCTTTTTAAATTTTATTTTTTTTTTTTTAACTTTTTAGTAGTTTATTTTATTTATTAACACAATATTTATATAGTTTTTGGTAGATTATAATTTCTAAAATTTATTGATATTAGAATAACATTAAATGAATATTTGTTTAAAAAATACCCAAATGTTAACGCAAAACGCATTCAAAAAAAAAAAATATATATATATACATAAATTCCTCCATCAAATATTGTACGGTATGTAGAACAAAATGTGAGTGAAAACATTTTCAAAATTGTATATCATAAATACAAAAAAAAAAAAAAAAATATTTATATTTTTACAAATCCGAACAGAATAGAAAAGATCGACTATAAAATACCCTATAATTTAAACATTTAGGGCAAGTAACTTTTCTAAAAAATAACCATAGTTAACTATAACCACAGATATTTCCATATAAATTTGACATTTATAAAATAAAATTGTAAAAATAGAAGAGAAAGCTACTAAAAATAAGATAAAAATTACCTCGCAGAAAAAACAGCTAACTTTAGCAGATTTTTTTTTTGCTAAATTTTAATAAAAATAAGAACAGCAAAAATAAATGTGTTAAATTAACAAAATTTTAGTTATATTCGAAGTGAAATTTAGTTTTTTAATTAGCAAAAACTTTTGCTAAATATTTGTAGACTGAAAATAGCAAACAAAACCTGTAATATCCCTACGGGAAATGAAGGATCGATTCATCCGAAGTGACAAAGTGACAAGTCGCAAAACTGGTATAAACGAAGACTTCAGTGTATGAAAGAGTGGCAATCAGAGAACGAAGCCCATCGGCTAATAGCCGCCGCCGATCACTTTTCAGGTACTCGAGCCGCCGCCGACCTGAGCGGCTAATTTCGGCTACACAATATTAGCCGACTATATCAGCTGAGCCGACTATATCAGCTTAACCGATATTTTTTTATCTAAATTCATTTTAACTAAAAAATCATATTATTTTAAGAATCCTACGCCTTCATCCGGCTTTTAGTACCCACCAATCTGGCAACCATAGGTTTTCATTATGAATTCTCTAGAGTTTGCAAAATGTGCCGTTATATTGCGCTTCACTAGAAAATGAAAAAGTAAATTTTCCAAATCTTACAATGGCTCAAAAAAATATAAAAAACTTTTTTCATACTACACAAGCTAATCCCACAATTACATCTGATTCTGATTCTAACTCAGATGCTTCTACTGATGTAAATACATTTATTTGAAAATCTGCCGATATAGCATATTATGAAGACTTGTTTAAAAGAAAAGATGATATAAAAAAATGGCAAAGGTTCAAGTAAACCTAACGGGTTTATCGGAATGTTGGAAGCATATTGGTAGTCTATACATAAAATATAGACACATATAAATAAGTGAATTAAATTATAATATATTTTTTACCCATCGGCTTAGTCGATTTTTAGTCGCCGCCGAGTTTTTTTTTCGTTTAGCCGCCGCCGCCGAAAATTGTTCGGCTTTAGTCGACTTTCAGCCGCCGCCGAGTATATTTTTGACTAGCCGCCGCCGGCGACAATTTAATGTCGGCTTCGTTCTCTGGTGGCAATTTCAGCAAAATATCCAACCACGTGATTATTTAAATAGTGGCAACACTTTGGCTGGTTTATTCATGATATATCATGTAACTCGAAAAAAACTAACATAACACTAAAGCGGACCAAAGTAACTAGGGCTGTAACAGTAGAAATTGTGAAGTAACTCTGAACTGGTGCAAAATAATTAGGTGTGTATAAAAAAATGTCAATCGGTGCAGAAACAACCAATCCATTGACTGTTACACATCGGACCTAATAATGAAATGATTCAAAAAGAACTGTAGAAATTACCACATATCATAATTGCATGTGCGGCAAAAGTCCATGTCACAAAACTATTCTAAAAGGCAACGTTCGGGGACATGTCCCAGGTTAGGTCTGTGACATGTTACATGGTATCAATTTTCCCCTTCGATGACAGTGCCTTGTTAAATTGACAGGCCCGTTCCATATAAAGTTATTGGTTCCACTTCGTCTTAATTTCCCATGGGGAAAGTCCGACCAAAGAGTTCGGCTCAAAAACAGCATTTAGACAATTCATGTTTCTGTTATTTAATAAAAAATAATTTTTTTGGGACTTGCGCAATATTATAAAAGCAGGTAATGTGACATAATTTTTAGGAAAGTTCAGTGATTGAATAAGTCCATATTCTTTTTGTAACCCGTACATAATATGGCACATGCGGAATAAAAAGTAGCAGGTGACATGCCAATTACTTGTATTTTGTTCTGTAACTTGTTCGCTTATCGCAGTTTAATGATATGTCACGAAATTATTAATTTTGTACAAGTCCGTAACATAAAGCATTGCGATTAATATTTAACTAGTGTTTTACTAAATAGTTTTCTTGAGTACTGTGAGACCAGTAACGTAATATTTCATTTCGAACTGGTCCTCCTACGTATCAAATAATGCCTAACATGAGACTAGTTCCATACTAGATACTTTTAACTCGTTCTGTTGCGGATTCACTTAAACCAGTTCGGTGATATGTTATATTCGACAAGTTCTCCGATATATCTCAATTCGCTTAAAAGCTGGAAATTGTCACCTCCTATGACAAGCCCATGTTAAGAGTACCGGTCTTTCTCATATAACACAACCGTAACTAGGACAGGTTCATGCACACAAAGTTCTAGTCAAGTGACCATACCAGTGACTGGTCTGTTTCCCGCTGGGATTACCTAAATGTTTCCTATATTTACCTCAAATTAAGTAGAATGCAAATAACAGTTTATTTTGCTAAAATCAACTGAATGTTTTGCTAAAAAATTTTAGATTGCCGATTTCATATGGGCAAACTTTTGTTCGTATTAAAAAAAAAAAAAAAACTTCAACAATTTCACATTTTTTAATGATTTTTTTGTCTACTAATATTTCGCAAATGTTTTTACTGATTTTAGCAGATTATTTTGTTTCTTTTTAGCTCAATTTATAACTAAAATATAATTAAATATTTGTAAATTTATAGCTAAAATATAACTAAATATTTGTAAATTCAACAGATTTATTTTTTATTTCATTAATAACGTTTAAAAAAAAAAAATCTGCTAATTTTAGCAGTTTTTTCTGCAAGCTCATTTTTAACTAATTTTTAGTAGCTTTTTATGGTATTTTTACTGGTTTGTTTTTATGAGTGTATGGTAAAGCCCTAAACTTTGGATATTTTGAAATAAGTTAACAGGTATTAAACATTTTAAAAAGATCAAAATAAACAGCTTTTCAAAATATATTCATAAAAAAAATTTACTCGGGCGAAATTTATAAAAATTAGCTTCAAACATTAAGCTGAGTATAGCCAAAAATTTTTCCTTATCCTGCCAGCAAACAAGCTCCAAAATAAGTCAGAAAAAGTTTCAAAATATATTATCAAAATTAAAAATTTTAGTATAAAAGTGGTTCATCCAAAAGAGCCTTCTTTTTGGATTAAAAAATTACTCAGAAAAGATAATTTAAAAAATTCGATTAGCTCAAAAATCAATCTTTTTTCGCAGCCTTTTTTTTAATTGTTTACAAAATATTAAATTTCCATTACATATCTGAGTTAATTCTGAACCAGTTTTTAAATAAAATAATTTTCTTAAAATTTTTATATCTTTTATGACTCTTTTTAGAAGGCTTTATATATTCGTGAAAAAAATTAGTAATTTTTTAAAATAAAATTTTGAAATTTCAAAAATATGTGTTTTTTGATTCATAGAATACCCTCAATAAACTATCCAAATTTTGCTGGCTGGGTAAAGTTGGTTTGAAACACAAAATCGTATAAGTTATTGATACAGGGTTTGCCAAATATTTGTTAAGAAATCCTAATATTTGCATAAAAAGTTGTTTCTATAAACGTTCTAAGAGAATTATTTTTTTTTTTTTTTTGATATTAACTCATTACCAGGGACCGAAAGTTCAAGCAAATGCATGTTTTTCGCTTAAGTTTACGAAGTGGTTAAACAAAATATCTTTGCGAATCAAAGAATTTGCGTTAAAATGGCATCGATCTGTTCGGTCATATTTTGGTATAAATGCGTGTTTTTGCATATTTTGCTTTAAATGCATATATTCATTGCATATTTTTACTTATTTTGCTTTAAATGAATATATTTAATGCATTTTTCTTAGTTTTTCGTAAAACAATCAATTTCAATTTTTTTTATATACCACAAACGAGCATATTGACTGTTCAAGCCGTAATAAGTTTTCTCTTAATTTTTATATGCCACTCTATTCACTCCACCGCTTTGGTGAGAGTAAAGTGGTTGCTCTAGATATTTCTAAGACGTTCGATCGTGTGTGGCACGGGGCACTCGTGACTAAGCTAGATGCTTTTGGTGTCGGTAATGTCTTTTCTCGATTTATAACGAGTTTTCTCAGAGACCGCACTATACGTGTTGTTTTAGATGGGGTCTCATCAAACGAGTTTCAGCTAAATTCAGGGGTACCGCAAGGTTCCGTTCTTTCTCCTACCCTTTTTCTTATTTTTATTAATGACCTTCTTGGTCAGACCTTCAATCCTATTTACTCTTTTGCAGATGACAGCAACATTTGTCATTCATTTTCATTCGATCACAGGCCAAGCTCTTTGGAGATAGAGGGCATGCGGCAGAACATGAATGACGCACTCAATCAAGACCTTTCTACAATCTCCGAGTGGGGTCGCGCGAATAAGGTTGATTTTAATGCACGCAAGACACAATGTTGTATGTTAACCCACAGACGGGCTGTGGAATTAACATTGTCATCTGTAGCTATGGATGGTATAGATATTGAGGAATCGGATACTCTTGATGTTCTGGGCATGAGAATACAGTGTGATGTCCGTTGGAATAAGCACGTATTTCAAGTGTCGAAAGAGGCATTCAAGTGTCTCGGTTTTCTAAAACGGTGCAAGACTTACTTCACTCCATCCGATCTCCTTACTATTTATACCAGCTATATCCGGCCAAAAACGGAATACAACTCTTATATATGGGCAGGGGCTCCACTGTTTATTCTAAAGCTTCTGGACCATGTTCAGGGGAGGGCGGTGAAGCTTATCAATGACAGTAGTGTATCCAACTCTATTGATTCATTATAGCATCGTCGGAATGTGGGTTGTGTGACACTTTTCTATCGATATTACCATGGGAGATGCTCATCTGAGATAAGTGAACTCATTCCACGAGCCCGAAGTTTTATTCGTAATACTCGCTTATCTAGTAGAGCACATCCGTTTGTAGTTGATTGTCTTGTGTTTCGCACAACGCATTACAGAGAAAATTCGTTTTTTAGTCGAACGATTCGTATGTGGAACAAACTTCCCGCAGAAGTCTTCCCTGTTACTTACAATTTAGAAAAATTTAAATCAAATATCCACAAACACTACTCCCTCTTTCCTCCTTCCCATACCATATTTTCCTGATCAATACCATGCACTGCATGAGTACGGGGCATCCCCTAAGTATAGGTTTCATTTTTTATTGAGCACTTGACTTGTTTTAACGCATTGTTACCTCGATATCATAGCAAACAGAATTTTGATGTTTGTAAAGTGTTTTTTCACTTAGTGTTTTGTTCATTTTGACAACCATTTTCGACGAACCAAATGAGGTAAATATATTTATAATAATTCTTTGAACTTTAAGCTTTCAACGCATAGAAGAGTTTTGTATGAAATATGAATTGTGTTACTTATACGCCTACATTTTGTAATTGGACACTTTTGTCGGAGTATTATTGGACACTTTATTCTTGACAGTTCACAACATAACCTCGCGTGTTTGATGCGTATAAGTGATTTTTCATGCATAATTTCAACAAAGCATTAGTTTTTCGGCAGTTTCTAATCGTTTTTTTTGTCCGTTTAAATTTTTTTGACAGAATGCGCGTTATTATGCCAAAAAGGACAAATTAAGTGACTATGACAATATTTTGAAGGTAAAATTGATGCAATAGCAACCGCAGCACATGTAGAAGTTACGACATCTGAACCATCTACAAGCTCTGTCGTTTTGGCCAAAGAGCTCCGCGACGCATTTAAATTGGTAGGTCCGTTGAAACTTGGCACGCCAGCCAAAAAGTCAAATCGTGGCCGTAAGCCAATGAAGTCGGTCGTTTTGACATCGCCAGAAAATGTGTCTGAGCAACGTGATAAGGCCGAGAAGAAGCGGCAAAGTTTATCGGAGAACGATGACACACCAGCAGCAAAGAAGAAAAAAGGCCGTGGCAAATCAAAGACTCCACAAAAGAGAATACCGTCTCCGAACGAAACTGACTCGGAGGAAGATATTGATTTTTGCATAATTTGTATGAAAAATATGCCCAAGAAAAAAAATCGCACAAACACAGCCAATTGTATTGCTTGTGATCGAGGTGTTCACTTGAGTTGTGCCGGAGCAAACCCGAATTTTTCATCGATATTTTTCACTTTATTTTATTCATTATAATATATTCTTTCATTTTCATTAACAAATAAACGTTTTCCAGCAGCAAAATTAATTTTTTATCGATTTACAAAACTGTCTAATAATACCCCGAGATTTTTTAAAAACTCAAAAACCAGTTTTTTTTGCGCCAACTGATACAGAGCGTACAATTTTAAACAATTAGGTAAAATTGCTGGTACCAAAAGAAAGGTTATTTATCGTACCACAAAATCAAGCTTTGAAATTTTGAGAAAAAGCTATTTTTTTAAAGAGTTTCTGGACAAAATAAAAGTGTGTCCAAGAATACCCCGACCTCCCCTAACAATTTCTAGTAGTTTTTTAAATGCGTTCTTTTTCAATATAAATAATTAAAATATTGTTTTAATTGTGCAAAACGTATGCAAAGAATACAAATTAACTTTCAAATTAATTAAAATCGCTTAAGGGGGTTTACTCTCTTTAGAAATCAATATAAACAGCAATATTTAAACAATTATAAAAAAATAAAGAAATGTTTTATTAAAAAAACGATTTTTGTGATAGATAAACATGATATTAAACCTTATTCTAAAAATTATAATTTAAAATGCTGACTTACATGGCAACCCTGCTGGCCATTTCATTTTTTTAAAGGCAAAATTAGGGTGCCACCGTGGAGCCATGTGTACTCATCTGAGAATAAAATTCTTAATTTTTATTTGCACACAAATAAATTTTTTAGTCCATATTGTATTCGAATTTTTAAAGTTTTGATTTGCATTTAAATGGTACGATAGGAAACTCAAAAATTAAAAAAAAAAAGTTGTTTTTTTATTTTTTCACAAAAATAAAAATTTTATGTTGCCAAAATTTTCTCTAAAATTTTCAGAGTATATAGAAAAAAGATCAAACTATAGAAATATGAAATTAAAAAAATCTAAAGAGAGTAAACCATTTAAAAATATGAAAAGTGATTAAATTAAAGTTTGTTTCAGTTTTTTATAAGGGAGACGTGGATATGACTTAGCTTACCTAGCGCATTTTGATAAAAACTCAGAAAATCAATAAACATCGGAAGGACTAACAATATTTAAACATCACCGATTACAACCGTCAACGTTGAGCGTTCATTTCCTATGTTCAAAAACTTTTTGAGAACAAATAGATTTTTTTTTAAACACACTTTTTAATCACTAAGTTCCTGTCCCTGCTCATTACACAGAGAGAATTTTTTTTTTGTAAGAGTTTTAATGAAATTTTTCACTAAATTTATGAAGTTTTCTTCACAAAGTAAATGACAAAATTCTAAAACTTTTTTAAAAAGGTTCATAATTTTTATGAAGCTATTTTTAATGCAACTTTTTCATTGGGCGTATGAAATTTTTAATACATAAGATAAATTTTTTCATAAAACTTTATGAAAAACTGCATTTATTTAATGAAAAGTTTCAGTTGA
This sequence comes from Delia radicum, assembly GCA_021234595.1. Lineage (NCBI taxonomy): Eukaryota > Metazoa > Arthropoda > Insecta > Diptera > Anthomyiidae > Delia > Delia radicum. Next base: position 223,761,200 of record CM037851.1, read on the forward strand.
CGAATTCCAGTGATAATTTATTGATCTAGTGCAAAAATTCATATATACCACGCAGATAATTCTCTCAGTGTATGAACCAACTATTCCGTTTTCAACCCAGTACTTTTAAACTGCTACATTTTTTACGAGATAAAGATAGTTAAATTGTTTTTAAAAGCATAAAATAATTTAACATCTTGACTACAATTTTGAATAAAAATAGTAGAAAATTTTTATCGAAAGTTGTCAAATTTATTTATTTGAAAAAATAATATTTATGGGCTTTTTCGATCTGATCTTTTTCAAAAATTATTTAAAAATATAAAAAAGCCTAAAGATTAATATTACAGAGAGAATTTAAGTGGTCCGAAAATAATTAAAACTTTTAGTAAACTAATGAAACTTTCTTCACAAAGTGAACGAAAAATTTTTTATTTTCAATTTATAACGAGCTTTCAACCTCCGTATATTTACAAAAATAAAGCAAATCAAACATATTAGCTAGGTTGATACTAGTATTTCGATCTGGCTAAAGATCTCATCAGAACCCGAAGTTTTAGAAAAGCTAGAGCCTCCATAATAGGCAGAGCTTTAACAAAAAACCTATATATCATCAATTTAGCTCCATTCTTGTCTTCTTAGTAATCAAGCACGTGGTTAGGTCTTTTCCTAACAAGCATCTTGACGTTACTAAACTTTGAAGACCAAAAATGTTCCATTTATATAAAAAATTTTAGTGTTTACTCTGGCTCAAGTAATATTTTTTACAGTTATATTAGTTTTTTGTTTTTATATACATCGAGATTATTTTTATGTTATTTTCAATTTATAACAAATTTTTTAATATTAATGAAAAGCTTCATATTTCAACCAGAAATGAGCTTCGTAGCTAAACACAATTTTCCGATAAAAAATAGTGGATCTTCATCCAAGTTTGCCAGCGCCCATTCACCAAAAGTTAGCAGTTGTGGTAGGTTGTGTGGCTTCAATTCATGCACCAGCTGTATTTGAAAATGTTTTACACCCAAATCCTTCCGCAAAATTTTCCACGTTGTGGGGTAACAGAGGGCCAATTGCTGTGAACGGCGGCGAATCGATAATTCGCGGTTATCAACAACACTGGCGGATACAGCTGCGATATTTTCCTCTTTCCGCACTCTACGTATGCGTGTTGGTGGTTTAATAATGTAAATTTGGTTCCAAATTTAGTCACAAGTTTCCGAATAGCCGCCTCAGATGGTCGCCCCAACTGACCATAAATTGGAAGAAGTGCACGATGCACTTTTTTAACCGAGCATGAATTTTGATAATAAGATTCAATAATCTACAAGCGTTGTTCGTTTGTAAGTCTATTCATGGTTAAATTATAGACCAAACTGAACATGTTACACGAAAACAGCTGAGCTGCCAAAAACAGTATTGCCAAAAAGAAAGTTGCTAAAAAATCACCCTTTATTAGTACGGTCTGTTTTATGAGTGCGCTGTCATTTTAAATTGAGAGAACCCTTGCAAGTTATGAAAAAAAAATCGTTCTTTCTAGGAAATTTTCAAAATGGAAAAACGAAAACACCGTTTTCTCGAATAACTCCAAAAACCGCACTTTTTTAAAAACCGGGTTTAAAAACCTGGTTTAACGAACTTGGAAACCGGATGTGACAACTCTAGCTTTAAGTCAAAATACAAAAAAAAATAGTTATCGCTCTCTTAGTAAAGAAATTTCTAGCTTTGAGACGAAACTTTTAAAGTTTTTAAATTGATTTTAAAATTCTACACTCAAGGGTTTTTATTTATGGTAACAAAATATACCACAAAAACCGCAAATTAATGTAGGGTATTAAATTTATTTACAATATTGCAAAAAAAAATAAATAAATAAATAAAGCACGAGTTAACAGCTACAATAGTCACCAACAGTCGTACAATGTTCACTGCATAATCACATGTTGCTGCAATTACTTATGGATTCGTAACAAAAAAAATTCAAAAACAGCAACTGTTTCAAAATGTCAGCAACAGTTAAAACCACAAACAAAAATATAAACAATGGTTAGTAATTGTTACACCCGAGTAAAAATAATATTATATAATGTGTCTTGTATAATGTGATCCAGTTTTGTACAATTTAATAAAGTTGAGTACGACAGCATGTCTAGTAAAATACAATTTTAACTTGCCACTTTAAAACGGCATATTCAGTATGTTATACCATACGTTATTAGACAGGCAATATATAATTGAATTGGCATATTTAAATTAATATATGGGATTAACCAAACAATGTATTGCCCTATATAATAAATAATAAAAAGCATTTTTAATTTGTGGAAAAGTGACGTTTTTGTTTTGAAATCCATAACATCCCCCTCAATATTTTAATATCAACCCGAAAGTTTTCATTGAACATATCTATTAAAATAATCTTAAACGAATCTTCAAAATATCAAATTCCAAAAATTTTAGTTTAACATACAACTTTTTGATTGTTAAGCATATAAAAGTGAGATTTTACTGTATTTTGAATAATCTTAATAATCGGACCATAATATCTAGCCCCTTGTATTCAATTTAACAAATTTATTTTCACTTGATTGAATCAATACAATATGATCCACCATTGTGTTTCAATAAGATATAAGGCTCTGTATCAAATTTGATAATTTTTTTTTAATCGGGTAAATAATGTTAACGACCGTATGGAATAAGAACGACAAGTCATCCGGTAAAATAGTGTTCGAATGTTTAAAGATTTTCTATAATCGTCGTTCAAAATGTGACGTCAAAACGTAAAGATTTGTTAAAAGATACGTAACTTAGAAAATTTGCTTAACAATTTAATGCAAAAAAAAACAAATTTTTTAAAATTATACAATGTCAGAAAGTAGACATAGACAGTAAAGGGAACTCACAAGTCTAATCATATGCAAATAATTAACCCATATTTGCTGGAATTTCTTTATATTAGGAAATTGACAGAAATACTAATAGACTCGGAGGGTATTTACCTCATAGGTGCAGTATCTTTACTACAATGTTAGAAGAAAAATCAATTCGTGGGTTGCCTATGGTGTGGAAATTGGAATATGTGATGAAGGGGACAGGAAAACTAGCCAGGTGTACCTTATAACTGGCCTAATATAAGGAATAAAAAGTGGGATACAAAATTACACAGGATTTCATTTCCCAGCAAAAAATAGTGCTTACCCAGAAGCGCTTCCGGAAGGCATTATTTGATAACGAAGCGCTTCCAAAGCAAATAAAGAAGGCATGATTTTTGTTCGCGATGTTCCACTTGGTATGTCTCTTTTAAAGCGCTTCTTTCATGTGCTCTTAGAAGCAATAAATTCATGCCTTCTTAGGCACTAAGAAGCGCTTTTTGTATGTTGACAAGATTATTGATTCATAGTATGCATACTATATTGCTTCATTGTAAGCATTATTCACTGCTTCAAAGCAGGCATTCGGGGAAGCACGACAGAATGCCTTCCCTAATTGCTTTATAGTATGCAAGGCGGTGAAGCGTTATTTTGGAAGCATACAAATGTAGTTACTGCTTACCAAATCCAGGTTATTTTTTGCTGGGTTGTTAATTATGTTTTGTCAGCTTATTATTGGTTTGACCCATACGCCAAAAAGTCGTTATATTTAAAAACGACAAAGAAGATACAACCATTTTAATTTGTGTATGCAAAATTGGCAGGAAATTCAAAGTTGATACCGGATATATTAGATATGATACGAGATATCACGGGTTTTGGGAATCAGAAAGGGGATAATTACATTATTTACAAAACATTCTAAACTAAATGTTTTCAAAAATAGCAAGCTGACGATTTGTTGCGAAGAAATATATACAAATTGGAGATCATACACCCAGAAAAAGGATTGGTTTGAATTCGGTCGAAACCATTAAAATTTAGGACGTTATTTTATTTCGAACTACCAATAATGGATTAATAAAGCAACTGGAAAACAAAAAGAGTGAAACGGAATTAAAAAACTGTCCTTTTATACAATTATTTTTATATTTCAAATCAACTTTACAAATAAAATTCGTTAAGTATTTGGGTACGGTAGAAGCAACCATTTATTTTGTGATACTACAAGAGAATTTGTACCATTTATCAGCTTTTTTAAAAATTGTCTAAAAACAAAAGTGGTTACTGCAAATACGATATTCGCTATCAAATATTCTACTAAATTAGGGGTTCAGTAGTACCAACCGAATTGTGGATTGCATTGTTTATAAATGTTTGTTTTCCTAACAAAATATTTAAATTCAAATTTAGCACGCAACAGTTATAAGTTTTTGTGGTGTGGTGGGTAGAGAGTTTGAGTTGTACTCCGAACTTCCAAGTTCAAATCTCGGTAACGACAAACATAAAATTGAATTAAAATAAAATATTCAAATGTTTAAATAGCAATTAAGGCAAAGAAAATTAAAAAAGATTGTGGTGCAATCATTAGGACAGAGGACTATTAATCTGAAGGCCACTGTTCAATACAAGAAAAATCAAAAAATATTATTAATTTCAATAAAATTTTTTGTGACAATATGTATAGCATATATGTATGCTTAATATCTTATTTTATCAAGCTTAATATATAACAAGATATGTTACCCCATAAGAAATATATAATAATATATGGAAAGCATGACACCATATACAATCATATATTATAACATATTTTAAGATGCAAAAACATAATAACATAAATAAATTTACCATTTTGGCGATTTTGCGGATTTTTTTAAATGTTGGCGATTTTTTTTTCTCCAAGTTTTTCCCATTTTTTAAAAATGTTGATGAGTTTTTTAAATGTTTGATAAATGTCGACTTAAGAGGAATTTTTTCCTAATCAAACTCTATAACGTTCACGTGAGCACATGTAGGTTTTAATTACGCGTGAATCACGCAAAATTCTGCTCACGTGCCCATCTTTAATTCAAATAAATAAAATCTTACCAATGGGTTTTTTGCACCTCCTTAAACCAGTTTAGTGATATGTTCTCGATAGACCATAACTGACCATTCTCCTCGATTTGACCATATCTGTAATATCCCTGCGGGAAATGAAGGGTCGATTGATCCAAACTGACAATTCTGTGATATATAATTGGGGGCACGTCACGAAACTGGTGAAGCCGAAATTGTGGTGTACCAAAAAGTGTTAATTTATTTGAAATGACAAATCACGTGGCTATTGTAATGGTGACAAAGCATTAAAAATTTGGTACCAGATAATGTAACTGGATAAAAAGTCACATAACATCAAAGTGTACTGATGCAACTTGGGCCGTTGCAGTTGAAGGATTCAGTCCCTTGACTGCTATAAAGCGGACATAACACTAAAGGAATTTAGTAAGTACCGACTTTGTATAGAAAAAATAAACCTATTTTAAAACTGATTTTTGTTGTGCATTTTTGAAGGGTTTGTGAACAGGCGCTATGACATGTTTACTATGTTTTGGGTAAGTTCAGCGACTAGTTCCCACCCCTGTAACAGAACACATTGCGCTTAATATGTGACTAGTTTCTCATCAAAAATTGTTCTCCAGTTCTACGATACGTATACCTACTGGTCCTGTTGCATATCACATAAATCCTTAAAATGATCCTACTTTAACACTACTTGTCCCGTAGCTTATTCATTTCAGTCGGTACGGTTACCTTCGTCAAGTTATTCGCCACGTCACAAGGTGCTCCAAAAGTAGTAATTGCCAACTTCAATGACAAGCCATTGTTAAAAGTACCGGTCACTTTCATATAACAGAACTGAAACTAGGACAGGTTCTTACACAAAAAGTTCTAGTCACGTGACCATACCAGTGACTGGTCCATTTCCCGCAGAGATATTTACCACTGCTTAATCCACAGCAACATTAAATTTTACTAGTCCTGCGACCTGTTTTAACCAGTCACGGGATATGTAATTTAAAGGCAATTTACTATTCATTACCCGTAGCGATTAGTTAGCTTTATAAGATTTCTTATGCACGACGTGCCTCAAATTGGAAGGGCCTGTGGCGCCCATCTCAAAAGCGTATGCTCGGTAACACTTTGTTTAGCACTACACTAAGGATATTATGTAGGTAAAGACGACAGCAATTGTAGTCCAAAACAAATTAAATTTCACTTCAAGAAAGGACGACTAACATTTCATTAAATTCAACTAACATTTGTCATTTGTTGTTACTGTTCAAAAAATTACTAACAATTGTAGTAAAAACGAACCACATATGTTAGTAAAAAATAAACAAACATTTATTTTTTTATTTATTTTTTAAATAACAAAAAACAACTGTAAAAAATTAATGTAAAATCATAAAACAGTAATTTGATGTGGTTTGTTTTTTAAATGAACTACAAGGTTAGTAAAAAATTAAATTTTTTCTACAAATGACAGACATTTGCATTAAAAATAAAGAAACTGTATTACAACCCAAACAACTACATATTTTGTGCCCTGAGTGTATGCTAAATATGATTGCAATCGAAATACCCAGTAAAAAAAGGCCAAATTATTTCAAATTTTTTTCTAAATTTCCCTCTGTACACTGATTCTAACTACAAATACAAATAAACACAACTGTTATTTATGACGCAAATATTCACTACAAAAGGGTAAAAGAAACATTAAAACAAAAAAAATCAAGTTTGTTATAATTTTTATTAAAAATAAAAATTATGTTTTTCGACCTTTAATTGTGCAATGAAAATGAAAATTATTCAAGTTCGAGGCCATACTCTATATTTCTTCATTAGGATATTGTCCTAACAAATAATCTATAGAGTTTTTGTTTTCAAATTTATTATTTGACCCTTTCGGGAATGTGTTGATAGATCTATTTCGGAAATTTTCTAGGCTACCATCATCATCTCTAAAAAATAATAAAATTTCTATATCGCTGTACCGGCCCTTTAAGCTAAATTCATTTTTATAGGTGTAAAAAAAAACAAGTATTTGGCAACCCTTAATAAATTTGTAAAGCTGTTTATTGCTATTCTATGCCACATATTAAGGGTTTTCACAAGGTGTACTAAGTGTTGTATTGTAAAAATAGAGATGGTAAGATTTTATTTTTAATTTTACGAAGATTTTGGTTTTTTTTTTGCGTTGGGTTTACACTCTGTTAGCACACTTGAACATAGTAAACTAAACATAGGTAAAAATATTGTATAGAACTAGCAAATATTGTTGTATATTTTAAAACAAAATTTTGACGTCTCTATTTTCTAGACGAGTATATAACACATACAACATTTAGTACACCACTTGTGAACCAACTTATGATTTTATGTTTGTTTTCTTTTAATGTCTTATCATTTTAAAACAAGAAATGTGTACACAAGGTGTACTAAGTGTCGTATTTGTTGTAAAAATAGAGATGGTAAAAAAAACATATTTTTTATTTTCAATTTGACGAAGATTTTTTGCTGGGTTATCTATCTCTCTGTTAGCACACTTGAACATAGTACACTAAACATAGGTATGAACATATGTTGTATCGTACTATCATCTGTAGTTGTATATTTTAAAATAAATAAATAAATAAATAAATGTGCGCCCCGGTAGGCTAGTTGGTAGCGTGCTGGCTTATCAGTGGGGGGGGGGGGGGGTCGTGGGTTCGATTCCTACCATAGGCACTGGTCTGTTTTTCGCTACAACGCGCCGAAGGCCATAGTAGCTAGTGCTCGGTTAGGGTAATAGTATATAATTTGTAATTATATGATTATTAATTAATAGTGTCCGACCGAACAGTTCGGCCAAAAACCTATATTTTGTCGGTTTTTTGATAGCTAGAGGCAATGATGACAAATTTTGGTATTAGAAACATGTTTATTGAGGCGATTTAATTCGATGTTGTGTATAAAATTTAAGAGAAAAGCCGAAGTTTAGCTATAAAGTTATAAGTTCGGCCGCCGAACTATTTTCAAGTTGGCTGAACTTTCTGAGGCCGAACAGTGAATTCATTGCTTAACTACAGACTTTTCTTCAAATTTGACACTCAAAATAGCATCTAATCAGCACAATAAACATTTTTCCATCCGCCAAATTTGTCCATAATGCTTTAAAATACCGAATACAGACCAAATGCATTTTCTGGCCGAACTGTTCGGGCGGACACTATTAAATAATAAAAAAAAAAAAAAAAAAAATTAAATTTACCATCTCTATTTTCGATACGACTATACAATACATACAACATTTAGTACACCCCCTTTGTGTACACCCATAATGTTATCAGTTTTGAAAATATTTTGTTCTGAAATTAAGTTTTGTTTGTATACTAGTCAGTGATGGGTTAATAGGTTCCATTTTGTTATGTATACATTTTTGTTGTTGTTATAAACTTTGTTCAACCGTTAAGTAAATATGTAGATATTTTTTTTTTGTTTGTTTGTTTTTGCAAATAAAATTTTTGTTTTCATAATTTGTTTTATGATATTTTCTATTTTCACTTCATTTTGATTTCACAATATACATATTTTTGAAAAAATTTACTCTGCGTTTATTTTAGAAATTTCCACTTTAATTTTTGTTTAAACATTTAAAAAATTGTTCAGTTTTTAATTTACCAATTTGTTAATTAGAATTTCAAGTACCTATTTAAATTTTTTATTTTTTTTTTGATTTTTTGAGATCTTTTTGTGAACCCCACACATTTAATAAATATTTTTTTTCCAAAACAATTAAATTTTACAACAACATGTTAAAATTTCATATACATTTCGTTTTTAATTCATTATTTTTTTTTTGCTTGTTATTTTATATTATATGCACAATTTTTTTTTTTTTTTTTTTTATAAAAAAAAACAAACAAATTTATTAAATTTCTATCTTCCAGAGTGTATGTATGTGTAGTTAATATGTAAATTATATAGTAGCAACACTATAATTTTCAAAACTATTCGCACGTCAATACAATTTCAATAAATTGTATATTTTTATGAACTGCATACTCTGAGTTTATACCAGTGATCGGCACTCATAGCACTCAGGAACCGAACACAATCGGCTATTTACACGTACACAACACGAATATCAACAAAACTCACAGCTAAGAGCACAAGAAATACTATTATTTCTTTTAGTCGTATGTTCGCTATCAACCAAGTAGGTCTATGCCGCTTGTTGAAGAAATAAAGTACACTCTTAAAATTTTAGAGAATTGAAATTATTGAATTTATTTTTTTTATTTATTTATTCATTCATTTATTTTGTTAACAAAAATAATGTTTATTAATAATCATAATCCTAACAAGGGAATATAGCAACCAAATAAAACTATGGTGATATCTAATGGAATCCTTTTTAAGAACAAATAATTTAAGTACACAAAATGAAATATGTTTTTTATGATTAATATTTGTAATTTTTATTTTGAACTAATTTTACTTTTTTTAATAGAGAAAAAAAAGAACATGAATTATTTTAATTTTTTTAATTCAATGAATACAAATATCGACTTATCGATAATTTATTTCATTACTTATTAATTTTTTCTAATTATTTATTTATTCATTTATTCAATATATTTTGTATAGGAAGAGTAATTCATTCATTCATTTATTTATTCAATTATTCAATCATTCATTCATTTATTCATTCATTCATTCAATCAGTCTAAATATTAATAAACAATTTTTCTAAATCGGATGAGAAGTTTCGGAGATTACCTCCTACAAACAATAATAGTATTACCTCTTTCTAATATTAGTATAGATTAGTAAAGAAAAAAAAACTTATTTCTTAAAGTGTACAACACCAATACATTCATATTCTCTCTTTCTGCCGACCACTGGTTTATACCGACAACTAACAGATAATTTAAAATTTGTTAAGCATTTTCTATATAAGAATTGTAATTTATAGCATAGAGTAACTATTTTAAGGAGATGGAATGCCTCTCACGTGCCTCTCGAAAAAAAATTGGAGCTCATTTTTTGCAAAAAAAAAATGTGGCGAGTTGCACCATTTTGTTGAAAGTTTTCTCTATGGAGGTTGCCATATTTATAAAAAATTAACAAGTTACGCTTGCCAGTTTCGATAAAAATTATGACATAATTATTATTTATAGCATTAAACCAATAACAAACCAAATTACAATTAAATAAATATGCCAAATGCGCCATAGTATGTTTTGTTTGTAAAAAAAAAAAAAATGCTTTTCAGTATATATATTTTTTCAATTAAAATTGTGTTTTTAAAGAATTTTAGAAAAATATTTTTAAAACTTTTTTGATGCTCTTAAACGTTTACAAGTTGAAAAACTGCAAAAAGGTTTTTTTAACACTTAAATTTGGTAAAAAAAAAATAACGCAGCATTTACAAAAAAATTTAATGTTTTTTGGAAATTATTTGTGCGGTAATTAAGCATATTTTTTTAGCATAATAAATAGTGTCCGACCGAACAGTTCGGCCAAAAAAACCATTTTTTGTCGGTTTTTTGATATCTAGAGGCAATGATGACAAATTTTGGTATTGGAAACATGTTTGTTGAGCCGATTTAATTCGATTTTGTGTATAAAATTTAAGAGAAAAGCCGAAGTTTAGCTATAAAGTTAAAAGTTCGGCCGCCGAACTATTTTCAGTTTGGCCGAACTTTCTGAGGCCGAACAGTGAATTCATTGCTTAACTACAGACTTTTCTTCAAATTTGACACTAAAAATAGCATCTAATCAGCCCAATAGACATTTTTCCATCCGCCAAATTTGTCCATAATGCTTTAAAATACCAAATACAGACCAAATGCATTTTCTGGCCGAACTGTTCGGTCGGACACTAATAATAAATATTACAAGACAAGTTTGTTATAATTTTTATTAAAAATAAAAATTATGTATTTTTCGATTTTTAATTGTGCAATGAAAATGAAAATTATTCAAGTTCGAGGCCATACTCTATATTTCTTCATTATGATATTGTCCTAACAAATAATCTATCTATAGAGTGTTTTTGTTTTCAAATTTATTATTTGACCCTTTCAGGAATGTGTTGATAGATCTATTTCGGGAATTTTCTAGGTTCCCATCATCAGAACACGTTTTGAAAGCGGTAACAATCCCATGCCAAACATCAAAGATTCATATGAACTAGTTTACTCACTACATGAGAACTAATATACATATGAGTTTGAAGTTAAAGATTATAACCATTGAACAAAAAATAAATTGAAAACTTGTTTGATGTGCAAGATCCACCTTTGGTGGATATTCAATACACGTTTTTTGTTTTTCTCTCCTTTTTATATTTTGTTTAGTTTGTAAACAAAAACAGGGGAAGTAAACTAGACGGTACTTTGTCTTTTTTACAAGACTTTTTGATTTTTTAGTTAAGCAGATTTTTAGCATACTTTTTTTTTCTTTCGATATAGCAGATTTGATTATTTTTGCTAGGTGATTTACGATATTTGAGAAAAAAACTTTTGGCAACACTGCATCAAACCCAAACTAAGTTTTTTTTGCCTTCAAATCTAATTTTTGTCAACAAAACCTAAATTTCTTTTAAAAACCCGGGGTTTTTACTCTTTGGTAAGGCAAAGCTGGGTAAGGGAGAGCTGGTGAAGAAAAATAAAGAGGACGGTTTGAGTACATAAGAGTAGCATAGTAGACCTCTGTTTAAAGTAACAGACAGGCCTGCCAGATACTTTTTTTCTTTCTCCCCAAACAAATCAAAAAATATCCGCAAAAGTCCCAATTAAAAAAAAAACGTTTGAACAAAGTAGTAGAGTTAAAATTATTTATTTAACTTGACCACATTTACCAGGCTTGCTAGACACTTTTTATCGATATCAAATTAAAAAATATCTCCACATTCGACAATGGGAATTTTTAGTTAAAGCAGAACTCTAATTCTTTTTAAAATTGGCGTTTAGTTAATAAAAGTATCACCGCAAACTAGTTCTGGAAAAACGTTAAATTCAGAACTATTTTTCGTACACTTTTTCTTAATTCTCAAATTTTTATAATTTTGCTAGGAAACCTTACGAATTTTATTACTTCCTTTAAAAACCCCAATAAATTTAAAAGACTTTCAATTACAGACGTTCTACATTTAAAAAAATAAATAAAAAATTAGGTACACACTTCTTCTTAAAATCTTAAGATTAAACAAATTTTTCCTAACAATTAATATGAGAACTTTAAAAAGGGGTATTCAATGCATACAAGAGCAATCTAAATTGAATTATTGATGGGCAAAAAGCAACAGAATTTTGGGAACATTTATGAGTATTCTTATTTAAGGAGTCGTAAACAAGCTTGATGTTTGAAGGAAGTGCTCTTAAAAGTGCCACAAATGACTTGAACATTTTCGATTTGAACATTTTGTGAATAAGCGTATAGATTTTTTTAATTTATGAGTCAAGATGATTTTTTGGAAATACCACATTTATACAAAAAGTTTAAATTTTAGTTATATAAATATAAACTAATATAGACTAAATATTTTGCTGAATCATCAAATTTAGAAAAAAAAAATGGCATCGATTCGTAGTTGCATATTTTGACATTTTACGCTTATTTTTAGCTTTCTAATACATATTTTTCCCTTAATAGTACATATTTGCGGATATTTTCCATTTATGTTTAGTACTTTTTAATTTGTTAAAACAAAAAAATTTAGATACATTTTTTTTCGATTAAAGCAAAAAAAAATTTTAAATTTTTCTGAACCGAAGAAAAGCGTTAGATTCAGTTCATATTGAACATCTTTTCCATAGAGTAATTTGACAATAAATAATACTTTGTTCAATATGACACATAAATTAACCACTGACGAGTCCTTGGAAGGGACGAAACTCCGGCAGTCTGGCATATCCATTGTGTCTTTTAAATTTTTCAATAAAAATGTTTTATTCTTCTTCTTTCTGTAAAAATCTAACTTAACATTTTTTTCTATACTTTTGTTTGTTTTTAAGCTTTGATTTTTATAAAAAGTGTTTTTCATGTTTTTAGTGCATATTTTTTTTTTTTTTTTTAGCTGCATTTTTTAAGCGCCTATTTTTCTTTTAAGTTGCATGACATTCCTTGCCCTACACTAAGATAATTATCAGCATGATGTCATTGAATTTTTGCATTAGATCTATGAAATGTCACTGGAATTCGTCCATTGAAACTTTTCATAAAACTAATGTAGTTTTTAATAAAATTGTATAAAACATTTAATTTTATTTATTAAAAAGAAAATTTTCATTCACATTGTGAAGAAAACTTCATCAGTTGAAGTGAAAAAGTTTCATTAAATCTCGTCCAAGAAATTCTCTCTGTGTACTAATAAATTATAATAAATTTGTAGCTGATTTTTTATTAATATAATCTTAAAAGTTATTCGTCTAAAGACTATATGCCATCTGCTTTTTTCAAGCAACTTCATTAGGGGTTTCCTATAAAATGTTTTACTAAAATTTAAAATTTTTTATATAAAAACCCTGGTAAAGTTGCTCGGAAAAGCAGAGGTCAGAACTTGACTGATTTTATTGTAAATCTATATTCAATTAAAATATTTTTAAAAAACTTGTAATATCCCCAAAAAATCCCCAAAATAATTTTTAAATCCCAGTTCCCCAATTGAAAATTTCTGTCCCCAAGTCCAACAAAAAATTTACAAATTTGGGGACAAAACTCCAAGTCTGGCAAGCCGGGTGACAGAGAGTGTATTTTTCGTTCTCTGTTATCATTTTGATTTTTCATGCTATAAACACATAGACGACTGCAGCTACACGACTACAGCCTGTCAAAAATAAAATACACACGTTTATATGAAAACGATTATTTTGGCACCAACACAACTACACGGCTACCCGACTACTTTTGCCGCTGTAGTCAACTTAGGATAATTTCTATTTTTGTTGGCTGCAAAACAAAAATAGTGTTGACAATAAAACAATATATGTAACAAATTAGTGCTTAAAAATATTTTATTTTGTTAAACACAAAAAACGTCGCAACATTAAGTGGTATAATTGCATTAATATTCAAGAGGGGTTAGATAAATTTATTTACACGTTATAATAATGTATTATAAATAAGTAATTGTATTTTAAGTGAACTTTATATACGTGTCTACAGCCATGCATGCTGTTCTATTTTAATAAAGCAAAAAAAAATGTAATTGGCACTACTGAAATAAAAATTCATTTGTATAAAAACAGCTTTTTATTATGTTGCTGTCGTTTCCAAAATAATAAGTAGCTGGCCACACGGCGACGATTGCAGTGAACGGCATTTGTAGTCGTGTAGCTCTGCAGTCTGCTGTGGTCTATGTGTTTATAGCATCATAAATATAATATGGAAATTGTTTAACATTCAATTGTAACCCATTCAAAGTTATGAATACAAATTATGCTATAAACACATAGACGACTGCAGCTACACGACTACAGCCTGTCAAAAATAAAATACACACGTTTATATGAAAACGATTATTTTGGCACCAACACAACTACACGGCTACCCGACTACTTTTGCCGCTGTAGTCAACTTAGGTTAATTTCTATTTTTGTTGGCTGCAAAACAAAAATAGTGTTGACAATAAAACAAAATATGTAACAAATTAGTGCTTAAAAATATTTTATTTTGTTAAACACAAAAAACGTCGCAACATCAAATGGTATAATTGCATTAATATTCAAGAGGGGTTATATAAATTTATTTTCACGTTATAATAATGTATTATAAATAAGTAATTGTATTTTTAAGTGAACTTTATATACGTGTCTACAACCAAGCATGTTGTTCTATTTTAATAAAGAAAAAAAAGATGTAATTGGCACTACTGAAACAAAAATGAATTTGTATCAGGGATGTTAAATGGAGTTTTCAATTTTGTACCAACATCCAAAAAAAATTGTACTTTTTGGACGTTGACGGTAGCATTTTTTTTAAATTTATTAAAACAACAAAAAAAAAAATACATAAAAATTATCTTGTACAGAAAAAAAAAAACAAAACCTTCCAATAACATACATTATATGTATGAATAAAATAAGGCATAAAAAAGTCTTATGAATATATGAGACCAAATCATGGAATTATTTGTTTAGTTAATAAACTATTTGGAATTTCTACATCATAGCAGCATAAATTTGTCGCTCTTAACCAATCCTTAGTCTGTATGAGACTTGATAATGTTGGCTAATGTAGTCTGTTTCTTTCCTTAGTTTTTATTATATTTTGAAAAGAAAAAAAACTCTTTCCACATTTGCAGACCAGTGTGGAATGGATAAAATTCCAGCAACGACTAGAAATGTCTGGAAACATATTGACATTCAGTTCATTTTGAAAATTGGCTACTACCGACCAAAAACTACAAACGTTTTAATTTTTTAACGACTTCAGTTAAAAAATTTTTAGTTTTTACTCTGGCTCAAGTAATATTTTTACTAAGAAGACAAGAATGGAGCAAAATTAATGATTAATCGGTTTTTTGTTAAAGTTTTGCCTATTATGGAGACTATAACTTTTCTAAAACATTGGGTTCTGATGAGATCTTTAACCAGATCGAAATACTAGTATTAACCTAGCTAATATGTTTGATTTGCTTTATTTTTGTAAATATACGGAGGTTGAGAGCTCGTTCTAATGAAGTGTATTTTCTAAAAATCATAACTACATTGCAAATATTCAATTTTTTCTGAATCAGACTGCGCAGTTTCTGGTATTGAACGTTCGTCAGTGACCCTGTTTTTTTTTTGAATTTTTGAATAATGTAATATTTGTTATGTTTTTATTTGTTCGATTGCGTCTATATGAAATTTTTCTGTGCAATCACTGACCGTGGTATAGAAAACTGATTTCTAATGCCACATGCACTCGCACTACACGTTAGACAGAGCGCTTTAGCCCTCTGAGCTATAGTTAGGTCGAGTTTTGTTGTGATTAAAACTAGTTTTATTCAATACACGGTGTTTTTGTTCTTGCATACATAATCTCAGAAGTACAACTCCAACAACACAACAGTTCTATTTTTAGAAACTCACCTCACTCTAATGTCCACTGTTTTCCCATATGTTATAAGTGATGCCATATCTATATATCAATTTTCACTTCTTCAGAATTTTAATAAATTCAAAATAAAAGTGAAGTTGGCTGCAACAAGTGTCAATATATGTAAGACCTGCCAGATAAATTTTGTAAAAAATCGTAAATTTTTAATCAATATTAAAAAAAAAAAAATTGCCAACTTTATTCTTCAAAATCCTTAAAATGATGATAAATCGTAAAATCTGGCGGATATAGTCGCATATATTTTAAGAGCTCATTACATAAAACGAATAAATGCAATGAAAAAGGACACAATAACAATTTGTTTGCTATACTAAAAATTCAAAAAGGGGAAAAATTAAAAATTTTTAAATTGTACCAAATGAGTCGCGGTAGTACCACGGTACTTTAGAAGGTCAAAATGTACCAAAAAAAGTACAATTGTACCAACTTTAACATCCCTGATTTGTATAAAAAACAGCTGTTGATATTTTTAAATTGAATCGTGATCAGCTGTTTACTATGCTGCTGTCGTTTCCAAAATAATAAGTAGCTGACCACACGGCGACGATTGCAGTCAACGGCATTTGCAGTCGTGTAGCTCTGCAGTCTGCTGTGGTCTATGTGTTTATAGCATTACTTTTCATGATAACAACAATAATTAGTTGCTCTTTTTTTCTGCAGTATGAGTAATATTGAGCTCTAAAAAATATTAATCATACGCACTGCCCTTATATTAAGAGTACTTAGGTTGCGTATGATTAACGTGACCAAATGTACCAAAAAGCCGTTTTGTCTAATTATCCGAATTTGATCAAATTTGTAATTTTTTTAAATAAAATCGCTTGAAAAAATGTGTTTCCGCGTAACAAAGCTCAAATATTACTACAAAAATTGTGTGGAGTTATTGTCGTCTTAATAAAAAAATTTTATTTTTTATTTAAGAAATACACGACACAAAAAAATATAACGTACAGTATTTTTTTAAATATTTTTTAACTCCTTCTAGGGCGGGCATAAAATTAGCCGACCTGACGTATAGATGGCGGCAGCAGTATGAAAAAAATTACTTTGGTGAAATGTGACAACCTTATAAAATATGTTTTAAGTTTCAAGGCGCCATGCTGTTTAGTTTTTTTTTTTTTTTGGTGCCATTAAAAATAAGCGATCTCAGTGAATTTGCAAACATGGAAAATATTGGTCACCGTTATGTAATTCAATAACTTCATTTGAAACATCTCAGTCCAAGCGTAAGCTAGCTGAAATGATAGGCATTTCAAAAAGTTCTATACATCGCATATTGACGGAAAATTTGGAAATGAGAAAGCTGTACCCAAGATGGGTGCCGCGTTTTATCACAATAGAATATAAACAGCGGATTGAAGATGTTTCAGTAGATTGTTTGGCGATGTTTCACCGCAATAAAGCCGAGTTTTTGCGCCGATTCGTAACCAAGGATCAGACATGGGTCTACCACTTCACACCTGAGACAAAGGGACAGTCCAAGCAGTGGACTAGAATGGGAGAATCGTGTCCAAAGAAGGCGTAGACAGTTCCATCTGCGGTAAGGTCATGGCATCTGTTTTTTGGGATGCGCGTGGGATAATTGGTATTGATTATCTTTCAACGAGGAGTATTATGTTAACTTATTGCAGCGTTTAAGTGATGAAATTAAGGAAAAACGTTGTTTCAGCAAGACATTGAACCAGTTCACACATCCACAATTGCGATGGCCAAATTAAATGAACTCAAGTTCGAACTGCTTCATCACGCACCTTATTCGCCAGATTTCCAAACTTGATAAAATGGTTCGGTGGTAAAAGATTTTCCAACAAATTTTCCGCCCTTGTCTTTATTTGTATTGTTAGTTTATTATTTATAGTGTTCACGGATAGAGCAAGAAGCACTACACTTTTATAAAATGAATTAAAAGTTGACATTTTAAATAATTAATTTTAAAAAGTTGTAAACAAATATTTATAACGTACAAAATTCAAACTCTCTAAATTTTTCATATAAACAATTTAGAAATCTGTGTAAGAGGGTGAAATATTTGATTGCCTTTCTTTTAATAATTTACGTTACACGCAATACGAACTTCCTGAAATGAGTTTTTTAATTTTTGAATAATATTTTGTAATTTTTTTTTTCATTTTTGTGTTTTCAAGGGTCAATAGTTACTCAGATTGGCTTTGATTTGTTTCAAAATTTAATTCATTTTGTCTTAATTTCACATAGGCCAGAGTCTGCAAAATTATAAAATTATTGAGTTCGGCCAAAAAATGTCATTTGGACAATTCATGTTTCTGTTAGTTACACACAGAGAAATAAAGTGCCAACCGAATTAAAATGTGTATTTTAATGGTAACAACTTATAAATTTAGTTAGTACAACGATATTATCATTAGATTTCTGGAAATTTTGGGTGTTGCAACCAAAATTCAGTTGAATTAACCGAACTTTGTTGTGAAAACTAATGTTCGGTTGTACCTACTGACTGAAATTCATAATAACCGAACTTTAGTTGAAGTAACCGAATTTCAGTTGACAAATAGCTAAATTTTTCTCTGTGTGTATTAAAAAATAAATTTGTTTGGGTTCCGATTAAAAAAAAAAAAATTTGAGGTTTATGTTGTCATATAAATTTCTTTGTGACGTTATATGTAATCTTATTAAATTTCATACGAAATATGCGCTCATATAATTGTATCTGTTTGTATGGGTTTTAAATCTTATCTGATGCAATTAGATAAATGTAAAGAACACTTTTATCCGAGTTATGGCCCGATAGAATTATATTAGATTATATCAGGTTGGAATTTGACATTCAGAAAAAAATCACATTTTGTTATTAATTTTTTTCATAAAAACATATTTTAAATAAGATTTTTGTGGTAAGTCTTTTTATACTTCTCAATTTGAACTAAAAAATACAAATTTAATTAATTGCACACTGTCTAAGAAGACGATGAATAAAATTCAAAAATCCCCAATTAATTTTTTTTATTTTGGCAAAAAAAACTGAATTTTCTAAATATCGAAAGGAAAATCTCAAAATTTGATCAATTTCAACCTTTCAAAATACAAACGGCCAACCGAAGATTGACGTTATTATTTCAGGGTTGGCAGAGCACTTATTTTACCTTTGTTGCCAACGCTTTCCCAATGTTTTAAAATACAAACGGTCAACCGACGATTGACGTTATCCTTTCAAGGTTGGCCCAACACTTTAGTTTTCGAAAAGCGAACGTTCTGCCAACGCATGTACCATCATATACAGTACTTTGCCAACGCTTTGCTGTTTATATTTTTCTACCTGGGTGCTCACTTTTTGTTCAGATTTTATTTGTAAGCGAAGTAATGAGTCGATCGGTTAAATATTTTGCACACATAATAAGACAACTTTCTTAAAGATAATTTGATAAGAAATGAAGTTCAGTACAAATACAGTTTTAAGTGAAAATGTGTGTAGTGTCTTTTTCGTTCTCACTCCTTAGTATAAAAATTTTCGATAAACCACTCAAAAGTTAGTAAGGGATCAATTTTGTAAAAATAAAAAAAAATATTTTTTTGGCATACAATAAAAAGTACGTATTTCGAGATACAAAAAATGCTAAAAAAAAATTCTGATATATCGCGGCCCGTTGAAAATCACTTAATCACTTTGTAGAGGGTTACATTAAAACAGAAATTGTTGCACCATTTTTCTCATCTAAAAATGTGTCATAAAAATTGAAAAATTTGATTTTTTTCGATCACTCTAAATGGTGCATCTTAAAAATGGGCAAAAAGTTATTTTCAAAAAAACTGTTGGTGAAGAATCATATAAATACAGCTCTTCTGCTCTGTAGGAAAAGAGACTTTAAATCAGCGTTTTTGGCCGACTTGCAAGGAGTTAGAATTTTAAAATAATATGAGCGCTATTTTTTTTTTATTAATGCACTCCTAATATTTATTCCGCAAAGACTAATGAATATACAGATTAAAATAATTGAAAATCAGTTAACAAAAAGGACTACTAACTTTTCGTTTAAAACAATTGTATTTTTTAGTTTATTTCCATCTTTTGAAAAATTAATTGACAAAATCGATGAAAACAATAATTGTTTTCGTTTATTTTAATACTCAATTTAATATAACTTTTTTTTTTAAATAGAAAATTTTTACTGAATATTTTAACTATTACCGAAAGTCCGTTCTTTTTTTTTGTTTGTTTATGTTGTTTATTGAATAACAGACAGAAAGTTAAAAAAATACATTTGTTTGGTAATTTAAATGTATATTCGTTTGAAACAACTTTACTGATTACATTTTTAAATAACTGTTGAACTCTTATGGAAAAGTTCTTGTGAGTGTGCAAACACATTTTAAAAAGTGATGATGTGCGCCCCGGTAGGCTAGTTGGTAGCGTGCTGGCTTATCAGTGCGGGGGTCGTGGGTTCGATTCCCACCAAAGGCACTGGTCTGTTTTCGCTACAACGCGCCGAAGGCCATAGTAGCTAGTGCTCGGTTAGTGTAATAGTATATAATTTGTAATTATATGATTATTAATTAATAAAAAAAAAAAAGTGATGATATACCAAAAACAAAGAAATTTATATACTCATCTAACGAACCCCTAAACATTTTATGCAAAATTAACGAAATAAACAAAAACATTTTTTTTTTTTTTTTTAAATAAAAAACACTACAAAACCCAAATACAGTAAAAACCGACTAAGATGAACTCCGAGGGACCAGAAAATCTAATTCGTTAAAATCGATATTCGCATTCACTAGAATAAAATTTTCCTTACATTTTTTTTATTGTCCACAAAATATTAAAAATTGTTTAAACATTGTGAAAGTCTTTCATTCGATTTCATAAATCAAATTAAAATTTGTTAAAATTCAAATAAGTTTTACGAAAAATTGCAAAATTTCGGGAATTTCGTTGTATAAATGAAAAATTATATGCAATTGTTTTTTTAGAACTGTCAAAAACAGTTCATCTTAATCGAGGGTTCATCTTAGTCAAGTTTGTATTAACAGATGTTATATTGAAATAGTTACCAAAACGTCAGGACGTTCAAATTAGTTTGTAATCTAAACCGAGTACGTTTTAAACGAGTTTTAACTCTACAAGACTTCTAGAAAGAATCATCAAAAGTGTAACAAAAATTTGTATATTTAAACATTCAAAAAAAAAAAGTTCCAAAAACGTATTAATATTTGAGCCATAGGCTTTTTTTAATATCACTGTGTGTAATTTTTTAAGTCATGGCAAAATAAACATATACGGACACCATCACGTGATAAAAGACTAAAAAAACAAGACCCGTGTCTCCCAATTTTTCCCAAAGTCATCTCCTTTTTTGTTTATGGGCCGCCAAAGATTTGGGGCCTCGGTATCATTTTCGCAAAAAAGTGATAATTTTCTCAGGCTCATATCTTGCAAACGGTTCAGAATTTCGATTTACTCTCTATGGCAAAGTTGTAGCTCTTGTCATAAAGAACAAAAATTGCGAACATATAAAATCAAAAAAAACTTTACCTTCTAGATCAAAATCGCAAAAAACTTAAAAAAATTCGATTTTTTTTTTACATTTTTTCCCGTGTTCAGGTCCATAGGTAGCAAACCGTTCAAAAATCAAGGAAACAATCAACTACAAAAATTTACCTAAGATCTCAATAAACAAATTTCTAGAACATATAAACTTCCTGGGAATTGGGTTTGCTACTTATGAACCTGAACAGGAGAAAAAAGGAAAAAAAATTAAATTAAAAAATGTTTCACTTTTGCGCGCTACCTAAACAGTGTTAAGAATCATCTCTAGGAAGTTTATATGTTCCAGAAATTTGTTTATTGAGATCTTAGGTAAATTTTTGTAGTTGATTGTTTTCTTGAATTTTGAACGGTTTGCTACCTATAGACCTGAACACGGGAAAAAGGTAAAAAAAAAATCGAATTTTTTTAAGTTTTTTGCGATTTTGATCTGGAAAGTGAAGTTTTTTTGATTTTATATGTTCGCAATTTTTGTTCTTTATGACAAGAGCTACAACTTTGCCATAGATAGTAAATCGAAATTCTGAACGGTTTGCAAGATATGAGCCTGAGAAAATTATCATTTTTTTGCGAAAATGATACCGAGGCCCCAAATCTTTGGCGGCCCATAAACAAAAAAGGAGATGACTTTGGGAAAAATTGGGAGACACGGGTCTTTTTTTTTAGTCTTTTATCACGTATTGGTGTCCGTATATGGTTATTTTTTTTCGTGTTGCACCGTGTATTTTAAATGTTTTTTAATAAAAAAAAATCGCTTTTTGATGAACTACTTTCATACAAAAATTTTAATTTTTTAAAATATGTCTTTAACTTAATTTTTTGAGCTCGTTTGCTAGTAGGGCTTGCACAATTTTTAAAAGCACCTATTTATGGTAAGGGAGCCATTTAAATGGAGAATGAATTTATCTAACCAATGGAGTTCAAACAAAATTTTAAATTATTTAATAGAATTTTTAAAAATAATTTGAATTTATTATTAAGAAAATTGCAAAAAATGTTGTGAAATTTTTAAAAATAAACCATTTTGGAATACGCTTCAGGACCTTAGGGGGGTCCGCATACCCCCATTTGGGAACCGCTGATTTATACTATAATTTCTTTTAATTTTATCAAAAAAGTAGGTTTAATAAATTAAAGTACTGATAAGAAGTTTTTAGCAAAATATTTAAGGTGTTTCAACTTTTTCTGTTCCTTTTTTGCTAAACATTTGATAAGAATTGTGTTTTTTTTTTGCGTTGGTGTTTTTACGATTTGTTTTCCTTGTTTTGCAGAATAGTACTTTTATTTTTAGCAAAGAGAATGAGAAGTTTACTAAAGAAAATATTATGTCTTTTATATTATTTTTAAAATAATCTATGGAACGAAAAATTAATTCTTTGAAATTGCAAAACTTACGCATCAGGGTGATTGGTTTCTCTGTTAAAAACATAAATTTCAATGTATTTAAATTTTTTCTTGTAAATTATATTAATGTTGACAGAGTGATGGCTAAGAGTGTTGACTAGCTAATTTTGTGAATTTTTAATAATTTCTTTTGGCCATAATCTGGCTAATTTATAAAAGATTTTAAAAGAAATTAGATTTTTCCAGGAAAATATATTAACTTATGCCAAGAAATATTAAAACGATTGTTTTTTGTAAAAAAAAAAAATTAAGCGAATGGAAATTAAAAAAATGTTTTTAGAATTTTTTTTAATTTTAGTAAACTTATTAAGGCCGACCAATAATTGGTAGATATATGAGCTACTTCAAAAATTTTTGACACCTGTTGAAACTGACTTTAGATGCCTCGCATTTCTCAAGGTTTTTGAATTGAAAGAAACAATGGACAGGGTTAGGTAGACTAAGCTTAAAATATACGACATGCAAAGTTTCACGTTGAAAAGACTTCACCTAAACAATTGATGAAATTCAAAAATTAAAAAAAAAATACTAGAAACTTACGCTAGTTTTTTTCGTTCATTTTATTTGTTTTAGCTTATAGTTCGTGCATTTCAGATTCAAACCAATACAAAATGGACTCACTTTACTAAAAAAGTAATTTCCGTACCGCTTCTTGGTGAAAAGTTGCTTGGTGTGAAACCAAAAGTTGCCGATGTTTAAACTTCCCTGTTTTTTTTTTATTATGTTTGCGTCGTTTAATGGAATTGATTTTTGTGAACAGCAACTGAAAAACGGTGTAATTTTATATAGTTTGAGAATTACCAAGTTGAGCGCACCAATAACGGGATACGAACATCACAAACTTATAAGAAATTGGCGTGCATGTTTTGAAAATGTTTTTTTTTTGCGTCTGACATTCAAAATTATAATTGAAATTGGTAAGCGTATTGCGTGAATTGAGTTTCTTTGTAAACATACACAAAAACTTTGTAAACATACATACGCAAAAACTTTGTAGACATGCGCAAAAACTTTATGAACTTTTTAAAAATTTTGCAAAATAATTTTTTTTTTCGCAAACAAATGTAATTGTTTTTCATTTCCAGCGGACACAGCGGCTTTTTTTTCCAAACACATTTCGATGTGTAACAACTAAAGCGTTTTATCAATTCCGCCAAAGCGTACATCAAATATTTTGATATAATTAAATCTTCTATTTTATAAAAAACTAGCTGACCCGGCAAACGTTGTTTTGCCTTCAAATTTTATTTGTATTAATTAGCTGACCCGGCAGACGTTGCCCTGCCTAAAATTTTATTTAAGCCTAATAACTTTTCTAAAAATAGCCGAGTTTAATTAACCACAGATATTTTCATATAAATTTAACACTCATTACTATAGTTATCACTAAACTTTGGCTACATTGAGATAAGTTAGCTGACCTTAGTTTGTCTATGATCGTTTTTAAAATTAAAAAAATGATTATTGAAATGTGTAATACATTAAAAATAAGATAACAAAATTAAGTAAAAATTTCGTGTCAATGATATATTTTTTTTATAATAAAAAGCTGAGCCCGGTGTGCTTCGCTACCCCATCATTATGAAATGTATTAAAAAGTGTTTATATAGTTAAATAAATGCAAAGCATGCAAGCAAAGCTCCCGCTTGCTTAAATAGAATAGTTTTTCTTTAACCTGCCAATCGGAATCGTTATTGTAATTAGTCAAATAGACGCGATCAAAGTTAAAACTTGAATGGCTGCAAACATAGCTCACGTTTGGTGAAATAGTATTTATTCTTAAGACAGCCAATCATAACCGTTCTTAATTAGTGAAATGAATTGCCATATACATTATTTGAAAAAAAAAATAAGTTGAAAGGAATACATTTGTACAGAGGACAAAAAGATTAAAACTTTTAAACAATATGGGGCGTGAGAGGGGCGTGGCGTTTGAAATGTTTATATCTACCTTGGCTGGAGTATATAATGTGTATACAATTTGAAGTAAATGTGTTAAAAGCTATAAGGAAGCAATTACATAATTAAAAAAAAGTGGGCGTAAAAGTGGGCGTGATCGAAATCATACCTATTAATCATGCTAGAGTTCCAGTTAAATGCTGTGAAAATTTCAGGAAGATCGGTGCAGAGGTCTGGTCTCCTATAAGGTCCAAACAAACAAATAAAAAAATAAACAAACACACATTCCATTTTATATATATAGATTGAAAGCAGATTAATTATAATTTAAAGTAAAATGGGGCGAAAAGGGGGATTTGGTAATAAAATGGCTACTTTACCTGCAGATAAAAAGTGTATAAAACTTTAGGTAAATACATATTACAAAAAAAGTATTTTGTATAGCAAACATTGTTAGTGGTATAAGTAAGTATCTGAATAAAAAAAAG
Organism: Delia radicum; assembly: GCA_021234595.1. Classification (NCBI taxonomy): domain Eukaryota; kingdom Metazoa; phylum Arthropoda; class Insecta; order Diptera; family Anthomyiidae; genus Delia; species Delia radicum. Next base: position 223,786,501 of record CM037851.1, read on the forward strand.
TGAAGTGGGCGTGGTTCATAGTTATATGGCGACGTTAACAGAGCGATATACTACCAAATAAAAAAAAATCCGTTGGAAGGAACAAATTTGTACAGAGAACAAAAGTTTAAAACTTTCAAACAAAATTTGGCGTGAAAAGGGGCGTGAAAAGGGGCGTGGCGTAAGAAATGTTTATTTCTACCTCGCCTGGAGTATAATGTGTATACAATTTGAAGTAAACCTGTTAAAAACTATATGGGAGAAATTACATAATTTTAAAAAAGTGGGCGTAAAAGTGGGCGTGGTCGAAAAATCATGCCAGAGTCCCAGTTAAATGCTGTGAAAATTTCAGGAAGATCGGTCCAGAGGTTTGGTCTCCTATAAGGTACAAACAAACAAACAAATAAACAAACACACATTCAATTATATATATATATATATATATATATATATATATATATATATATATATATATATGTATGTACAGCGCATACTTTAGGGACACGCCCAAAATTGTCGCCGAAATATGCGGTGTATGGAAAAAATTGTCCTCATCTAATACGCTAGATGTATGAAAAGGCGCGAAAACTTTGGGGACAGTCCCCAAAGTAAGCAAATGTATATATATATATATGTATGCACAGCGCATAGTTTAGGGACACGCCCAAAATTGTCGCCGGAATATGCGGTGTATGGAAAAAATTGTCCTCATCTAATACGCTAGATGTATGAAAAGGCGCGAAAACTTTGGGGACAGTCCCCAAAGTAAGCAAATGTCCCTAAACTATGCGGGGGAACGAATAAATGTCTCTAGACTATGCGCTGTGCATACATATATATATATATATATATATATATATATATATAGAAAGATATAGATTAAAAAATAATATTAAACTTAATACAATTATAACAAACCAAAACTCCGATAAAGGCTTATCAAATTTTATACAATTAAATTCGATCAGATACAATTTAATTAATCCCGTTTTCAGATTAAATTTTATAAAATTTAGTATTGCACCAAACTAAAAAATATATGGTACCGAATATTTTTTTTTTTTCACGGGGATATGAAAAAACCTTTTCGAGTGTATTTTCATATTTTTTGTTGGTGTAATATATATTTAAAATGTGATAAATACAATAAGATCTATAAATTGGCGTTATTTTAATAAAATCCAAACAAAAACTTTAACTTTAATATTTTTAATTTGCTTTAAACGTAAAACCGCTATATTTGCACCGTTAAAGACAAATGATTAACTCGGATGCATTTATCATGTTTAAACTTCGGCTAACACATTCAGAAAAGGTTATGCAAAAAAAAAAAAATTTAATTTTGCCTCAAAGTGTCGACAATTTTTGAAATGAATGTTCTATATTTTTTTTAAATTTTCCGTTTTTAATATTTTCGAAAATTTTTTTCCGTATAATTTGAACCCTAGCTCCAAAACCTACTGAACCGATTTAATAACATGTATGTTACGCATTGAAAAATTAAAAAAATATTTTAAAAAATACTCCATTAATTATTTTTAATGCTATTTTTCGATTTTATGAGGCCTTAATACGTAATAAAAAAAAAATAGTCACATGTTTGTCGCATTTTTACTTCAAACTAGTGTACTTGGTAGATATAAAAAAAAATGTGAAATCGTAATTTCATAATTTCATAAAAGAAAGCTGTTTCATAAATTACAAATTTAATAGAATTTAGATCTGTTAAGAAAATTTTCGTACCATTTAAAACAATTCAAACCAATTTGTAACTATTTTACTGATTTTTTTCAATTGACATCGTGTTATATCGCTCATTTACTAAAATACTGTCTTCAAAACGGAGTCGCTTTTTGACTCTACTTGATGCTCACGAGTAGCGTGAGCTGCCACTTAAACCAACTGTCAGAAGTCAAAAAACGCGATTTTTAAGTTAATGATGCAGATTTATTAGTTATATTATGATTCATATTGTGTAAAAATTTCATATTAATTCATACTTTTCGAGTTAGAGGAGAATATTCCTTACGGGTCTCTCGATAATCAGCGAATTCGCACCCATGTATACTTTTCGAGTTGGAGGAGAATATATCTCATGGGTCTCTCGGTAATCAGAGATGTCTCACTAAGAGAATAGCGCATTAAAAAATCTGTTAATAAAAAACGTTTCCAAGTAGTAAGAGAAAGGGTAGAGAGAGGCAGATATGAATTTAAAACTTTAAATGCGCTTTCTGCAAATATTTTTTGAGTTATGTCAGTCTTTTGGTAAATGAGCGATATGTATTAATTAAATACTTAAAAGAATTAATAAAAACTTCATCCATTTCAATAAAATTATTAATCAAGCTATAATATCGAAAATTTTTATACATTTTGGTTAACATTTTAATAAAATTAATTAACATTTTAATTGAGTATTCATTAAAAATTTAATTAAAAATTATATATAAATGTTAAATTAAATTGCAATCTAGAAAAGCCAATTAGACAAAAATAATTTTAAAAATATTTTCAACTGTGTAGTAAGCGAAAATTAAGCGCATTTTCATAAATTTGGGAATAATTATTTTAAAGATTTCTTAAGAAAAACAAATTATAAAAAAATCTTTAATAACCAATTGTTTATTCAATATATAAAATATGATTATCCAGGTAGTAAAATACAAACGGCAAAGCGTTGGCAAAGTACAACGGCAAAGCGTTGGCAAAGTACATCAAAGCGTTGGTGGTACAACCAACCTTGAAATGATAACGTAAATATTCGGTTGGCCGTTTGTATTTCGAAAAGTAGGTGAACGGTTGGCAAAACAATACAAAAAGTTCTTTAAACGTGGTTTTTGCCAAAACAAAGAAAACTGAAAATTGTATTTTTTAGTTTAAATTCAGAATTGTAGCAGTAAAAAAACTTTTTAGATCAAAATTTTTTATTTTAATAAGCTTTGATGAAAAAATTAATATTAAAAATAATTTTTTTTTTGTTGTTTCAATTAAATTATTATTGTTGCTTTAATCATGTTATAGTAAAAATCTCTTTTTTCGGTTATCATATTATTCCGTTGTTTACAATCACAATATAAAGGGTCCGCCATCTAAGGTTTTTTTTTTTCAACTAGTGCTTATTTCGTGAATGGTAACACTTAGCTCATGTCTGATTTGACAGATAATTAGTTTTATCCTTCCGCTGAACGAATCTGGTTGTGTATACGCTTGAACAACGCTGGGAAATATTGCGACATTACTTTGAAAATCATGGTAATGTTGCAGAATGTGTGAGCAAGGAGTGGCCGTTACAGTCAATGGCGATCGTTATCGGGCCATGTTGAACGAATTTTTGTTCACAAAAATTGAAGAGGAGGATATTGGCAACATTTGGTTTCAACAGGACGGCGCTACGTGCCACACATCCGAAGCTACACTCGATGTTTGCGCCCTGTTTTTGAAGATCGCATTATCAGCCGCAGAGCTGATGTCGTTTGGCCACCTCGGAGCTGCGATTTGACACAGTTGGACTATTATTTGTGGGGTGCCGTCAAAGATAAGTGTTACGCGAACAAGCCAGAGACAATTGACAATTTAGACAATATTCGTGAAGCCATTGGTGAAATACAGCTGCACACAATCGATAATGTGCTTAAAAATTGGACCGATCGTGTAGGCTACTGCATGGCCAGCCGAGGCAGCCATTTGAATGAAATTATTTTCCATTATTAACCGAAAGGATTGTACTTTCAAATAAAAAAAGAAATTTGAGAAAATATTCAGTAGTTTTTTTTATAGCATTTTCAAAAAAAAAAAAAAAGTTTATTATTTATAATCATATTTCTCTCTCTAACTACAGCCATATTATAGTTGCACAAACTATAAGAGGATCATTCTGTTTTTATGAGCGTCTTCAGTCTTTTAGTGTCATTCTTGTTTAAGATGTTGTGAAAAGAAGTTGTGAGAAGCTTTTAATGAATAATTTGGTAGTCTCAACCCGGTCTGCCATGGGAGCCTAGGCAAAAGAGAAATTGACACGCATCCCTTATATAAAGTTATTGTTTAATATACATAAAAGTTTTATAAATTAAGTAAAAAGTGATTTATTTTTTTAAATTTGTTGTACTCACGCAAAATAAATTGTAAAAAAAAAATAAAGAAATATGAAAGAAAAATTTTAATAAAATACAAGTTCTTCAAGTCTGTAGTACGATATAATCGTAGTATGTTTGCAATAACCATAATATGGTAACACATTATGACGAAGTTCTTTTCCATGATCACAATATGATAACTAGTACAATAATATGGCTATAGTGCAAATATTATGATCGCTACAAACATGTTATGATCATTATAAATGTATTGTGAGATTGAATTCTTAACAATATTTTAATGCGTATTTATGCTGTAATCACATGTTTCTATTATTTAATTTTTCCTGACATTATTCATTATTTAATTTTTCCTGCTGAAAAAGAGAAAGTTTAGTTTTGCTTTTTTTTGATACTAAAATAAAAAGTTTATGTAAACATCACATGGCGACAAAATAATTATTTATGTAACTCCTTAATAACACAAATCTTAGTCGTCAGCGCGAAGACAATTTAATTACTTAAATTATTTTAATATAAGTTTATATAAATATGTAAATTATTAAGTAAATAAATATACGTTGGTACTATTTAAAAAAAAAACTCATAACTTTTTAATCCAGCTTCAACAGAATACTGGGTGAATAATGTAGGAATCATACTATGACAATTTATAAACATTTCCATAACCATAATATGATAATATTGAGTTCAATTGGGAACCATAATATGAAATTTCTAATTATCATATTGTGATTAAGAAAAAGATAAGAGTATGGTTGTCAGAACCATAGTAACATCGTTGTCGCAATCATAAATCCAAAAATGTATGATGCTCTTCGAATATGGTTACCCCAACCATGTTTGTTCTTTACGTGAAGTAGGTACTGTCAAAGTACCTAATGTTAGCCAACGCTCTGTCACTGTCCATCGGCAATTGCTACGTGGGTTATTTTCAATATTTATGAAAATTTTAACATTTTATAACAAGTTAATAAAATATTAATGAACTAAGCGTTTGTTTACACGAGTTTTAAACATATTTGAAATACGTTTTACAAATACCATGGTTGGCAAACACTAACCTAACACTAAAATACCGATAACGATTCAATGCCGATTCAATACACTATTTTTAACGTTAAAATAACACTAACGAAATAACTTAAAATATCGGTATTTTAAGTTATACCCTATAATACCGTTAACCTTAAGATATCCTAGAAAAATAATTTCAAAATATCGATAATCTTAAAATATCCTAATGAAATACGTAATTCTTTTTTTTTTCTCAAAAACATCATTACTTTAAAATTATCAAAAAAAAATGATCGGTTTTGTTATAAACATATCATTCATTCCATGAAAGAACATTGAAAAATTCACATTTTTTTAGGAATATAGCCATTCCCGTTTTTAGATATTTAAAATTTAAAAAACTCGCGATTTTGTTCACGTTTTAATTTTGCAATAACTTGAACAAATTTTAAAACTAGTGAACTTTGATGGCCTACAGTTTCTAAACTGGCTACTTCAAAAATTAAAAAAAGGTCCTGAAAGCTTTCTACTTCTACTTTTACGATCTGTAATTAGGGTTTTCGGAAGTACCGGTCTTTTCTATTTCCCGGGATTCTCAGGAACAATCATTTATTTATAAATTTTATAGCTCTAAAAAACATTTGGTATAACAAAAACACTTTATTCAATTGTTTTTTGCTTTTTGAGAAGCTGTAGAATATTGATAACTTTTTAATCAAATAAGTTATTATTTAATTGAAAAATAGATAAAGGAAATTTCTCCCGGGAAATTTCGAACCCCAAACCCTCACACAAAAAATAAACACCCATTTCAATCACGAAAACACATAATAACTTTAATTGCTGAAATTCCGCCAACAACGAAAATTTCTAATTCAATTAGAAATTGAAAGCTCTTAAATTGAATTTTTTTTTCAATTAAATAATAACTCATTTGATAAAAAAAATGATCAATATTGTATACCTTCTCAAAAAGCAAAAAACAATTGCATAAAGTGATGTTGCCATACCAAATGTTTTTTATAGCTTGAATGTATAACATTGAATTTAAACCGGCATGTAATTCTCATTTAGTTAACTGATTTACTTATACTATATATGAACAAATTCACACACAAATTAGTTTTTTTCTTTCTATTGAAACGTGGTTAGTATGGCAAAAAAAAAATTGGATTTTTTCAGAAATTATCCCCTGTGCTCCAGTGCATTTTTTTTTTTAAATTTATTTTTTGCATTTTGTTTTTGTTTAAAAAAATAGTTAAATTAATATTAAACAAAATTTAACTTCAAAAATTACATTATTAATTTTATGATAATGTTTTAGAATAAATTAATATTTAGATTTAAACCACTGAAATAAAATTATTTAACTTAATAAAGTAATAAACCTAATGAGAATAAATAAAATCTAATTAAAACGAATTTAACATATTTATATATAATACATAAACATGTATAAAAAACTATTATAAATATTAAATGTCAAGCAAATTCCGAATTTGAGCAAACATTTAATTGATGCAATTAATTTTGCTAGAAGCTCCAATGGGAGTAATGTAATTATATTAATTTTAATTATAAGTACATTAACTAAAATAAAAAAAAAAAAAAATTAATTTTTAATTGACAGCTATTAAAATGTTAAAAAAATTGATTTAATGGAAAAAAGTAGCGAAATTTTTTTGTGCCTATCTGTAATTCAAAATACAGAGCGAAATAACGTAAAATAACGTAAAACAACATTAACCCTAAAATAATCCAACAAAATAACTTAAAATAACATAAACCTTTACCCTCAATCCGGCCTAAACTTTTTTACAATGAAATTTATACCACTTGTTCGGCACGAATAATAAACAATATGTTCTTCTATAAAAATTTTATTCGTTGCCTATTTTTGGCGATATGGGCCATAAAAGGTTACAAGCGAATCTGAAGAACTAATCCATAAAAATAAATAAGTTTAGGCATAAATTATTGTTCTTACCAAGATATAACTGCAGTCCTAAAATTACCCCTTTTGTGCTTTAAGTAAAAAAGATTTTCGTTTTTACAAAACGCGAAACTGAGCGAAAACGTACCTTAAGTTCAACATATATTGATTAAACTTAAAGGCTTTGCTAATAATACGTAGCATAATCATAAAAATTCGTCCATACTTTTGCCAGTTACGACGATGTCATTTACAGGTATCCTTTTGGAGTCCTTGACGTCCTTATACCAAAATATACCACACAAAAAATTTATGCACAAAATATGTTGCAAATTTGGTTTTCTATCGAAATAGCTTAAATTCTTATTATAAATCACTCATTTGGCTTCCTCATGGCCAATTTAAAATACCCCGCCTGGAGGCGGTCTTGCCGGTTAGAGGGTTAAAATAACATAACGAAATAACTTAAAATATAGTTAACCTTAAAATACCCTAGCGAAATATTCACAAAATAACTATCAAAAAAGACGAAAGAAGAACCAAGATTTAAAAAATTATATTATTTTTATGATCCATAATACGTAGCGCCCTCTAGAGCTATTTTAAGTACAACATTGGTTGAGAAACAATAGGGTTTTTAATGCATATGTGTTAGTATATATAAACAAAATTTTGTGTTAATTATACAATACTTATGCAGAGAATGCATTAAACAACACAAATTAAATTTAAAATTTAATTAAAATTACTAAAAAACCATAAAAATTAATTAATTAAACGTACCACTGTTAACACATTTTTTCGAAACTCACTTAAAACCAGTTCAGGTTACTATTTGGACACGGGTTGATCAAAAACCGATAATACGAAATAAACGGTTGCCAACCCTGATATATACGCAAATTGGAGGGGATAATATGTACGATAGGTTGAATGAATTTCGTTGTCTTTTTGTAAATATCAAAGTCATGGTGTATTTTCAACGCTAAATAAATATTGAAAAAAACGGTGAAAAATGTCTGTCTTAAATACAACAAAAAAAAAAGCTAGTTTCAATCATTGACAAAATTCCAATAAAATGGTGAAATATCAATAAATTAACGCGATTTAGTCTATTTGAAAAAAAGTATCACAAATACCAAAATATTATGAAAAAGTGTTAGGTAAATTTATGTGGTACGTGAGTGATAGCATATACCAAATGCATATTTTATAAATAAAAGTTTTAATAATAGTTTAGAATAAACAAATATTAATGGATATACAATAACTACCAAAGCTTAACTCACTATAGACCAACAATTCCGTTTTGCAGCCCAGTTTTTTGAACGACTATACAACAATCGTAAATAAAAAATAGTAAAAAATTGGACCTAACTGTACTTTATGGGGTGTTCCTAAAAAAGAAATTATTACCCCCTCTGGAATTAAAAAAGAAAATGTTTTCTATCTTGGGGCCCCAGGGGCCCTGGCACCAAAAACCGGTATGCGTAGAAACATATAAGTGTAGGTACTCAAATGAAGGGAATTTTGCTCAAGCTTTCAAAAAAGATATTATTTTTATGATCCATAATGCCCAGGCCTTATTGTAATGATGGGCAGTTTAGTAGCTTCGCTGAGTAAGGTTTTTCTGCGTGACTGGTCTATCTGATAGGCAGTTTAGTGGCTTCGCTGAGTAAAGTTTTTCCATTTTGTGATTTTATCAAAAAAATTTATTTTGTTGTAATTCGATGTATTTGTAAGTATTTTCGAAAACTGAGCTGCAGGCAAAATTTGTAAACGGGTGTAGAGGGCGCTACGTAACATATATCCTAAAAAGTATTTTCTTCGGAAATTTCCTCTCATTAGAGTACCTACACTTGCATGTTACTAGGCGTACCGGTTTTTGGGCCCTGGGACCCCACGGTCTCCGGCCCCTTAACCGAAAACAGAAAAAAAATTCTTTTCTCGAGGGTCCACCTAGATTTTTTTTTTTTTTTTTGAGAACGCCCCATAAAGTGCAGTTTAGTCAAAAATTGTTATCCAGAATTGCTAAATATATTTTATATGTAAAAATAATAAATGTTAGCCATTTTTCGATGGAATCTTTTTTAAAATTAGTTAAAAATATAAAAAAGCCTATAGTTTAATATTTTTAATCAATTTGTTGTTAAGAAAATACGAAAATGTATTTATCAGGTTAAAACTAGTTCATCTGTTGTATATACCCAGTCAGAAACTGCCAGTGGTATAAGAAATCAAGCACTGGCATACCACTGGGTAACCGAGGAATTGTAAATAAATTACTGACATTACACTTGCTTAACACGATTTACCAGTGACTTCAAAAAGCGTTTTGACAGTATTAGTTATACAATAATTTCAGTGGTCTACAATATAAAAACATTGGCAAGGAATTGGCCGACTTTCTTTTATTTTCGATGCCTTGTCTACATTTAAAGCGTGGATTGGAAGACTCTTGCCTAATAAATTAGGTATATATTGGGGTACCTATAACCGCTTCCGCTACATAATTGGAGGCGTGCACAATTTTTAACAGTGGCTTAAAGTTGATATTTGACTTAAAAATGTGGCAACTTTAGAAGCGGGTGGGGGGAACAGTATATTCAAATGAATTTTTTTTTTTTTAAACAGCGCGCTTTTGCATAGAAAGACCTTTCAGTATAGTATGTACACTTTATATGTTCAGAAAGAAAATATTTATCTGGAGGAAAAGGATTTTTTGTGCTTTTTGGGGGAAAAATCGCAAAAATTTTATTTTTTTTGTTAATTTCTACTTTCAACAAATGTAGTTTTTAAGTTTTACATTATATTGCATTCACTTTTTTTATTTAATCAAGAATTTATTTAGTTAACTAAAAAATGAAAATGAAAATGAAAATTATTCAAGTTCGAGGCCATATACTCTATATTTCTTCATTAGGATATTGTCCTAACAAATAATCTATAGAGTTTTTGTTTTCAAATTTATTATTTGACCCTTTCAGGAATGTGTTGATAGATCTATTTCGGGAATTTTCTAGGTTCCCATCATCAGAACACGTTTTGAAAGCGGTAACAATCCCATGCCAAACCTCAAGCATTCATATGAACTAGTTTACTCACTACATGAGAACTAATATACATATGAGTTTGAAATTAAAGATTATAACCATTGATCAAAAAATAAATTGAAAACTTGTTTGATGTGTAAGATCCACCTCTGGTGGATATTCAATACACGTTTTTTTTTTGTTTCTCTCTCCTTTTTTATATTTTGTTAAGTTAGTTAACAAAACAGGGAAAGTAGTTTATTTTTTGATCAATGGTTATAATCTTTAATTTCAAACTCATATGTATATTAGTTCTCATGTAGTGAGTAAACTAGTTCATATGAATGCTTGAGGTTTGGCATGGGATTGTTACCGCTTTCAAAACGTGTTCTGATGATGGGAACCTAGAAAATTCCCGAAATAGATCTATCAACACATTCCTGAAAGGGTCAAATAATAAATTTGAAAACAAAAACTCTATAGATTATTTGTTAGGACAATATCCTAATGAAGAAATATAGAGTATATGGCCTCGAACTTGAATAATTTTCATTTTCATTGCACAATTAAAGGTCGAAAAAACATAATTTTTATTTTTAATAAAAATTATAACAAACTAAAAAATATTTTAAAAATGAAGTTGGCCCAGATTTCGTCCCGCTATTCACAAAAAACTGGTCCAGAGTTGAACCAAATTTGGAATTTCGCATTTTCAAATGGGAATATCTCAGGAACTATTAGAGATATTTTTTGTTAGTCTCTACTTTTAAATAACAAATATGTTAATTTTTGAAATTGGATTAGAAACAAAAAAAAATGGCGAGAACTCAAAATTTTAAATGCAAAAATTTCTCTATTTTGCCGCCCCGGGGGGTCTGGAAGGTTTGAAATCAAAACTTAAGCTCGGCATTACGTAATTTATATCTGGTGCAAATTTCATTACAAAAATTTTTTGATATATCCCACTGTGCGCTGGCTGATTCATTTAAACCAACGATTGGCCACTGTTACCAATCGGGTAACAGGACAATGCTGTCAAGATTGTTAGTCCCACGTTCTGCCAACGCATAATCGGCCATCGCCGACGCTTTGCCTACACTGTGCCGATTGTATCTTTCTGCGTGTGCGTTTAAGATTTAAGAAGTGCTTAGAGTCCGAGAGTTTCAATATATTAAAATCTTGAATGTCTTTAAGAAAACAAATAATAAGAACGTGAAAGCAAAAGGTCGTCAGTCCGCATATTTTTTAAGAGATAACATATTTTGATATCTAAAGTTTTTCTTTTATGAAAACTTCTTAGAATTTGAGTGTTGTGTTGAAAAGAAACAATTGCTTAAATTTATTTTTTAAAAGCCTTAACATGTTACAAAAAAAATTTTTTGTGCGAGTTGTATTTTAATTTATGTAATGGAAAAATTCATTAATATCATGCATATAATTCTCTCAGTGTATAATTAAATTCAGAAAAACTTGCTAAGTCTGAAATTTGGTATATACATTTTGGTACACTCAAAAAAAAAGTTTGTAAAGTCAGCAAAAAATTTTGCTGAGTCAGCAAAATTTTAGTCAGGAGGATGCTTGCAAAAAAGTTGCTAATGTCAGCAAAATCTTTTGCTGAAAATCAGCGAGCTGATTTTTAGCAACAAAATTTGTAGATACAGCAAAAGTTTTGCTAACACTTAGTAGATTAGAAATACAAAAGCCTTGCTAAAAATTAATAAATTTTTTGCTGAATTTTAGTAAACTGAAAAAAACGCAAAAAATTTGTAGAAAAATTGTAATTTAGTTAATTTATTTGCTGAAAATCATAAAACATATTTTTGTGATTCTTTTAAAAATAATTTACTATAATAACGAAATATAAAAATTTTCATTTTTCCACATTGACGACATGAATTTATTTAATATCTGAAAATATATAGAAATAAATATATATAACATAACAAAAATTGTCTTTCAATTACTTACATCAATGGCTGTCTAAATGATGCTATCGCAACTGCCGAAGATAATTATAGAAACGAAATGAAAAAATAAACAAAAACAAACGAAACGAAACGAAAAAAACAACCCTTTTTGCAATAAGAAAAAGGAACCATAAAAAAATCTACCTAAGATGTGTGTCTTTGTCTTTCACTTTACTCTGTCTACATTTCTGTATATGTTTGTTTGTAATTTGACCACACATATAAACATTTAGTTTAAATAAATAAATATTTTATTTTGTCTTTTATTTAATTAATAGACAATTATTTTCACAAGCCGGTGACAACGCAAAATTTAAGTTATTTTAATCCTCAATTTTGTTTTATGTATGAAAAACAGATACAAAAGTCTTCCATGGTTGATTTTTTATATGTCTTATTAGAGTTGTACTTTTTAGTATCATTTTCCTCTTCTCTACTACATCTTGACATGCCGCGACATCTACTTCATTCTGCGTATATCTTTCAATCTGGTTGCCGTCCACACTATTAATGTGCTTATCAGCACAATTTTTTTTAGCAAAATTAATTAGTAAAACATTAGTATATTAGTAAAGCATTAGTATAAAACAGTTAAGTGCTGAATAAGTACAACAAAAATTTTAGCTGAAAACACGATTTTAGCAAAAAATTTTGCTAAAAAATAGTATACCTGATTTACAAGACGTTTTACTAACTTTTCTACTAACTTATTTTTTTGAGTGTAGTTTTATAATCTCTAGTTACTTTTGTTAGCAATATTCATCTTAATCTGAATTTTTATATAGGAAAAGTAAATTCGCTATGTTCTTTAGAATTAATCACAAATTTGGTATTTTTAAAAATTATGTACTGATTGATATCAGGAATAAATGGTCCACCTAATTAAGTATTATATGTCTTGTTAACTCAGTGGTTAGAGCTGTAGGCTGTCAATATGGCGGCTAGGACGCAAATACCGGCGGTACCAAAAAAATTTATAAACTGTTTTCAAATTTTATTTTCAAAAATCTATATTTAGACCAACTTTTTCATGGCTTTACCAACAGTATGCCAATGTTGGAAATTTTGTTTCCCCAGTGCTTGTCCGAAACTTTTTGATTTGGGATTGGAAAAGCACTTGCTGCCAGCACTATTACCACTTGCTACAGTGCTATGCCAGTAGTGGTCCGTTTTTGTCTTTTTCTGACTGGGTAATTTTTAAATTCTGACCGATGGACAAAAATCAAAAAAAAAAAAATGTGTCTTTGTTTTTAATGAAATTTATGTTTTGTTTCTTTGTGATTTTGCTCATTCTAAACATCATCGTTAAAGTTGCTAAATTTTAATTTGTAATAAGAAAAAGTGTATTTTTTTTTTAAGTTTTACTAAAAAATAATAATGCAAAAATTAATTTTTAGATATAAGTATTCAATTTTTCGTTGTTTTTAATATTTGAATATATTTCAAATAAAAAAAAATTTGATTTTGGAAAAAACTTTATAAGTAGTACATATATCGAGTGGAGCTTTAAAATACTATCTTTTTGTGTTGGTTGCTTAAAATTTCATAAGTTTAATGGAATGTTAAAAAAAAAGTATGGTTAATGATTTTAAAATTTTTATTTATTTTTTTTTATTTTGTATGTTTACATAAACTTTAAAAGCATTTTTTCTTTGAAGTGCCGATAGTCATATTTTTTCCATCTCTACTTTTGTGACTACCCGATGAAAAAAATTCTGATATAGGTATATATAGTCATATATAATTATATATATAATTGTATATCACATCATATATCAGGCGATCTGAAAAATGGTGTACATAACCTTATCTCATGTGAGCCAATGGGATCTCATTTGATATAATTTGATCCGAAAAAAGGGTTTATCTAATTTGATACAATTTGATATAACTTCATAAAATTCTTTGGAAATCCACGCTACAATTTTGTTTCACATTCCATATAATAAAAAAATATTAAATATAAATCAAAGAATTGGAAAGTTAGACGTGATTTAATTCTGACTTATACACTGAGTTTCATAGCTACAGCGTCATTTTGTTTTCCAGTTATTTCTTAAACAACTGAACCGATCGCTTAAGTATCTTCAGAATATGAACTCTCATCTGTCTTAGCTTTCGACTGAAGTAACATAGAAAGTTGTTTTTGTTGTAAGTTGTAGTTTTTGGTTTGATTATTTAGTCAACAAGTGTTCATAATTATAGCGTCATTTTAAGAAAATTTTAAAAATTTATAAAAAAAAATTCATAAATTCAACCAATTTTAAGTCGAGACTTGATTTTTTTTTTAACAATCTTATTAGATTGATGAAGACAAATAATTTTGATAGAAAAAAAGTTAATTTCACGTGATAAGTAACGCATATGGGCTTTCAGCCAAATCAGATTCTGTTCTTTTGTGTTATAAAGCTTTTTGCCTTTGGGCTTTTAATTGCTTATTTTAAGATTTTCTGACTTTAAATGTTTTTTTTTTTTTTTTTACTTATAATATATTATTTATTCTACTAGCTTTGAACTTTTTTTAAAAAAGTGTAGATTTTCTAAGCTTTTACTTTTGCCTTTTTAAAATTTTCTTTAGCTTAAATACATTGAATTTTGTTTTTTTTTTTTGTGTTCTTTGATTATATTTCAAAGCTATCGATTTTTTTTTTGTGAATTTCTGCCATATAAAAAAGTGATCGAATTTTTATTTTTAATTTTAACATATATATTGATATAGAATTATATGTGATACCATATATAATTATAATATAAAAATGATAGAATTTGTTTGGTTTTACTGTTTTTTATGTATTATATATATTATTGTACATGGAAGTATATATGATCTAATCTGAGATATATGCTATATCAATTATATATGAAGAAGTAAAAAAGATAAACTTATATATAACATAAGATATAATGATATATGATTATATATAGCCGTATTATAAATGTTCGTAAACAAGTATGAGAGTTAAGTATATATCGTTACATATGGCCACATATATAATAAGATACCACTATATCAAGCTATATACGGTTATGTATAAACATTTTTGGTCGGAAATTTTACTAAATATATTTATATATAATGATATGTTTTGCCATATATAATTATATATAGAAGTAATAGAATTATTTTTGATTAATTGTACCATATACACTCACAAATGATCATATATGTTAGAATATATGATCATATATAGATCTATACCTATTTCATATGGTCAGATATACAAGATATGCTAATACATAACATACGATACCATGAAATATGCTGATTAGGGCGGGTCGATTTAATAATCGCCCAAAGCTCAGTGAAAATCGTATTCTAGGGATCAAAATAAGAAACTTTGCGGAATTAACCATACCTCTAAAACGAATTCTACTACCCCGAAACTGTTGACTTTTGTCCCGTAGGGTCAAGTTTTGAAAAATCCCACTTTGACCCATGTAGAGTGCCCCAATCGAGTCCAAATGTATGACCGACCCCCACTAACTTTGAAGGGCCGATCCACCCATGCTCGTGGCACACCCCCCTGGAACTCCCCTGGGGGGTTCCCCATACAAACATTTCAAAAAATCTCCATTTTTGGCACTTTATTTTATTATTTTTTATTTATTTTATTTATTTTTAATATTTTATTTATTTTTTCTCTTTAGAAATTTATTTAGTCAGAACATATGTAAATGAAAAAAATAATTTAACTTAGTAATAGAAAAGAAATAAAAAAAATTACTGTTTGAAGTCTTTTTTGCTTTCAAGTCTGGGCAATTTCGCACGGCTCTCTTATGTCGTCGCCATAACAGCCTCTACATTTTCCGGTATAACTCGTTTGGAAACGCTAGCTAGCAATTGAACGTGTCGTTCTGTTGCAGGTCGTAAAATAGGTTGTGTGGGTTTTTTAAGCCACCACAAGACACAGCTGCATGTCGTAAACTTACTTAAGCAAAATCGGTTACAGGTAGAATTGAGCATAAAATTATCATAAAGGATTTTCCAGAAGTAATAAAAGGCGCACTTGCTTAACAGAAAGCATAAAATTATCATAAAGGATTTTCCAGAAGTAATAAAAGGCGCACTTGCTTAACAGTATTTGTGGTCAGATTAACGTTTAATTTACATGTAAGTATTTTATGGGCAGTTTTGACAACAAAATCGGTTACAGGTAGAATTGAGCATAAAATTATCATAAAGGATTTTCCAGAAGTAATAAAAGGCGCACTTGCTTAACAGATTTTGTGGTCAGATTAACTTTTAATTTACATGTAAGTATTTAATGGGCAGTTTTAACAACAAAATCGGTTACAGGTAGAATTAAAATTACCATTTCATTTTTATTACCTCGTAGACCATATATAACGCAACAGTTTTTGTGAATGCATTAAGTCGTTGTGAAGAACTCAAAGTGTGAAGTTCTAATTTCAGATAAAAAAATATTTAAAAAAAAAAATCATTCCAAATCAAAAAGTTTACAATGAATCCACCATCCTTTACACCGCAAGATGAAGCAATAACAACATCAACAACTATCGAAAACCCAATGAGTCATATACCCAGGCATGATGTTACTGTTTTTGGTGTGTCTACTGATTTGACTGATCTTAATTTACCAACCCATCTGGATATTTTGAGATATTATTTTTACTTGAGCGAACAAAAAAAATTGCTCTATAAATCATTCACTATTCAAGTACAAGATAAGTTGATTGGAATTTGGAAAAAACTTGGTATGGAAATAATGCTGAAAAAAAGTGTATATAATAAATTGAATAGATTGCTTGTCAAATATCAAGAGCAAATCAAGAATAGAAACAAACACCAAGAATTTACAGAGTATGTAAAATCTCTGGAAACAATTTTTTTCATTGGAACATGTAAATGCGATTTGAAGGCAGCTCCATGTGCATGCGGTTTGGTTCCCGAACGCCTCAAAGAGTTTATGCACGATCAACATAATCAGAGAAGACTAACAATGGATGGATTTGCGATGGAAATTGAAGAGCAAGGAGCAACGTCTATGTCATCAATGCCAACATACCAAGATCCCGATGATTCAACATACGCACCGCCACCGGTTCAAGAAGATTTGGATATAAGCACAAGTTCACAATACACACAGAGATACGATTGTTTTAACTTTGCCTTGGTATGTGACAGATTTGGTGTGCCTGATAGAGTAGCATCAGCAATGGGAACCGCTCTTTTCCAAGATTTTAAAATGAAAGATACCCATGGCAAACCTCTCATCATGGATAAATCGAAAGTTCGCCGAGAAAAAGAGAAATGCAGACAAGAAGTGCTTCGCAAACGGTTAGATGATACCAATTTGTTAGCATTTTCATTCGATGGCAGAAAAGATGATACTTTAACGAGAGATGCAATTGATGAGAAGTATCATACTAGGATGGTAAAAGAACCTCATCTTGTTATTTTGAGAGAACCGAATTCTGAATTGATTGGTTACGTAAGACTGGAACATGAAACCGCTGAATACAAAACAACCAAATTAAATGATTTTTTTAACGATAAAAATATATCACTGAATGAATTAATTGGCATATGCGTTGACGGTGAGCCAACAAACACTGGCCCACACGGTGGAATTATACGACGATTCGAATTGCTGTTAAAAAGACCATTGCATTGGTTCGTTTGCCTTCTACACTTCAACGAACTTCCGTTTCGGCATTTGTTTGAAGCTTTGGATAAATCAACCAGCACTGGACCAAGATCGGCAACCGGAAAATTGAGCCGTCAAATCGAAACTTGTGAAACTCTTCCGGTAAGTTATTGCTATCACTCATTTATTATAATTGTCAACCGTTTTTAATTGCTTTATTTTTATATATTTTCAGGTGGTGGACGGCTTTCAGAAAATTGAGTTGAAAAATATGCCCCCTGCTCCAGAAAAAATTGAATTTTCCACCGATTCCAAGTACTTATACGACATGGCCCATGCAATTTCTAGCGGCGTGGTTTCAGTGGATCTGGCTAACATCAAACCAGGGAAAATTGTACATTCTCGGTGGCTCACCAAGGCCGCTAGACTATTACGATTATATGTGACAACGGAAAATCCAGATGCAAATTTAAGAATACTGGTTGAATTTATAATTACATGTTATGTGCCAATGTACTTCAATATTAAGTATTACAGCTCTGTCGTGTACGGTAGTAGATTATTTTTCAAATTCATTAGTTGGTCAAGATTTCTAGAACCTCGTTTACGCAAAATTGTCAATAAAGTAATTACAGATAATTCATATTATGCGCATTCGGAAAATATCTTGTTATCAATGTTGTTTGATGATAGCAAAGAAAAGCGCGACTGTGCTATCAAGATAATTCTACGCTATCGAACCGATGTTGACGACCCAACGGGACTTAGAGCTTATAAAAAACCAGATATAAACTTTTATTGCACAAGTTACACGGAAATGATCAATATGAATGACATAAATGACGTATTTGAACCACCATTCACTCGAAGCATTCCATACGATACTTTGAAAGAATATTTAAATCAAGATGATCCACCGTTTAATGATCCAAAAATTCCATCACACATACAAGGAACAGAACGACACGTTCAATTGCTAGCTAGCGTTTCCAAACGAGTTATACCGGAAAATGTAGAGGCTGTTATGGCGACGACGTTAGAGAGCCGTGCGAAATTGCCCAGACTTGAAAGCAAAAAAGACTTCAAACAGTAATTTTTATCTTTTCTTTTCTATTACTAAGTTAAATTAATTTTTTCATTTACATATGTTCTGACTAAATAAATTTCTAAAGAGAAAAAATAAATAAAATATTAAAAATAAATAAAATAAATAAAAAATAATAAAATAAAGTGCCAAAAATGGAGATTTTTTGAAATGTTTGTATGGGGAACCCCCCAGGGGAGTTCCAGGGGGGTGTGCCACGAGCATGGGTGGATCGGCCCTTCAAAGTTAGTGGGGGTCGGTCATACATTTGGACTCGATTGGGGCACTCTACATGGGTCAAAGTGGGATTTTTCAAAACTTGACCCTACGGGACAAAAGTCAACAGTTTCGGGGTAGTAGAATTCGTTTTAGAGGTATGGTTAATTCCGCAAAGTTTCTTATTTTGATCCCTAGAATACGATTTTCACTGAGCTTTGGGCGATTTTTTTGCCTCCCCACAAATCGACCCGGCCTAATGCTGATATATAACGCCATATTAAAAAAAAATCATAAACTAAGTATAAGATATGTACATATATCACTGTCGCACATATAAGCATTTATAATATCAAGTTGAATATGAGTATATAGAAACTTTTTTCATCGGGTAGCTAAAATCTCTGTAACTTTTTTAGTCTTCATCAGAATGGTCTGATTTTTTTCATTAAATTGTTCAGAATTATCTTTGAACAAAAAAAAAGAAATTTTTGCGGAAAGGTCTTATATTAATAAATCTTGAAATATACCTTATTTTCGGATTAAATTATAAAAATTACCAAAATTTAGCATTGATTTTTCACTAGAAATATTTAAACATTTTTTTCAGAAGCCTCTTTTTCAATGTCTCCTTTCAGTTATATGCTTGTAGTCTCTACTTTTAGGAGTAACGAAAATATCTGCAACTCTCTTAGTTTTTTTTTAGAATGGTCTGATTTTTTCATCAAAGTGTTTAAAATATATATTTTTTCAGAAAAAATTAAACTTTGACAGAGGGGTATTATGTTTTTTATTAATAAGTCGTGAAATATACCTAATTTTCGTTTAAAATTTTCAAAGTTTGATAATTTTTGTAAAGAATGGACTCTTATGCAGTTATAGTACAAAAAAAAAAAAAGATTAGAACCGATTTTTCACTAGAAATTTTTAAATATTTTTTTCAGAAGTCTCTTTTTCATATTTTGTAATCTCTACTTTTGTGACTAACGAAAATATCTGTAACTTTCTTAGGTTTTATTAGAATGAAGCAGTGAAATTTAAAACTGCTTCTGTTTTGCTTCTTTTCTGCTTCTTCTACTGCTTACTAAGATTAATAGCTTATCGTAGTGCGTTAAAAAAAACAATAGCACTTTGTTTATCACACTTTATCGCTTCGCAAAAGTGCGAAAGAATGGCGATGATAACAAAAATTTCTTTTTGAAATCAGTGAATTCATGTGAACTAAGCGCATTTTGGACATCGAAACAAGTTGTTTTACGCGAGCTATCTCGAAAAAACATCATGCCTTATATCACTAATAATGCAAGCGCTTAACAGTTCATTTTCCCTGTCGAAACTGTTTCCAAGCAAGCAGTGTTTATTTCTGGGTTTGGCAGATAAGTTTAATCCTTTTTATTAATAAGTCTTGAAGTATACCTTATTTTTGGATAACATTTTAAAAATTACCAAAGTATGTTAACCGACTTTCATATTTTTATTTTTTTGTAAAGAATTGACTCTTATCTATAATACAAAAAAGTTTGTTACCAATTTTTTACAAAAATTTTTTTTCATCGTCGTCAAAAAACCGTTACATTGAGCTCAACATAATTAATTAAATAATTTTTTACACAAATTCTCTTTTACAAATAAATTTTTTTGTCATAAATTCGCTTTTATTCATATTTTTACACAAATACATTTCTCAAGAATCATTTTTACGGATACTCCGGCACGTATCCGGCTTTAGCGACACGCAAACGGTCCGTAAAAAACATATCCGTGAGATATTCAGATTTTCGAAACTAATACGACATGAATCCGTTTTTGTGCATCAGTCTCAGTGCCGTTATATACGAACTTCTTCCCTTGCTTATAGAGTTTATTGTTTATTTTGTTGTCAAAATACAAAAAATAATGGTTAGTGAGTTGGACTGTTACACAGATAGTCTCGGGTTCGATCCCCGGCGGGGACAACATCAATTTAGAAAAATAATATGTATGAGTTTTCAATCCCTTATTCATATCGGAGCGCCCACCTTCGGTGTACACAAACACTTAACTTAATGAATTGAAATGTCGGAAGCCCTTCATATTTCCCCACCTTTAAACTTTTCTCTATTCCAAAGAAAGCAACACATTAATAAATAGAATGAATTTCATGAGTGTTGCTTCTCTTTATGAAAAAGAAAAATTTATATATAAAATTTAAACTCGCTTAAAAAAATGTGAACTCGCTAAACCTTTTTGCTATCTTTTTTAATAGCTAGGTCACATTTTTTTTAGCAACAACACATATTTTTAGCAAGTTAATTTTTTATTTAGCGTTCGCGAACGCCAACGACCGTTTTACCTTCTTTATGACTATCTGTCGTGAACGTTCATACTTCATAGTACTATATAACTTCCTTGAAAATATATTAAGTTTTTGTAATTTTTAATGCAGATTTAATTAATTCATGTGGCATGAGAGAAGTAAACAACGCCGAGGATGAAGATGTTTGTAGCTCCATTGATAAATATTTTTGGTGGCTCTGGCATGCAAAATTACATCTAAGTTCTTGCATACGACATCGAAGCAAATGGGCTATATAAAATATAATTGTGCGTTTTTTTTTTTTTTTTTTTTTTTTTGCTGTTTTGATTTTTTCTTGTAGATCATGATTAAATAACCTATTAAAACGTACAAATTCGTCTCGAAATAATTAAAATAGGATCAATTTATGTAGACATACAAGTCCGCTTTTGCTTAAAAAAGAGGTACAATACGGATCGGATACGAAATCCTAGAAACGCTCCGTAAACGGTCCGTCATTAACGTACTTTCAACGGATTCGAATCAGATTAGATGATCCTTATAATCCGTTTTCTGGTCGCTATACGAATCCAGAAAACGGTACGTGAAGAAAAATATTGAAGTTTCTCTGCAATCGATTTGATCGATTTTGTTTACTGCACTTGAGGACACAGGTTAAACACGGAGTATCAAAACTATTTGCGTGGTTGAAAAATCACACACGCAACAACAGCAAATTGTGCTTGTTTTTATTGCTTTGAACATGTCTCATTTTATTTATTTATTCTTTTAAATACCAGCTAAAACTAGCTTTTCTAAAAAAAGTGCTAAATCATTTTTTAAAAGCTAAGATATATGAAAAATCTAGCTTAAAAATCCCCAAATTGATAACAGTTTTCTAAAAGTTCGACCTAATAGGGAGTTCAGACTGCGGAATTATTCTACTTGATCCACCTTTTTAATATTCCTCGTTTACATATGCATTTCTTCAATTACCTTGACAGCTAAAAGATTAACTTTGCCAGTTTAAAATACCAACGTTGAGCCGACAGCGATCCGAAAATAACTAGGAAAATAAATGCCGGCGTTAGCCAAAATGCGGCAGCTTCTTAAAGGGGCCAATACACGACACCAGCATGCATACACAATCAAGTGATTGTGTGATTGAGCTTTTGAGCATACACCACACCCTCATGCTGGTACAGTTTTCATATCTTTACAAAAAGTGTGTAGAAAAGGTCGTCATAGATACTACTTTGTCTCTGTTGGCATCTGGATCAAATTCTTTTAATTTGTCAAACATTTTATTATAATATTAGCTTTTTAAATCACGATTGCAATATTCTGAACTTTTAATTTTCCATAAACACGGCATTGACTTGTATAAATCGAGGAATTCTCCCCAAAATAATTTTTACTTTGCATTCATGGTCTTGTTTACTGCTTGAAAACTTTTAAAAACTGAGCTAATTTCACCACACACGATACATGCATGCTGGTACAATCATAAAAATATCAAACTGTTTTTGATTTTGCTCAATCGGCATGTGCAATCTCACCACAACCCCACACACGGTCAATCGGCATGCACAATCACTTGATTGAGCATGCATGCTGGTTTCGTGTATGGGACGTTAATTTGTACCCGACTTTGTATGTATGTTTTGATAGCATTACCAACTGAACTTATATAAAAACACATAGTTGCACACAATTAGCAGTATAATACGAAGTCGTTTAGAAATAGTAGTCAGATAAAAAGTTAGATTAACTGTTATTCAAAAAGTTAAAAAAAAAATGGTTTAATCGCCTTGTTCAGTGCTTGATTAACCAGTTAATCCAATTTTTAGAAGATTAACTTGTCTATGTGAATACCATATAAAGTAGTTGTTTAGAAAAAGAGATCAATATTCTAAAAGTCACTAACCCTAATCATAATATATTGCCTAAATACATATTACGGATTTGAAAAGAAAATTAAATTTAGGAATCACTATATAATAAACTTCTAAATGTATATTTAAGCACCGAAATTAAATATTTTTTATTGAAACTCTTCTTTGCCTTTAGTTTTAAAAATATTTCGATGACACAGCTAAACTTTCCACTGGCAAAAAAAAAATATCAAACAAAAAGTAACAATTGGATTACAGGTAAAAATGGTTTTTACATTTTTTTTTTTAGAAAAATAAATACCAGTTTAAAATTTCTAAATGAGTTAAAATAACGACATCTAACAAAAACCGGCTTTTTTTTTAAGAATTATAAACTTGACAGAGAAAACACACACAAAAAAAAGTGAATTGATAATGAAATAAATATGTTATGCGAATAAACAATAACACAATAACAAAAATTATATAAAAGTTGTTAACGACCTTAGGATTATTGCACGCAAAAAAATTAAAATACTTAAAAATATATATACTGGGACCTTTAATTTAAGATACCTCTCAAAAGTTAATAACTTGTAAAAGATAATTAAAATTAATTATGCAAACTTAACACTTTTAAAAAGATTTTTTATTTTTTATACCGTTATATTTTATACCGCTCATATACCGTTATATTTTTTGTATTAACGGCAAATAGATAAACCCTTAGTGTTGTCAATTTAGCAATTTTTTCACTACGTTAAATATAAAAACACACTTTCGGTAGCTTTAAAACGCTAAACTGTCAGTTTTGTGTTTAAAACAGGAGATATGACAAAAAAAACCCACAGATAGTATTCCAAATTTTTCAGACTTTCCCAGAGGAGTTTGGATTTTATCTGATAATAGTTTTTTACACAGAAAAAACTAAAAACGGGTTTCAATTAAAAATTTTATTGAATCAATTAATATTTTAATTGATTTTGCACCTACGACTGAAATGATAGTATTAACTAAAAAAATTTGCAGACAGTTTATTAAAATAATAATAATAATATCAATTAAAAAGAGTTATTGTTTTTCTTTACAACCTCAATTAAAAAGTTTAGTTAAATTGATTAAAACTTTAATTAAAACTTGAGAAGAAAACAATGGTAGTTTTAATTGAAAATTCGTATTTTTTATTTTTGTTATATGCCCCAGTTTAAGTTTTCGTGAGTACACGAATATCTCAACAAAAAGAGTGTTGCAAACTCTAGTGAAATAACTACGATTTTGCGTGTATTTGAAATCGGTAAACTATTCAACTTATTAAAAGTTAATCATTTGCGATTTTTTTTTTTCTTTTATTTACAAATTAAATAATATATTGATATAATTAAACCTTTGTTTGATTATTTAATCTAAATAAAATATAAAAAAAATAGTTTGCCAAATGTTTAAAAATTTTGTTTACATGTTGTCAACACTGTATGAATATATTAGAAAATTCAATAAATTTTTTAATTGAATCAATTAAAAAAATTGTTTAAATTGCCATTGATATTCAAGCAATCGATTAATTAGATATTTTTGGCCCATAATTTTTTCTGTGTAAGATCTTACTCATCATTTACCTTTAAAATATTTTTTAAAAAAATCAGCCATATTTCCCTCTGAAAAGAGCATTTTTGACAATTTTTTATTAAAATAGCAAAAAATATTTAAAGTTTGCTATTATTAAGTTTCTTAAACTGGTTTCGTAAAAACATATACATATGTTAAAATATTTATTGTCAACTATATACTTTTGGGAAATATTTTTGTACCTTGGGCCTGGCAAAAAAGACTTCAAAAAAATACAGTCATAAAGAGCATTGATATTTTATGAATTACACTTGCTATTTTTATTAATTTAAAAACTGGAACAACTATTAAAAATTGATGAAATTGTCTCATAAGCATGGATGGTAACCGATTTGATGCGGGTAAGGGTAACGCTGTTTTTTTTTATTTAAGTAACGGCATTTTAGGGATAACGATATTGCAGTTATTTCGGTAACGGTTTTTTTTTAGCGTTAACGGTATTTTACTTATTTCGGCAACGGTATTTTAGGGGTAACGATATTTTAATTATTTCGGTAATGTTGTTTAAGGGGTAACGATTAGTTATTTCGGTAACGGTACTTTAAGGTTAACGTTATTATAGTTATTCAGGTAATGTCAATGCACACCGATATCTTTAGCCCCATTATGCCCGAGTTCCGATGACTGTTTAGTTTATGATCAAACTTTGGGAAAATATTTCTTTTACATCGATTTTCTTTTTCAGATCTTGTCAGATTATTTCGGTAACGGTATTTTAGGGATAACGCTATTTCAATTATTTCGGTAACGTTATTTTAGCCATAACGGTATTTTAGTTATTTCGGCAAGGGTATTTTAAGGATATTAATATTTTAGTTATATCGGTAATGGTATTTTACGAATAACGGTATTTCAATTATTTCGGTAACGGTATTTTATACCGATACCGATATCCAGTTGAATGGGTAAACATTGACATTAATGAAACCTGTTTCATAGATTCTATGAAAAGTGTCAATGGACGAGTTCCAGTGACAATTTTCATAAAAGCTATGAAATTCATTACTAAAATAAAGATAATTCTCTCAGTGTAGGATCATATTGTGATTAAAGGCATAGTTTTTTAAAAGACAAGAAGGTAACTCAAATAAATATGAAAAAAAAAATTTGGTCTGTTTGCCTTCGCCGCCAGTAGAGGGCGCCAAAGTTTGATAATATTTAGCAAAAACTACTGAACAGAACAACAAAATTGGTTTCAGTTGTTTCACGAAAATAATTCTCGAAAATACATTTTTCTTAAATACTGGTACAAAATTTTATTTTTTGATTACTTCGATACATTTTTAGTTAAATTTAAATACATATTTTAATGTATGTTTGGAAAAAAAATATTTTTTATTATTCCGAAAAATACGTTTTTTGGCTGAAAATCATGTACCGAAATTTTCCCGAATCTGTTAAAAAATTTTGATATCCACCGTACAAGTTATTCTTCTAGCTCCGGATGTACTAGTTAGTATTCTCTTATATGGTTTCAGTTTTTTCAAGAAAATATTTCTCAAAAAAACATTTTTTTTAATACTGGTTCAAAGTTTCATTTTTTAATTACTGCGATATATTTGTAGTTACAATTAAATACAAATTTCAGTATAAGTTCGCAAAAAATAGTTTATATAGTTCCGAAAAATTTTTTTTTTTTTTTTTTGCTGATATTATCTAACGTAACATACAAAACAGTACCGGGTTTTTACCGGAAATTCAAAAATAGTCTTTTGTAAAAATGCCTATTTTGCATTTTTACAAAAGCCTACTTACATATATGTAAATATATTTCAATTAGAATTAGCAAAGGTGTTTCTTTTTGCCAAATGTATTAATTACTTAAATTGTGAAAATATTTATTAAAAAACAATTATAATACGTTTATTATTATATGGAAATACAAATTCAATTGACCGTTAAGCTATGTACAGACGGTTGTCAGATCTTACAGTATTGTCAGA
Source organism: Delia radicum (assembly GCA_021234595.1). NCBI lineage: Eukaryota > Metazoa > Arthropoda > Insecta > Diptera > Anthomyiidae > Delia > Delia radicum. The sequence goes on from CM037851.1 coordinate 223,813,150, forward strand.
AAAATGTTCAGAAAATGTCTAACAACAGTGTGAACTTACAACTTTTGTCTTACAACATTTTCAGAAGAAACATTGTCTGTACATTGTAAGACAATAATATTGTCAGACATCTGACATTCATGTGAACACCCTACGTTGCCATTGTCAGATAATTGCAAGACATTGTAAACAATTTTTTATTGGCAGATGTGTTTAAATTAATGCATCTGACAATGGCAGTATTGTCACAGAAATGTTTCTATTGGCGGCACTGTCCATAATGAAAAAAAAAACAAAAATTCATATTAATAATATTAAAAATCAAAAGTGAAACAAAATAGGAAATCATATTAAATAAAAAAAAAAATGGATGGCGACATTTCCATTAATGAAACCTGCGTCATAGATTGCAGCTATGAGCCAACTGACTTGATGTTTCGTACCCAGTCGCCAACAGGCTCTAAAGCCGGGAAAAAACCAACACCCAAACAAAGATCCTACCGCAAAAAGGTGGAATCCGTGTGGTCACACGAAAGTATTATCAAACTTATCGAGGAAGTTGAGGTAGGGCGAAGTTTATGGGATGCTGGTTGCGCTGAGTATAAACTTCCCAAAAATATTTTATGGCAAGAGGTCGCAGATGCCATCCAGATAAGTGTGAACGATTGCAAAGGAAAATAGGCAAATCTCCGCACCTCTTTCAATTGCAATTTGCAAAAATATTTTGTCTTCATACTCGCTACTTTATAATACATATGCAGCTAAAATCGTTGCAATTGCTTTTTTTGTTCCATGACAATTAATATTATTACTTTTTCAATTTAATTAAACACACAATTGACAATTAATAATTTCTTTCAAATGCTTTGACAGTTCTGGCAATGTCTAACAACAGATCTGGCAATTTTTGCCATACAAGAATCTGACAACAATGTGAACTGACAAATTTCGTTGGTAGATAAATTTATTGTTTGACAATTGTCTGACAATGAAATTGAAAGGTTTTCTTACAATCGTCTGAACTGACAATTTACCTTTTGCTAAACATGTTTCATTGTCAGTACATTGCCAGCACATTGCCAGATCTTACAATATTGTAAGATCTGACAACCGTCTAGTACATAGCTTTACTGTGGTAAAATGAAAGTGGATATCGATTTCATTTACTAAGATGCAATCGAAGTCGATTTATAAATTCTTAATATCTCAAGATATTGTGGCAACTTAATGATTTCTATCTACGTACCTTAAGTTCGGAATGTTAAATAAATATAAATGATCAAAAATAATGAATTTTTGTACATTTTATTTTTTAAATATAAAATGGTATATCCTAAATTAGTACAAAAGTCAGCATTGGTGAGCGTACTTATTGGTCGCTTATCAATTGTTGTTTTGAAAGTTGTTTTAAAAAAAAAACTACTAAAGCGATCGCAACGAGTGATAGCTCGTTGGAAAGGTATTGAATCAGGCTTTAATTGAAAAATAAAATTTTCCTAATTTTTCTTGTTAAATAATTAAAAATAATTCAATTATAAAAAATATAAAAACAATGAGAACAAGGTGGTCTCTTAAATGCTCTTCTCCTGTCCAAACAAGGAGTCGACCCCATTTTTTTATTGCTGATTCTTAAAGCAAAAATTATGAGGAATCCAAAAAAAATAAAATTAGCCGGAAAATTTAGGAGCTTCTGTGGAAAATCGGAAAATTTAATTTTCATGGGAAAATTTAATTTTCATGGGAAAAAAGGTAAATTTCTGAGAAAAATTAGGAAAATTTTATTTTTCAATTAAAGCCTGATTCAATACCTTCAATACTTTTAAAACAACTTTCAATGAGGTCCCTTATGAAGAATTCTTCAATTTTGTCACATGACAGTGGTGCACACCACCACTAAACCAGTCACTATAAAAAAAAAAAAATATGTAGGTACATTATTTTTTGCTGGGCAATCGATTGAGACTATTTATTTTAAAATCGGAGAGGGGTCGTCCAAAAATTTGCCAATTTTGATCGTTTTCATATGGAATTGCTCAATTACGAAACTTTTTAACATTATTTGGAAAAAAAAAATTCGATTTTTGTTTGGTGGAAATGCACTACAAGCGGTAACTTCAATCGCTGGTAGGGAAATGAAGATCCACTTCCAAATTTGTTTACTTATTTTTCCCATATTTAGCTCTTTAATACTCATGGAGTGATTGGTATTTCAATTTTTTTTTAATCCGGGACACCCTGATGTTTATACCCAAATAAAATAGGAACACCCTGATGTTTATACCCAAATAAAATAGCGTACCAAGTTTCATTTGTCCACCAGAAATATTTTTTTTATTTATTTTTTGCATTTTCTTTCTGTTTAAAAAATATTTTATTAAACGAAATTAAACTTTAAAAATTACATTATTCATTTTATGATAATGGTTTAGAATAAATAATTAAATATTCAGATATAAACAACTGAAACTAAATTATTTAACTTAATATAGTAATAAAACTAATAAGAGTTAATATAAAATCTAATTGAAATGAATTTAAAATATTTATTACTAATAAAACTAAACATAAACATTTATAAAAAAACAACTACATAAATATTACAAAAGAAAAACCAACAACAATGTGTTGATGTTTGCTTTGAGCAAATATTTAATTGATTCAATTAATTTTTAATTGACAGCTTTTAACATTTTCAACAAACCGATTTAATTGGAAAAAGTAGGGAAATATTTTTTTCTGTGAATGTATTCATATTTCGTCTGGTCAGAAGTTATTTCTTTGGTTGCAAACTGCATTTCTGCGTGCACAAACCAAGCGTCTGGACAAGAAGTATATAATTTGGTTTCTTTCTTTTTAAAAAGAGAAGCAACACTGAGGAAATACTTTCTATTAATTAATGTGTTGCTTTCTTTGGAAAGGGGATAGTGGAGAGATGAAAGGTGGTGGAAGATGAAGGGCTTCAAACATGGCAACACTGTAATTGCGCGAGATGATAAGTCTTAGAACAGTTGTTGCTCGCCACCTGATGTAGAGTTGGCGAATTTTTTAAAGCCTTTTGTTTCATAGCCCTGATTCATTATTTTTACTTCGGTGGGGTTTAGTGCTATGGGAACACCAAAGGTGGGCGCAGCGAAACATATAAGAGATAGAAAACTCATACATATTATTTTTCTAAATTGATGTTGTCGTCACCGGGAATCGAACCAGGGACCATCCGTGTAACAGTCCAACGCGCTAACTATTACACCACAACGCCCACACAGAATTGTGGAAGCTTTACGGACGAAGCAAAAACTTCATGATCTATGGACTGATTGCACAGTTGGTAAGTTACACAGAAAAAATTATGGGCCAAAAATATCTAATTAATCGATTGTTTGAATATCAATGGCAATTTGAACAATTTTTTTAATTGATTCAATTAAAAAATTATTGAATTTTCTAATATATCCATACAGTGTTGACAACATGTAAACAAAATTTTTAAAAATTTGGCAAACTATTTTTTTATTTTATTTAGATTAAATAATCAAACAATCAATATATTATTTAATTTGAAAATAAAAAGAAAAAAAATCGTAAATGATTAACTTTTAATAAGTTGAATAGTTTACCGATTTCAAATACACGCAAAATCGTAGTTATTTTACTAGAGTTTGCAACACTCTTCTTGTTGAGATATTCGTGTACGCACGAAAACTTAATTTAGTTTCGTGTTTTATCTGTAGTAATAAAAGTGCGCATGTGGATTTAAATAAACCTTATCGGAAAAGGACAATTAAACTATTATTTTTGTAAATAATTAAATTTTCAATTAGTATAAGTGTCATTAAACTATCATTTTAAAGTTGTGTGTGATTTTTTTAAGAAAGCAATTCAATTACAAGAAAAAGTTCAGGACAAGACAAGCAAAACAAAAATTTTGTCTTTACTTTTATTTGTTTTCTAATAATACATTTTTATATTAAAAAGCTATAATTTTATTATAAATAAAATGTCAATTTAATTTACAAACCTACATTTATTTTTTATTTAAAGGTGGGCATATAACAAAAATAAAAAAATACAAGTTTTAAATTAAAACTACCATTGTTTTCTTCTCAAGTTTCAATTAAAGTTTTAATCAATTTAACTAAACTTTTTAATTGAGGTTGCAAAGAAAAACAATAACTCTATTAATTGATATTATTATTATTATTTTAATTGAAAGAGTTTTAATAAACTGTCTGCAAATTCTTTTAGTTAATACTATCGTTTCAGTGGTAGGTGCAAAATCAATTAAAATATTAATTGATTCAATAAAATTTTTAATTGAAACCCGTTTTTAGTTTTTTCTGTGTATGGTTATTGTGTGTGCTATTGTCCATTATAACAGAATTAGGTTGATTAATAACGAAATTAAAAAATTGTGTTTCTGTAGTACTTGTATTAAGGGGTTGTGTACTCATTTTCAGAGAGAAAGTTAACAAAAAATATAAAAGCAATACAAATTATTGCTTAAAATATTTTGAAATTAATTGTAAAAGATTGGGAATGACTGAAAGTTAAAAATCATTTAAAATTTCCCGAATAACTTTAAATAGTTTTGGTTGTGAGTGAATACAATTAAATAATTTCAAAATATTTGGACAAATCCGATTTAAATACGTACCAAATTAACAACAATATTATTTTAAAGATGTCTCAAATTGAAAAACCAGAATAGTTTATAATAATGAAAAAAATTACACATTTACCGAAACAAATGTTGTTGATGTTCACAAATAAAAGTTTTCTTTTGCATTTTGATTGCTGATCTTTTCTATTATATTATTTTCTTGCTGAATTTCAGTGTTTTTTTTTTAAAATGCTGTAATTTGATTACAGCCAATTTGAGTTTGTTTGCAGCCAATTGTTGATTTGAAACAGATTTTCGCACAAAGTTTTTATTCTGGATATTAAATCTTGATGGTTGAATAATTAATTTTTGTAGTTAAAATTTAATGGCAAAAATGGACATCGTTGTGGTAATACAAATGAATATTGATAGTTGAAAAAGTACACGCAGAGAAAAAATATGGTTGCAATATGATTGCGGCAACAAAACTATGTTTCCTACAGCCATAAAACGTTGTTTCAATTAAATTATTGTTGTATCAATCATATTCCACCAATAATATGGTTGCTTTCATTATGTTCTAGTAAAAATTTCTCTTTCTTTTCAGTTATCATTTTATTGTATTCTCTACAATCATAATATAGAATTTATTATCATATTCCTCTACGTAACTATAGCTATATTATAGTTGCGTCAACTATAAGATGATCAGTCGGGTTTTTTTTATGAGCGTCTTCGCTCTTTTAGTTTCATTCTTGTTTGAGATTATGTGAAAAGAAGTTGTGGGAAACAGTCAGCCACAATAAATTAAATAATATTAAAGAGAAAGACATTAAAAATAGACAAACACGTAGTGATGTTAATTGTAATGGTGATTTGTTTTGTGGAAGAAGGAATAAGTTGTAGTCGCAACCCGGCCTACCCTGGAAGTCTAGGCAAAAGTTCAATTGTCGCGCACCCCTTAAATAAAGTTATTTTTATTATATGGACATAAAAGTGTTACAAATTAAGTATAAATTGATTAAAAAAAAAAGTGCTTTATTTTTTAATTGTTTGTAATTACGCAAAAAAATATTGTTAAAGAAAAAAATATGAAAGAAAAATTTAAACAAAATGCAAGTGCTTTTTAGTCCGTAGTACGAAATGACGAAATTCTTGTCCATGATTATACTATGATAACCAGGACTATACTATGGTTATAATGCAATTATTATGATTTCTGCAAAAGTCCGTAGTACGAAATAATCATAATACGTTTGCAATAATCATAATATGGTAATAACTGATGACGAAATTCTTGTCCATGATCATACTATGATAACTAGGACTATACTACTATGGTTATAATGGAATTGTTATGATTGCTGTAAACATGGTTTGATCATTATAAATGTGTTGTGAAATTGTATTTTTAACAATATTTTTATGCGTGATTTATGCTGTAATCAGATGTATAGCTTGTATTGCTGACATAATATTCCACAAAGCTTTTTCTTCAGCGCAAAGACAATTTGATTACTTAAATTATTTTAAACCTACGTCTATTTAAATATGTGAATTATTAAATAAATATACTATTAAAAAACATGCATATCTTTTTAATCCAGAATACTGAGAGAATTCTGTAAGGCTCATATTATGATAAATCATAGAAATTAACTTAACGTATTAAGCTACAAGAGTCATTGATAACTCATTTTAAAGGTACTTAAATCGTGGTTTTAATTTACTCTTTAACGTTAAATTTTTTTTTTTCAAAATCCGTTGTTCAAATCACAGTACATTAAAAAACTGGTTTTCTAAAATTTTTAAAAAAATATATGTTAGTAATAAAATATTCTTCTATACCCAGTAAAAAATAGTGCTTACCCAGAAGCGCTTCCTTAAGGCATTATTTAATTACGAAGCGCTTCTAAAGCAAATCCAGAAGGCATGCTTTTTGTTCGATTGATAACTCATTTTAAAGGTACTTAAATCGTGGTTTTAATTCACTCTTTAACGTTAAAATTTATTTTTTCCAAAATCCGTGGTTCAAACCACTGTATTTTATAAAACTGGTTTTCTAAAATGTTTAAAAAAATATATGTTAGTAATAAAATATTTTTCTATACCCAGTAAAAAATAGTGCTTACCCAGAAGCGCTTCCGGAAGGCATTATTTAATTACGAAGCGCTTCCAAAGCAAATCCAGAAGGCATGCATTTTGTTCGCGATGTCCCACTTGGTATGTCTCTTTTAAGCAGGTGAAAAACGCTTCTTTCATGTGCTCTTAGAAGCAATAAACTCATGCCTTCTTAGGCAATAAGAAGCGCTTTTTTGTATGTTGACAACATTAATGCTTCATGGTATTCATTCTTTATTGCTTCATTGTAAGCATTATTCACTGATTCAAAGAAGTCATTTTGGGGAGCACTACAGAATGCCTTCCCTAATTGCTTTATAGTATGCAAGGCGGTAAAGCGCTATTTTGGAAGCATACAAATGTAGTTACTGCTTACCAAATCCAGGTTATTTTTTGCTGGGTAGCGTTATCAAATCCCTATGTGGTACTCCTGCATGTTTCTGAGTTATCGGCTTTTTAGTTAAATTGTTTTACATTTTTTATTTATAACTCAGGATACCGTAAGGCCTCCATATAGGGATTTGGACACGGCATAGGGAGGTAATTTATAATTAACATATATATTTTTAAAAATTTTAAAAAAGCATTTTTTGAAATACAGCTTTTTAAACCGCGGTTTTTGAAAACAACGCAGTTTTTCGCTGAGAAGAGAATAATTTGTGTGCACTAGTAAAACCACAATTTAAGTAGCTTTAAAATCTGGTATCAATGACTCTCGTAGCTTTAGCCGTTAAAAAGATATGAAATATTATGAACGACGACTTTTTTAAAATTTTCGAATATTTTTTTATATTTTGAAACGCTATATTTCAAGATTCGTTGGGATTAGCTGTCCTATGTTTGGAAGAGATTATAGTTATATGATGTTCATCTATTATACCAAGTTTGGTTGAAATCAGAAGGGGTAGAGGAAACATAGTGGTTGATTTTATATGTTTTCAGTCTTTAGTAAATCCAAAATTGTGTATTTTATCAAGTCAAATAATAAAATTTTTAACTAAAATCTCCATTTGAAATAAAAATTAATTTAAAACTTGCAAAGTTGGATTACTAACGACTTTACTAATTTCTCGACTAACTTTTTTCTATGAGTGTAATTATTAAGTTACATTTCGTCACTCAATTAAACTTAACCACAAAACCAAATACTTAAAAGTGTTTTCAAATTGTTCTTATTTGTTTATTAAACAAAAAAAGAAAAAAACGCAAAAATAAAACAACAAGAAACCTATTTAAAATTGTATATGAATAATAATAAATACATAGTAAATAATTTAATTTTATTATTGTTTATACAAAACTCACCCTGAGACATCATCATCTTCATCTGCAACTACCCAGCAAAATAAGAGCTGAGGAAGAAGTAGTAAAAACACCACATCTACTGAGTCGGATGTGGTGCAAATTTAGGTGAATCATTAATGATTTTAACATTGTCGTGTCATTGGGCGGATGGAGTGAATATATAACTTCTTTAATAGCATTTTAAATAGTGCATGGATGCTATTTTTCAATAGTTCATGGAAGGTCTTTTTCAAATATATATTAACATTTTTGTTTAATAAAAATGTGCAGCATACTTTAGGGATGTATCTTTAAATATTAAAAAAAAAAATCTTTTGGTGCCAGCGAGTATTGAACACACGAATCTGAGTTACGACCTGCTGTATTAAAGTAGACCGCGCTACCATTTGCACCAAAGTTACTTATGCAATACAACAAACTTAAAACGAACTTAAGTTGAAAATATTGATATATTTTTATGAAAACAAGAAAAATATGCTACACAAATATATAATAAAAAAGATAAAATAATGATTTTTAAAATATTTTTATTATTTGATTTCGTATCACTGAGATATAAATTATTTTTAAGTTTTGATGAGATTAAAAAAAATATTAAGAAATAAGAAAAATGCTCATTTAACAATTTTGAATTCATTGCAAATTTTAAAATATTTTTTTAATAATTAATTTGACGAGAAGTGTCTTTAATAAGATAATGGCAATGAGAAAAAAAATATTGGAGAAGTTTAACTACAGATCGGAAAAAGTGGCCTGCAATGAAACGATTGTGCCTTGGAACGTAAGATCTTTTAATGTTTCCCGTATTTTTTTCTAAAGATTTGAAGAAAGAGGTCGGTAAAAACTCTATAGGTAAACTAAAGTGATATATTTAAATTAAGTAAAAGGTTTTAATTCATTATTTTACTAATTAATTATTATTATTAATAAACTAGCTTTCAAAATTTGGCTTCGATATTTTTTGGTTCTGCTAATTTTTTGCGATCCGAAACAATAGAATTAAAAAAATCAAATAGATTTTTGAAGACAAAATCAAATTTTTTTACCTAATTTTTTTTTTTTTAATATTGCCCACGTTTCAATTGAGGCACACCTGAAAAGTATATCTTGAAACAAATATGAAAAATTCGATAAACTAATTTTTAGCAGTGAAATACATCTTTGCATTTTCTTATCAACATAACAATAAAAAATATTAAACCTTAGGTTTTTTATATTTTTAAATAAGTTTTACAAAAGGTTCCATCGCAAAGACAAAAAATAGATTTTTATCAAATAACTATTTGTCCACTCTGGATAACAATTTTCTAATTTAATTTAATTTAATTTAATTTTTTATGATTAAAGTCAAGATGTTAATTATTTGGTAGTTTTTAAATTACTTAATTCTCTTAAAATACTCAGAAAAACCAAATTAAATAAAAAATACTAAAAAAATTAATTAGAATTAAAAAAAAAATAAAAAAAAAAAATTGTCTCCCCGGCCCGGAATTGAACTCGCAACCTTCTGATTGCAAATCCAACCACTTACCACCTCAACCTCCATATAAAAAAATATATATATGAACTTATAAAAAAGTACTTCTTATGATGTTATTAATTTAGATACCAATTAATTTATATGGTGATGCAAATGCTGTTGAAAATAACTTTAATTTACCATTTTTGACAGTTGTTAACAATAACTTCTATTAAAGTGAAAAATGTGCGTATGCTAATGCTTTGGAAGTCAAGTTAAAGAGGTTCTTAAAGCACTACTTCCATTTTATTTTGCTGGGTAAATCATGATTAAATTCATCATGAGTACCGGCGGTTAATTCTAAAGATTTTGTTGCTGTAACGTGTATTTTAGCGTTCGACGCTGTTGTATCTTCTTCTTCTTCTTCTGGATGTATTTCAAATTTAACCGTGTTCGTTTTCGAAGCAGTTTTGCTGTTTTCTTCTAGATTATTGTTATCATTTTCTGTTTCTTCTTTATTTTCCGTTTCTTCTCTGCTACGGAGTGAAACAAAATCTTTTGGCAAAACACGTAATTTTCTATCGCAATTTGACATTTTCTTTTTACTGTTTTTGCGTTAACTATAATTTCTCTTTGGAAACACTCAACACTATTTTTTTTTTTTTTTTTTAATTGAATCACTTTAATTGATTTTTACTATATTTTAACAAATTTCACTTCTTTTTGTATTCAATTAAATTTATTTCTCATTTAGCACACGTGTATTTTTTGTTGTTGTTATTTTATATTTGAAATTCCAAAAAAAAAAAAAAAAGTAAAATACAAATAACACAATGTTAAAATGTTTTCATTAACTTTTTTACTTCTTGTTTCTTAAATCATACGACCCGTCCACTCAAACATTTCGTATCCAAAGTACCGCAGCTACTAAAGCCATGTTAAGACGTTACTAAATTTCGTTTTCTTTTCATGTTTATTCTTTTGTTGACACAGCTGATTTTTTAAGAGAGTTTTCTAAAAGAGAGAGAGCAAAAGTTTGTCAGTAGAACAGGGTGTTTATGATAATAAGAAAATTTTAGTATTAATTGGAAGTGTCAAATACGCATAACATGTTGCGACCGTTATGTTTTAAAATGTTTTTTTGGTTAGTGACGCAAAGGTGGGTGAGAATTTTGTATTGACGAAACAAATACTCCAAACACAGAGAAAAATTTTGCTATTTGCCAACTGAAATTCGGTTACTATGACTCAAATTTGGTTATTACGAATTTAGTCGGTTGATACAACTGAACATTAGTTTTCACAACAAAGTTCGGCTAATTAAACAAAATTTTAGTTGCAACATCCAAAATATTCAGAAATCTAGTTTAAATATCGTTGTACTAACTGAATTTATAAGTTGTTACCATTAAAATACACTTTTCAATTCTGTTGGCACTTTATTTTTCTGTGTGCACAAAAAGTAAGTGTCGGGCTGGATAGCACTATATTTCCGAATTCAGAAAAATCTAATTAAAAAAAATCTGTAGACAAATTTGAAAAATATTTTTTATTTTCAAGGAAGCGAGTGACGAATTTTAATTTTCCATAATTAACGGTATCAGATTATCTTTATAGAACTCATCGAAATTCGCTGTTAAGCCTTACAGGTGCTCAGGCGCGGATGCAGGGGGGATGTGGGTAATATTTTGTTTTTTTTTTTTGAAAGAGAATCAAAACTCAGGAAGTTCTACCTATTTATTAATGTGTTGCTATCTTTTGGAAAGGGGTTAGTTGAGAGATAAAAGGTGGGGAAAAGGCTCTAATCATGGCAAAGCTGCAATTATGCGAGATGATAAGTCTTAGAGTTGGTGAACTTGTTGAAGCTTTTTGGTTCATAGCTCTGATTCATCATTTTACTTCGGTGGGTTAATTGCTATGGGAACACCGAAGGTGGGCGCTGCAATACATATGAGGGATAGTAAACTCACACATATTATTTTGCTAAATTGATGTTGTCGTCACCGTGAAGCGAACCCGGGACCATGTCTGTTACAGTCCAACGCACTAACCATTTCACCACAACGCCCTTTAATATATATATGTCTAAAATTACTCTTAAACAATTCGAAATCTGCCGAAAAATTGGGTAATTTTTTACCCTACTTGTTAACTCCTAGACATGACTTTTTGCCGCTAAAAACAAAGACGTGTCCCTTATTTTTTTTTTTTTTTTATCACACATCTAAATTTCATTAAGATCGGAGAGAACCCATCGGGAGACTCCCCTTGGTAATAATCACCCGTTATATGGCATGGATTGGGCTTCTGCAATGTCTTTGTTAAGAAATTACAGAGATGATTTGACCGGAATAGGTTCTTCTCTAAATGCCGACTACTTGGAAAATGCGAAGTAAAATTTGGGATTTTTGGTATTAGGTAAGGTTTAAAAGAGGAATCTAAAGTGAAGATACCCTCCTCGGCCGAATCATGTCCAATAAAATAGGACATATACTTAAGCCCAAAATTCGGCTTGTTGAGCAGTCTCATGTCACGGTGGTTCCCGTCCCTATCTATTCCAGGAACTCCGTCCCGTTGACGAAATGAATTAGTCTACTCCAGTCCATTCTACTAAGGTCAGCCAAAGTCTTAATGTTGTCAGCGGACAGGTGTTCTATGGTCTCGTCACTCTCCCCACAGGCCCTTCAAGCTACTGACTCCGCACGACCTATTCGAAATAGGTGTGCCCTCAGCGTTGAGTCTCCGGTGACAATACTAAATGTTTTAAATCGTTCCTCGTTTTCAAAATGTCCTTAGTTTCACCTTTATCCGGACCTCCGCATAGAATCCTTGTGGTTTCAACCCCTCCTGAGGTGTCCCATATTGTTCTATGAGCAATAACAGTCCATTCACGCAGTTCAGCCCTAAAAGCTTGGTTTCGAGTTCTCCAAGTTGACTGTGCTCAGAGAAGAATCATCCCTGGCTAATTCGCCTGTCATCTTGTCCCTGCGATATTGCAATGCCGTTGAAACCATATTATTTCAATAGTGCCACTGGTTGAGAATTTATTGATTTTCTCCTATTACCCGAGGATAGTGGGTGACCTTACTGATCTGTAAAAATCCTTACATTTCTGATGATTAATTCATTACTAATAACTTTGTATACATTCCGGAATTTTTGGGCTGAACTAGGCTAAAACTATGTCACTGCTAATAGAATTATATAGGATTGTAAAGGCTGGCTTAGACAAGAGTAAATTAAGATCAATCCAATTAAGGGACTAAGGTTTCAAATCTTGTTTGTCGCAGTGTGATGTAGACCAAAAATGTTTCTTCTATCACTTACCTAAGTTTTATTGAGGGTTCGAGAATATGTCCTTTCTGGTGAGTCTGGGCTGTAGTTGTGATGAACGAATTTGGTTGAAGCAAACAAATTTATTGGTGTAACTTTCATACTTCATGACCATAGATTACATAGATGGCAAACTCTTATTCTTCTTTTAACAACAAACACATTTTTCCATACACATTCAAATATTTTTTGTATAGGTATACGACGTATGTCCAATACATTCGCATGAGTTACGTGCCCTAACAGCTACTGTCAAAGAGTTTGAAATCTATGTAATCTATATTCCTGACATCCTCAAAATGTCAACTTTTGACGGTCAATAAAAAATATCAAAAATAATTTGCGCAATTTGCATATTTTTTAAAATAATTTATAAAACCGATTACTGTCAGCCATCACTTTTTGCAAACAAAAGAGCTGCTATAATTTTATTTTTATTTTTTTACTCATTTAAAATTTTTTATTGTGCCATTCTTATAAATTTAGGCGGTTTAAATCTTCCATTTAAATAATATTATTTAGTATTACAACTGCAGCGTTTAACGTTAATACTAAGAAATAAGGCGGAGTTATAATATGACAGATGGTGGTGGTGACTTACAATAATTTTAATTACAACAACCCTTAATAAAACAATTAATAGAAAACGACTTAGAAAATACACTGAAAAAATTATACTAAATGTACAATAAGAAAAAAATCTGTTATGGCTGCTGAACATTTTGATGTTATTACTGGAAATTTAATTAATTTGAGCCTTGCGATATTTTCCGCTAATTTTTTTTTTTTTTTATTTATTCATATTTGACACAAATAAGACTATAAGTCTCTTAGCAGTATCTCAGACATTATAAATTATTATTTAAACAAGAATTAAACTGTAAAAAGTTAAATAAATTTTAAATTTAATAATAAATATAATTCCTAAAAAAAAAAAAAATTATCTATTAAAATGTTTTGTAACTGCCATTTTAAAGATCATCACACGGGGATCGGTTTTAAGATTATTGGGTAAAGAATTCCAAAGGTTTACAGCATTGACAAAAAAACATTCTAGAGGAGGAGAGATATTTACCTCATAATCAGGTGGAATTATGTTATAAGTACGTAAAGAGTTTCCAATTGTGAGTTTGTTGTATAAATAATCCGGTTGTCGTGTGTAAAAAATCTTATGTAGAAAGGTAACGTTTCGTATATTTACACTTAGGAAATTATGTTGGTAAAGACGACTGCAAATGAAATTTCATTTAAAAAAAGGACGACTTACATTTCATTAAATTCAACTAACATTGTCATTTGTTTTTTAATGTTCAAAAAATGACTAACATTGTAGTAAAAATGAACCACATGGTAGTAAAAAATAAACCAAAAATTTTTTTTTTATTTTTTGAAATAACAAAAAACAACTGTAAAAAATGAATGTAAAATCATAAAACAGTCATTTGATGTGAGTTGTTTTTTTAAATGAACTACAATGTTAGTTAAAAATTTTATTTGTTTTACAAATGACTTACATTTACATTAAAAATAATGAAACTGTATTACAACCCAAACAACTACATATTTTTAAAGCAGAAGTTCCCTGAGTGTAGGTATGATGTTAAGCTACATCCCAAAATCTGCAAAGAATATTGAGATATTCGGTCATATTTCCTTTTATTGAAAACGTATCTCGCACAATTATTAATAACAATTTGCATTTTACTCTTTGATGCTGCGTCAAGATTACCATACACGTTGGCTCCATAGTTAATAAAGGGTATAATTAAAGTTTTATTAATTTTAATTTTACATCACAGGGAACATAGCTTTATGAATACCAAAGTTTTCTAAGAACGTTATATATTTTCATTATAGTATAGTCGATATGGTCTTTGCAGTTAAGAAAGGAGTTGATCATAAATCCTAGGTTTTTAACTACTCTCACATATTTTACAAGTTCTGATTGCATATAAATGTTCGGAAGTTCGGTTAAATTGTCGTCTTTGTAAATAGTAAGCGCTTGGGTTTTTGAAGCGTTAATAAAAAAGATTGTTTTGATGTGACCATCTGCAAATTTCCTGTAATTCATCGTTTAAACGATATACAAGATCTTCACGGAGTCCTGATGGGCGAGATAAATAAATTCGAGCATCATCAGCATAAAGATGAACCGAAGAGCTTTTACAGCAATAAAAAATGTCGTTGATAAAAAAACTAAGGGCCGTTATTACAACTTGCCTTTAAAGTAAATGTTAGTAAAAAGTAACTTTAGCTAAAATGAGGAATAAAGTGAGCTTTAATGTTTTTTCGTTATTACAACTTCCCAATAAAATAAAATTAATATTTTGATAATGTGGCAGCACCAAACTAAAAACCGATTATTGGTTTATGAACTGGTTTATACAAATACGTTGTGGCAACGTACTTTTATTTATTTGTTTACAAACAAACAATAATTTGTGAAATTCGGTTGTGAAATTCGGTATTTTCTTCTTCTTCTTTATTGAGCAGAAAATGTGGTAACTTTAAACACATAAACCTTACGTTTAAAGTTAAAGGCAACAATATCTTCCCTTTAGCTTATCGGTCACTTTTAGCTTAAAGTATACTTATAACAACGAAAAACTAATAATCTGTCAGATAATATCCGAACTTTAGCTATTGGCAAGTTGTAATAATGGCCCTAAATAACATTGGTCCAAGAATCGAACCTTGTAGCACACCAGAAGCAACTGGTTTTATGGTCGAAAATTTATTGTTACAGTTAACTCGTTGATGGCGTTGAGATAAATACGATTTTAAAAGATTGGATGCAAATTTGCTAAAGCCGTAATATTTTTCATGTTTTAATATTAAAACATCATGGTTAACCGTATCAAATGCTTTGGAAAAGTCAATTAAGTCGAGAATTGTTATATCCCCTCTGTCATATGCAAGGCGGATGTCCTCCATAACTTTAAGTATAGCGGTGTTGCAGCTTCTACCCGCACGATAACCAGATTGATGTTCAGACAGAAGTCTATTATAAGTAGTATGTTCGATAATTTGCGAAGAAAGAAGTCGCTCAAGAGCTTTAGATAAAGTAAGTAAAATACTGATAGGACGAAAATCTCCTGGAGATAAAGGTGTATTCTTTTTGGCTACTGGAATAATGTTGGCTATCTTCCAATCAGATGGGTAAATAGATGTTGTTACAATGTGATTAAAAATATGTGTGATGGACGGTAGTATATAAGGTAGTATAAGTTTTATAAATTTTAGGTTAATAGCATCGTTTTGCAACACATGTCTGCTGAACTGTAGTAAAATGTAGTAGAAAAAAATCAGTAGCCGCTACTAAATTTTAGTAAACTTTCAGTAAATTGCAAGTTAAAATTAATTTGCTAAAATAAGCAAAAAAAAAAAAAAAAACGCTAAATTTTAGTACATCCAATAGAACTTTACAAAATAACTTTGGAAAAAAATTTCAATTATTTTTTTTTTTTAATGCCAAAATTGTTTTTGTGCACAATATTTTATTTTCTCCGGTGTTCCCATAGACTGAAAACATATAAAATCAACCAATCGATTTCTCCACCCTTTCCGATTTCAACAAATCTTGGTATAGGATAGCTAGTCCCTGAGGATCTTGAAAAATCGCGTTTTAAAATAAATATAATATACAAATACGCGATTCGTTGTTAATATCTTATTTTAAAGCTACTGTTATCGTGCTTTAAATGAAATTAAAAACAAATAATTGTTTGAAAATAAAACGATTTTTTTTCAAAATCCGCGGTAAAGTCCCAAATATAAGCACATAGAAATTTATCCGAAAAACGGGTCATCTACTTACATGTATCTAATTATATCAAATCAAATATAATTTGATACAATTTTATCCGAGATTTGTCCTTATCCGGGACATTAAATTATATCTAATTAGATATAAATATATCTGATTTTATAAAATTTTAGCCGATAGTAATCTTGCTTTTTGTAACTAGAAGTTATGCTTAAAAGTATTTAAGTTTAAAATTAAAATTTGCAGAAATCACAATTTTAAAGAGGAATTTTTTTTTTAATGAAACAACGAAATGATTAAAAATTATCAAGAACAAATTTAGTGTTTTAAAAATACATAATGAAGTCGTATTGTTTTTTAAAATGTACACATTTTTTTATTTGAAATTATATAAAATAAATCACTTGCAAATAATTTCTTTATAAAATTAATATGGTTATATGTGAAGTCATATGTAATAATGTCTTAACTTGCAGATAACTTAATTTGATATTGAACCAAAATATGTATGTGATTATACGAGTATATAAAGGTATATAAAATTATAAGGAAAATATTTTCAGTATGGCTTCACATATAGTTTAATAATACTTAGCATGGGACCATATATATAATCAGATCGATCACTACATATATTTGAATTATTGTATGGCTTGTGTAGGTTTAAAGGGTTATTTTTTAGCAACTTTCTTTTTTGCAACTCTGTTTTTTGGCAGCTCAGCTGTTTTCGTGTAACATACTGTTAAACATGTTCAGTTTGGTCTATAATTTAACCTTGAATCGACTTACACACGAACAAGGCTTGCAGATTATTAAATTTTATTATCAAAATTCATGCTCGGTTAAGAAAGTGCATCGTGCACTTCTGCCAATTTATGTTCAGTTTGGGCGAACTTCTGAGGCGTTTATTCGGAACCTTGTGACTAAATTTCGCTTCAAATTTACATTATTGGACATTAAACCACCAACACGCATACGTACGGACAGAGGAAAATATCGCAGCTGTATCCGCCAGTGTTGTTGAATTATCGATTCGGCGCCGTTCGCAGCAATTGGGCCTCTGTTACTCCACTACGTGGAACATTTTGCGGAAGGATTTTGGTGTAAAACCTTTTAAAATACAGCTGGTGCAAGAATTGAAGCCACACGACCTACCACTACGGCTAACTTTTGGTGAATGTGCGCTGGCAAAGTTGGATGAAGATCCACTTTTTTTATCGGAAAATTGTGTTCAGCGATGAAGCTCGTTTCTGGTTGAATGGATACGTGAACAAGCAAAATTGCCGTATTTGGTGTGAAGAGCAGCCAGAAGCATTTCAAGAACTACCAATGCATCCCGAAAAATGCACTGTTTGGTGTGGATTATGGGCCGGTGGCATCATTGGACCGTACGTTATAGGAACGTTACTGTGAATGGCGATCGCTAACGTGCGATGGTTACAAATTTTGTTTGCCCAAAATGGAAGAGCTGGACTTGGGTGATATGTGGTTTCAACAAGACGGTGCCACATGCCACAGCACGCGAAACAATGGCCCAATTGAGTTTTATTGACGTTTGGGCAGGTCAATGTTTAGAAGGAAATCAGAATCAGTGGATTGAGCTAAAGCTTTTCATACATCGATGATATATTCCAACATTTCCCCCCTAATAAAGTTTTATAATCACATTAATTGATGACTATATCCCAAGTCGTTTATATGCAACGATATATAGTCTAGGAGACGTGACTATAAGCGAAAAGTACTGTATACACATAATATGTTCATCAGGGAAATATAGTCGCGATTTCTGTTAACAAAGTCCGATATTTTTAATCAGCTTTTATGGTAAAAATGGGATGAGAACTTCAAAAACTCGATTTTCGGACCCATTTTTTGATGGTAAGGAGGGGACACCAAACAAAAATCTGAAGTCCAAATAGAAATATATACCCAAACAAAAAGTCGGTAGTGAAAGGGTTAAAAAGGCGTAAAAAAAGCACTAGGCACATTTTTTTAAATTTGTTTACAAAGTTAATGAACTGAACTCAACCATGAAACAGTTTTATAATTTGATTTCGTGTTAAAAAAGACAAACGGATCAGCGCTGGTAATGCACTTTAACAGGTGGTGCAAGTGCTGGCAATAAGTGCTTTTCCAGTCCCAAAATGATAACATCATAAGACAAAAGGTCCGTCTGTTAAAAATTTTAGGAAAAGCACTAGGTAAACAAAAATTCCAACGCTTGCAAAAAGTTGGTAAAACCATAAAGTAGGTGGTCTTAAAATAGATTTTCCAAAATAAATTTTCAAAAAAGTGCATTTATAATTTTTTTGTTCCTGCCGGGATTAGAACACTGTCCGCCAGATTGGCAGTCGACAGATCTACCCACTGAGCTAAGAAGACGTATAATAATTGATATCTAAACGTAAGTGAATGATAACTGCTGGGTAACCATTGTTTGATCAAATATTTTAGCACTGGCATAAAGTTGGTCTTAAAACAGCTTTTCAAGAAACTAAAAAAATAAATTTTTTTATAAAAAAAAAATATTAAAAAGTATAAAAAAACAGAAAAAAGTGTAAATCTGGAAACTTCTTTTAAACTAAGCATCATCATTTTAATAAAATGGAAAATATATTATTTCAAAGTGACGAAAATTTTTGAAGTTTTTCATCTGTACGTCCTGCTCACATAAGTGCAGCATTTCTGACCTACTTCCAAATGTTCAACACTTTTTGAAACTGACTTTAGATGCCGCTTATTTCTCAAGGTTTTGTGAATTAAGAGGAACGGTGGACAGGGTTAGGTTGACTATACTTATAAGCTATGACATACAAAGTTCCACGTTGAAACGTCTTCACCAAAGGAATTTATGGCCATTTAAAAATCAAAAATAAAAAAACTGCCCTGAAATTTACAAGGTTTTTTATTGATTACAATTTCTTAGTCCTAGTGCTGAACTTTCAGATCCAAACCAATGCCAAATAGAGTCACTAGATTTTGGAGATACATTCACTAAAAAGGGAATTTCCATATCACTGCTTGGAGAAAACTTGTATGGTGGTTTACAAGTGAAATAAAAATTTTACAATTTTTAAACTTTCGCAGTTTTTTCCAAAAGGGTTTTGCACCGTTTAATGGAATAGAGTTTTGAGAACAGTATTAAAGAAATAGTGTAATTTTGTACAACTTGAGGTAACCAAGTTGATGTCAGCGCACCAAGAGCGGGATACGACAATCATAAACATATACAGTGGGGAGCACTTTTGAGTACATGTAAGTACTTTTTACACCTAAAGATTCAGGCCGAAAAATGTTTGACACTAGTACTAAATTATACTTTTCAAGGTACAAGGTACGCTGAATCCAAATCTGGCCTTAGATTCACTCTCTGACATCAGGCGTTCGAGCTATATTAACGAGAAAAGTGTATTTTTTGATCAAAATGCTCCGATTTTTGACCTTCCTGGAAATACATTTTTCATAATACTTGGAACTTCACCTGAACAAACTACTCTTACCATTTTTTTTCAGTTTCTAAATTTTTAAGATAACTTATTTCCTTACGACATTATCGTCGGTTGAACTTGATAATAAATTTGAATTTTTTTAAATTTTGCATTGCGGGACTTTAAAATTGCTGTTACAACCTCAATTTCAATTTACAATAATGTCGTAAGGAAATAAGTTATCTTAAAAATTGAAAAACTGAAAAAAAAAATGGTAAGAGTAGTTTGTTCAAGTGACGTTCCAAGTATTATGAAAAATGTATTTCCAGGAAGGTCAAAAATCGGAGCATTTTGATCAAAAAATACACTTTTCTCGTTAATATAGTTCGAACGCCTGATGTCGGAGAGTGAATCAAAGGCCATATTTTCAGCGTACCTTGTACCTTTAGAAAAGTATAATTTAGTTCTAGTGTCAAACATTTTTCGGCCTGTATCTTTAGGTGTAAAAAGTACTAACATGTACTCACAAGTGCTCTCCACTGTAAGTAATTGCCGTAAATTCTTTTAAAATGTATGGTTTTTATGTCTGTCATTCACAATTATATTTGAAATTTGCTAGCGTACTGCGTGAACTGAAGATCTTTGTAAAAACAACCTCCAAGTCAAAACGCCTTCTAAAATTTTAAACGCAAAAATTTTATAAACTTTTTAAAAACCTTTGCGAAATTAATTTTTTTTTTTTATAATGGCTTGAGAACATAGTTGGGTATCTAGAGTGAATCTTTACGACAGACTAAATTGATAAAGTGCAAAAAAGTTAAATATTTTTCATTCCTAGCGGGTACAGTGGCATTATTTTCCAAACACATTTCACTTTGTGACAATTCCACCAAAACGTACATCAAATTAAAGATTTTAATGAGCTTATTACTAAAATCGAAAAGACATAAACAATGTTAAAGGACTTCAAATTTTATGGAGCAAACAAAATTTTCATAACCTCATGATTCGTATCTTAGCGAATCTGCATCGGGGTCTTAATATCTGTCATATAAACGCACAAAGCCTTTTGCCAAAAATTGATGAATTTCGTTTTCTCTTTGAATCTTCCGGTATTGATGCAATATGTATTTCAGAATCATGGTTTATGCCAGAAATATATAACAATATATACAAGATAGAAGGTTATCGTATTTTTCGATCTGACAGATTAAGTAATGGTGGAGGTGTTGCAATTTACATAAGAAATAACATCACGTGTAAACTTATATCTTCATATAATGAACCCGGCGATGTCGAACTCATTTTTATTGAATTAAATTATCATGGTGATAAAATGCTCCTTGGGTGTGTTTATAGGCCAAATAAATATATAAAATGGGATACGCTAATTGAAAAATTGGAACATCTTTCTGTAACATACTCTGAGGTTATTATAACTGGTGATTTTAATTGTAATCTGCTTGAAGATGAAAATCTTACTACCATTATGTCCACTCTTAATTTATCCGCTGTCAACACTACTAAGCCTACACATTTCTCAACTACAACAAGCACATTGCTTGATTTGATTTTTGTAAGTAACAAGCAAAAAATATTACATTATGAGCAGTTGGCAGTGTCTACATTTTCCAAGCATGATTTAATCTTTATATCATATAATTTTACATCTTTAAATATGGTTCAAACGTACAGCTATCGGGATTTTAACAGTGTTAATTCCACAGAATTACAGCGTGCTCTAAATAACACAGAGTGGGACCGAATTTACTACTTACCAACGGTTGACGAGCAGCTTACTTTTCTTAATACATTAATACTGCAGATTTATAACATTCATGTACCAATAAAGACAAAAACAATTGGGAATAGAGTTAGGCCATGGTTCACAAATTAAATTAAATTGTTAATAGTTCATCGAGACAATATATACCATAATTGGAAACGCTACAGAACACCTGAATTTAAACTGGAATATCGTTTAGCACGAAAAGCTGTTGTCTCAAAGATTAAACATGAAAAATCTTTATATTATTTTAATAAGTTTAATAGAGCAGTTGACAGTAAAAGTAAATGGAAACATATACACGATATTGGCATTGGAAAGTCAGTGGACCGTTCGTTAGAAGTTGATGTTAACTTGTTAAATGAAAACTTTACCAATATTCCTTCTCCGGTGATTCAGTCTCACTTTTATGACGAAATTTCAACTAATATTTCAAGTAGTGTATTCAATTTTCAATTTCTAAATGTGATTGAAGTAGCTGAAGCGTTTAAAGCGATTAAATCTAATTCAGAAGGATTAGATAACATTAATCCTAAATTTATAAAAATGATTCTACCATGGATAATTCGTTACATCACACACCTTTTTAATACAATAATAATGACTAATACTTTTCCTATGGAGTGGAAACATGCCAAAATTGTTCCGGTGCCAAAAACTGGAAATGAATATCGTCCAATTGCGATCCTCCCCTATTTATCCAAAGTTTTTGAAAATTTATTACACAAACAAATTTATAAGCATGTTAATGACAACAACTTATTAACTGATCGTCAATCAGGATTTAGACCTCACCGTAGCTGCATTACAGCATTAACTGATGTTATAGAGGAAATTAGAAGAAATTTAGATGAGAGGAAAATAACGTTTTTGGTATTATTAGACCATTCAAAGGCTTTTGATACTGTGCACCATTCATTATTATGTAAAAAATTGTTAAAATTATTTAATTTCTCTACATTTGCTGTCAAATTGATGTCGTCGTACCTCTCAAATAGATCTCAATCAGTTACCAACGGTGGGTCTGTTTCGCGGCCTTTGCTGGTTACTAGAGGTGTCCCGCAGGGTTCAATTCTTGGGCCCCTGTTATACTCGTTATATTCTAACGATCTTCCTCAACAACTTTGTTACTCCAATATACAAATATATGCTGACGACGTTCAGTTATATCTTAGTTGCTCCAAGGAATTAATTACAACTAAAATACAAGAATTGAATCACGATCTTGATAAAATTAGTTTTATGGGCTTCGGCCAATGGTTTGCGACTCAATCCTAACAAATCAAAATGTATAATAATACGAAAAAAATCATTTCAAATAAATAATGAACTAAATATATTACTTGGTGGTTCAAAAATTGATATTGTTGATTCTGCTAAAAACTTAGGAGTAACATTTAACAAAAGTCTAACCTGGACTAATCATATTACCCACGCATGTGGCAAAGTATACGGTATGCTGCGAAGCTTATGGGCCACTCAACACTTTACCCCTCTGAGTATTAGAATATTACTGGCAAAAACGTATCTTTTACCGACACTTTTATATTCATCCGAAATTTTTACTGGATGCAACTCACATGATATGAGAAAGCTTACAGTAACGTACAATAACATCGTCCGTTATATATTTTCTTTGAAAAGGTTTGATAATGTATCGCAGTATTCTTATCGTGTACTGAACATGTCTTTTTCAAACTACCTTAAGTTTAAAAACGTTATTTTTCTTTTCAAAATTGTTATGACAAAAGAGCCTAAATATCTTTATGAACGTTTACAGTTTTCAAGATCAAGCAGAGGAAAAGATATAATTCAATTTCGGCATCGTGACCATGCTTCAGAATGCCAATTCTTTATATTAACCATACGTCTCTGGAACCATCTTCCAAATAATTTGCAAACAGCTAGCAACGCAATAAGGTTTAGAAGCTTACTTAGGGAATATTTTTCATAAATTTTTAATTTTAATTTTACCTTTGACTTTATATTTATTAAGTTAAAATTTAATTATTATATTTATTATTTATATTATTTATATTATTTTTCTTTTCATTATAAATGTAAATCTTTTATTATTATAGATTTTGCTATATTGTCTAAGTTAACTTGTCTGATTCTAATACTATAATTTATAAGATATTGTGTCTTGTTGTATTAGAAAATCAATTTAATAAATACAAATACAAATACAAATACAAATACAAGCTTTCTTATAAAGGGTGTTTTTATAGAGGTATAGAACTTAAAAATAGAATAACACAAAGATGAATTTTTTAAATTGACTTTATTCGAATGATAATTTAAATATGATTTCTGGCATATGACCGCCACGGGTGGCTCGGACGTAGTCTAATCTGGAGCTCCATTTTTTGATGACTTTTTAAAACATTTGTGGCCTTATATTGGCAATAACGCCGAGAATGTTGTCCTCCAAGTGGTCAATCGTTTCGGGCTTATCGGCGTAGACTAGCGACTTTACATATCCCCTCAGAAAATAGTCCAGCGGTGTTAAATCGCACGATCACGAATTCACGGGTCCGAAAGGTGGATCTATGCGGTTACCAAACGTTTCCTTCAATAAACCAACCATGGCACGAGCTGTGTGACATGTTGCGCCGTCTTGTTGAAACCACAGCTCCTGTACATCATGGTTGATGAACGAAAAAATCAGTAACCATGGCTCTATAGCGGTCACCATTGACTTTAACGTTTTGACCAGCATCGTTTTTAAAGAAGTACGGACTAATGATTCCACCTGCCCATAAAGCACACCAGTTAGTTTTTCGGGATGTAGCGGTGTCTCAACATACACTTGAGGATTATCATCACTCCAAATACGGCAGTTTTGTTTACTGACGTATCCATTTAACCGATTAACCGACGATTATGTTGACCGTAAAATGGACGTAGTGCGCGATACGTATTTCGAACAGAACCATGATTTTCAAAATAAATTTGCTAAATTTGGAAGCGTTGTTCAGGCGTCAGTCTATTCATGTTGAAATGCCCAACCAGACTTAACATAAATCACTTGACAGCTGACAAAATGGCCGCCAATTAAAAAAAAGGTTTACTAACTTAAAGTTGTATACCTGCATCAAAAACACCCTTTATTAAATTTTTAATTTTGCACATTTAAAAATATTTAATAAGATTTTCTGCAAATAAGTAACCCTAAACCCAATTAAATATCGTTAAACCTGCAAAAACTGCGTGTTTTCAAAAATAATTGCGGTTTTTCTTTTAAATTCTAATATGTACACATATGACAAACAAATTTGTTGGGTGTATTTTTATAATTTTTAGTGGTGTAATATATATTTTGGAATGTGATAAATATAATGAGATCTAAAAATGTATGTAGCTTTTATTAAATATCTGCAAAACGATAATTTTAATTTGCTTTAAACTTAAAACCGTCATAATTTTTGCGCTGTTAAAGATAAATGATTAACGCTAATGGATGTAGTATGACGAAACATCGGCTAACATGCATAATAGGGTTATCTTTCGTTGTATGGGCGAAAAATAAAAATGAGATTTTGACTGTACCCCCCCCCCCCCCCCCCTTAAATATTTGTTAGGGTGTCAAAATACGCCACGCAAAGAATTAGAGTTCTAGCATAACGGGAAGATGTTCCGCATCGCCCTTGAAAATCGGGCCCCTTGGAAAAATGGTCATCATTTAAGAAAAAATACAAATTTTTTTTTCTTTAAAATTAAAAAAACATAAAATAATAAAAATTACTTTCCCAGAAAATCGCTAACTTACCCTAACTTTGTGTCAAAAAAATTAATAAATATTTTGGGGGTACCTCAAAGTGACTTTTTAGCATTTTTGAAAATTTTATTCAACAAAAATCAAAAACCTAGTATTTGCTGTCAAGTATTTTATTAAACACATCTCAAGTTTTAAATAAGTCAAGTACTGTGGATATCCGTTGGCAAATTTTTTTTTAGAGCATTTTGATTCTCGGGGATTTCAATGCTTTTTTTTATTTTTTATTTTTTTTTTTTAAAGAGAAGCAACACTCAGGAAATTCTTCCTATTAATAAATGTGTTGCTTTCTTTGGAAAGCGATAGTGGAGAGATGAAAGGTGGTAAAAGATGAAGGGCTTCAAATATGGCAACATTGTAATTGCGCAAGATGATAAGTCTTAGAACAGTTGTTGCTCGCCACCTGATGTAGAGTTGGCGAATTTATTGAAGCTTTTTGTTTCATAGCCCTGATTCATTATTTTACTTCGGTGGGGTTAAGTGCTATGGGAACACCGAAGGTGGGCGCAGCGATACATATAAGCGATAGAAAACTCATACATATTATTTTTCTAAATTAATGTTGTAGTCACCGGGAATCGAACCCGGGACCATCTGTGTAACAGTCCAACGCGCTAACCATTAAACCACAACGCCCACCACGTTAATCGTTTCTAGTCTTCGAGTAGGTCAATTTAGTAAAAATTAGAACTTAAAACTTTTCCACAATAATAATTTTTATTAAATTAAAAATACCTTTTTTTAAAAATACTCTTGAATATGTACAAAAAAAAACAATTTAAATATGAATACAAATATCTGAATTTATACTAAATAATTAATTTTAATAAATTTTAAAATGTAAATAAATTACAATTAAAAACATAAACAAAAATTAATTGTATGTCATCTTTGTGAGTTTTGACTCTTTAAAATACGAGGGTCAATTGTGACCCCATGAAAACACAGGTTTACTATGAACACGAAAAATTATATGTACTTTATAATAAAGTTATTACAATAATATAAAATAGCATACACAATAACATTAATGAAATATTACAAAAATCTTTTAAAAAAAAGTCTGTACAAATTTTAAAAAACGTTGAAATCCGCTAGAATCAAAATGCTCTAACAAAATTTTTGCCAACGGATATCCGTAATACTTATGTTATTTAATATTTGGGATGTGTTTAATAAAACATTTGACAGCAACAACTAGTTTTTTGGTTTTTGTTGAATAAAATTTTCAAAAATGTAAAAAAGTAACTTTTAGGTACACCCCATTTTTTTGACTCCAAATTAGAAGAAGTTAGCGATTTTCTGGGAAGGTAATATTTTTTATCTGCGTAGTTGTTATTGAACCCAACACAAAAATTATATTACATTTTTAAATTTAGACAAAAAATTTTTTTTTTTTTTTTTATATTTGGTAAATTTTTCCAATGAGGCCTGATATTCAAGGGCGATGCGGGACACATTCCCGTTATACTAGCACTCTAATTTTTTGCATGTTGAATTTTTGTATCCAAACAAATATTTTAAGAGGGGGCCAGCCCCAAAAATCGCAAGTTGAAAAATAAGGACCACCCTAATGTATACAAAAGCTTGTTCAAAACATACATACAAAAAAATGTAAATTTTTCACCTTAAAGTGCCAAACATTTTTTAAATTCGTCATATTTTAAACAACATTATTAATCTTTTATGTTTATAAAAAAAAAAAAAAATTATTAGATTTTTTGAATCAGTCAAATTTATAATTGTAGTTTTTTATTTGGATTTTTGACAATACTTTAAAGTTAACATGTCTTTAAAGACACATTGTTAAAAAAATGGGTTAAATTCAGATATTCTTAGTTTAAAATTTTATCATAACTTCCCTTACATGCATTTGATTTTATAAAAGTAATACATTTTTTTCGTAGTGTATATTTTTTATGACACGCGTTAGGGGTTGTTTACTACTAAAGCGTGTCATTAACCAATGGGAAAGCACATCCACAATATGGCTATATATCCTTTACAAAATATCCACTCTCATTTAACAATTAACAGGTGATGAGATGCCAACACCACAACTACCACCGAAACAACATTCTACATAAATACTAAACTCCTCCGTTCCAAAAATCCTATCTGGTTTTTAGTTTCTTTACGTCTTTTTTTTTTAGTTTAAATATTTATTATGAAGGATATTTTTATAAGGCATGAAATTGGATACATATTTAACGTAGGTTAGTCTGTTCCAAATACAAAAAGCTCTTTATTTTGTTCAATATACATACACATTCAAACATAGGACGAGGGAACTAAATACATACACGAGTACACAGAAAGAACTAAAATCGAATTTCAATTAAAATATGTGTTAATTCAAGTAAAAGTTTAATTGAATTCGGTTTTAGTAAGAAAATTGAAGTATCAATTAAAATAATTTGTAACCATTTAATTAATTTAGTTTCAATTAAGATTTTAATCATACCTAGTAAAAAATTTTAGTAGATACTATTAAGACTTTAATTGACATTACAAAAAATCGGCTAAAATTACAAAAAAAATGGAAAAAAAAACGCCTAAATTTAAAAAAAAAAAAACGCCAAAGATTAAAAAAAGACACCAAACTTAAATCGCTTAAATTATAAATTTAAAAAAAAAAAACGCAACATTAACCATATACTGCATAAACCTCGGGATTTGAAAAAAAGTTGTATATTTTGGTAGAATCAAAGAGTATATACAAATAGAGAAGCTATCGTATAAAGCGTTTTTTATGCTTACTAACTGAACTCGGGCGAGGTAATAAAAAAATATTTTTTTACACTAAAAAATATTTACAACATGTTAATACAAAATATTATAAAAAAAAACTTCATTTATAGTTTTTTTTTGGTACCGCCGGGAATCGAACCCTGGAGCCAGATTGGCAGCCGACAGCTCTAACCACTGAACTAACGAGACATAAAATACTTGATAGTTTAAAATATAAATGAATGATAACTGCTGGGTAACAGTTGGCTGTTGGTTTAGGCGGCGTGGCGCCGCATTACGCGAAACGCGGCAGCGCAGCAGGACGCGAATCGTACGCACCGCTTTCCAGAGGTGGCATGTCATAACGTCCAATGACATAATGTCCATGGACGTTATGTCACTCGAAAAGTGTCATATTGTACTTTTACTTTATGACAATTTGGAAAATGTTGTAATGTCCATGGATATTATGTCACTTTCAAATGTGGCATAGCGTCCAGACTTTTAAAATAATAAGATTAATAATATTTAGTATATCAATACAATTTTTTTAAATATTCTTTAGTAGTATATCACAAAATAAAACTAAATTTATAAATCGTATAATCGCACGCAGAAAAGACTTTATTTCGCAAAGCCGCCTGCCGCGTTCTACGGAGGAAAAAAACTCCTAAGAGCGGCCGAAGGACGCTACACAGAAAAACTTGTTTTTGCAAATTACTTGATGTCTTAAAGGGGTTTTTTTCCTCCGTAGAACGCGGCAAGCGGCTTTTCTGCGTGCGACATAAAAGAAACTTCAAAATTACTGATCTGTTTCCACACTGGAGTATAATGTCCATGGACCTTATGTCGTAACACGTTTTCTTCGTAACACGTATAATATTTTCTTCCTCTAGCTTCTGAATTTTTAAATAAATTTGATTTTCGGCTTTTACGTATAACACTTTACTATTTCTTCTTTTGCCACTCATTATTTCAAATTCAAGATTTGTCATTATTTTTAATCACTTTAATACCCATCTTTACTTACCAAAATTCTAGCAAGAACTGCGTTTCTTTTGGTAAAATAACTAATTGTATTGCTATTATTTACTTTACGACAATTTTAGGAACCGTTACAAATGCATAAAATTTACCAAAATGTAATTTTAATAGCAATGAAATAACTCCCAACAAAAATTAAATAACTCCCAACTATAAAATCACATTTAAAAAATGAAATAAGTCCCACCAAAAGTGAAATAACTCCCAATGCCAAAAAAGGAGTGAAATAACTCCCAACAAAACCTGGTTGGGAATTATTTCATTTGGGAGTTATTTCATAATGAAATAATTTCTATCAGAAGATTGTGAAATAAGTCCTAACGCATTGGAAGTTATTTCATAATGAAATAAATCCCATTTTATATGGAAAATTTTTGGGAGTTATTTCATTTTTTTGTTGGGAGTTATTTCACGGTACCAAATATATCAGCACTGGCAGTTTTGTTTGTTGGAAACAACTTGGCAACGTTCTGGAAAAAAATAAAATTGGTTTTAAAAGAGCTTTTCCAGAAACAAAAAATCTATTTTATTTAAAAAAAAAATATTAAAAATTATAAAAAAATCAGAAAAAGAAAAATATGCCTGAAACAGGGATTTAACTCGGAACCTTCTGACTACAAACTTTTTTTTATAAAGCATCCTAATTTTTATAAAATAAATGCTCTAGCAGTGTTCAGACTTTTTAACAGTTGGCAATTTTTGACTGAATAGCACTGAGAAAACACTTTTTGCCAACGTTGGCGTATTGGTCTCAGCCAATTCTTTGCCAAGGTTTGTTTTTGTAGACAATTTATTGTAAAACAAAATACTGGCAAAATGCATTTTTGAAACGTTAGTAAAGCGTCTTAAACCAGTGTTCTGCCAATAATTTATTTACAATTCCTCGGTAAACCAGTCTTATGAAAGTGCTTGACTGCGCAGGTTCTGACTAGGTATGTATTTCGGTGTTTTCACAAACAATGCGTATTTTTGTTAAAAATAAAAAAAAAGAGATTTTTCGTAATTTTTGAAACATGTAACTTCGCAAATATGTAGCATTTAATAGTCCGACTTTTTTTCAGATTTCTCATACTTAAAATAAAGAAATCGTCCTTTGAAATTTATTAATATGATGTGTCCATTAGGGATTTTTTTGCTAATTTTTTTTTTATAGCCACATGATAGACCATACTATAATAATAGTAAAAATCGGTTTTTCGGGTCATTTTAAAATAAACACCTCCCACATGAAGTGCAATTTCTAAAAATGCATTTTTCACAATTAAAGTTGCATTAGTGGACCAAAATTAAAAACAGCATTTTTTCAATTACTTTGTTGTTCTGCCAATTTGTATGCCCATATCGCGAAAAACGCTAAAATCTTTTTTTTAGCACAATCTACGTAAAAATTATAAAACTTGAAAACTTTTGTGTCCTTTAAAATCGATGTGAATCGTTGGAGTCTAATTATGCAACTGCAAATCGATGCCTGCTTGTTCTAATTTTGATGATTCGGATAAATATTTAGTCCATAGTAGTTTCACATTATCGAGAAAAAAATGCATTTGCATGAAAATCCTTGCCCTAGTTACACTCTAGTGGGCATATTAATATGGTGTATCGAATTAGTAGCGAAAATATCGTGCCGGACGATTTCTTCGAAAAGCAATATGATATTTTAAAGGTTAAACCTGAATTTTAGAGGCAACAGATTGGACTTTCAGATGACATAACTTCCGGATAAATAAAAAGCGTGTTTTTTTTAACTTTAGATTAGGATATCTCGAAAAACTGATATGATGGAAAAATTCGGAGATCAGATTTGGATTCAGCGCACATTAAAACTTTAGAAAAGTATATTTTAGTCTCAGGGTTAGAAAACTTGTTGGCCTGTGTTAGCATTTCTCACTAAGCAAAGTGAGAAATGCATTTTTATATATATGCTGAAAGTTTATCATCAATTTTCCTAAAATTCACATCACTTTCTCTATTTTTAACGATATGGACGCTAATCTTAAAAAAAAATGCATAAAACGATCACCTATTAAAAAATACTGTACTGCATATATCGCACTTGTTCGACAAAAGGGTGACCATTTTTTCCGGACATGAAATCAGTACAAAATTTTTTAAAAAATATAAATCTTGTGATGAATTTAAAAAAAAAACACAGCGAATTTACTTTATCCTATGTAAGAGTTCAGATTAAGGGAAATTTGTAAAAATTACTAAAAATGTATATACAAAATTTAAGACTCAGCTATTTTTTATGAATTAAATTATATACTGAGAGAAATATACGCATGATATTAATGAATGTTTGTATTAAATTATGGAAGTTTCGATGGGATTCGTATATCAAAACTTTTCATTAGATTTTTCATAAAATTTTATGAAAAATTTTATCACGATATTTTTAAAAAAGAAATTTCGGAAGCGGTTCCTTAATGGTTTGGGGCGAATTTTGTTTCGACGGTAAAGTTGATTTGGCATTTCCAAGCACCAGAATTAATTCTTCTAAGTATATTACTGTATTAGAAGAGAAATTGATGCCAGTTATTTAAAATAGCAACGAAGAAGAATTCATTTTCCAACAAGACATTGTCTTCTTACAAAAACATATAAGAGTATTGGAATGGCCCGCATATTCTCCGGATCAATACCCTATTGAGCATTTTTGAGGAGTATTAACCCGTCGAGTTTACGCTTAAACCCGTCAATATGAAAGCGTTTGTCATCTAAAAGAAGCAGTTATTGATGCGTGGAATTGTTCTTTTTGTTAAATATTATTAATTTTCGATTGGTTTTACTTTTATACCGGTTCAAGTCTTCTACTTTTTTTTTTAACTTACGAAATTTAGTGAAATTAATGCTTAATTATAGTTTTTGAACGCAGTGTATATTTTATTTTATTTATTTATAACAATATGCAAACAAATGGGATGGATAAACTTGTAAAAAAAGACAAAAATAACTCATGTTGTTCGGGTAATCAATTAACATCACCGATTTTCTGTGGTTGGTTGATATATATACCTGAACAAAACCTTGAGTTTCTTGTGAGTGGTGGATTAGAATGAGGCTGAAGATGACCTAGTCGCTTTGGTCGAAAGTGCGGCATTTCAACTAGCGCTGATCGCCACAAGATTTTTTTTTCATCTTCTCTAACAATACAACTCTCATATATGGGCAGGGGCTCCACTGTCTATTCTGAAGCTTCTGGACCGTGTTCAGGGGAGGGCGGTGAAGCTTATCAATGACAGTAGTGTATCCAACTCAATTGATTCATTGGAGCATCGTCGGAATGTGGGTTGTGTGACACTTTTCTATCGATATTACCATGGGAGATGCTCATCTGAGATAAGTGAGAAATATTCGTAATACTCGCTTATCTAGTAGAGCACATCCGTTTGTAGTTAATTGTCCTGTGTTTCGCACAACGCATTACGGAGAAAATTCGTTTTTTATTCGAACGATTCGTATGTGGAACAAACTTCCCGCAGAAGTCTTCCCTGTTACTTACAATTTAGAAAAATTTAAATCAAATATCCACAAACACTACTCCCTCTTTCCTCCCTCCCATACCCTATTTTCCTGATCAATACAATGCACTGCATGAGTAGGGGGCATCCCCTGAGTATTGGTTAAAATTAAAAAAAAAAAAAAAAATATTTAAAATTGTAAAAATATTCTAAATGGATCAAAACATTAGTTTTTTAATAGAATAAAAATAAAATATTCTGGAAATGTTAATAGTGAATTTTTATTGTTGATCTATATAAATTGTATGTGAGTTGTTGGTTAGTTCGGTTAAAGATCATGAATATTTTTCCATATTAACAGAAAAATTATAATTTTATTTGTGATAATTTACTTTAATTAACAGAAAAAACAATTAGAAAAAAAGTTATTTGACACCTGCATGAATGGAGTTAACTTTCTAGCCCGCAACGGCCTTCATCAACATTCTTCGTGCCTTAAAATCAGTACAATCAGTACAAATTTTAAAAAATCAGTACAAATCAGTACACGATTGTTTCATCAGTACACTTGACCAAAAATCAGTACACATACTGATCAAATCAGTACGAATGTGCAGTCTAGTCTTAACTTAAAATACACTTTTGCAAAAAAAAAAGGCATACAGTGGTTATCTGTGCCCACTGTAAATATCTTAGTTCGGATTTTTTGCTGCTAAAGTTTACAGAGAATTTTCTAAGATTTTTACATTGGGTAGAGATGAATTATATCCAAGCAAAAACTGTAATTTTTATATTTTTAATTTGCTTGAAACTTAAAACCGGCATAATTCGGGTTAATCATTTATGTTTTACGGAGCAATTAAAGAGAAATGATTAACGCGAATGGATTTAATATGCTTAAACATCGGCTAACATATACACAAAAGGTTATTCATGTCATAAAAATTTTAAATTTTAAAAATATTTTGCCTCAGTGTCGAAAATTTTTGAAATTCGTCATATACATTTTATTTAAAACTCGTAAAATATTTATTCCGATTCGTTACAGAAATGTAACAAATTACGATAGTAAAAATGAACAAATTTTAAAACAATTTCATATCGCACTTAAGCCACATTCACACTAGAGTCCAAAAGACGTGTTTTGTCAAAACGAGTGGAAAAGACTAAAGAACTGTTTTAATATAGTAAAGAGCTTTAATTATATTTACAAATGTAAAGCAAATCAAACATATTAGCTTGGTTGATACTAATATTTGGATCTGGCTAAAGAACTCGAAGTTTTCAAAAAAAATAGCCAAAGTTAGAAAAAATATCATCAAAATTTAAAAAAAAAAATACGAAAATTTTTTATTTTCTAAATTAAAAACAAAATGCTACAATTGAGAAAATATCCAAATTTTTAAAAAAAATAGCTAAAATTTAAAATATTTAAAAAAAGTAGCTAAAATTAAAAAAAAAACGCTCAAATTGGAAAAATTTCCAAAGTTGAATAACTCGCTAATATTTAAAAAAAAACTCCAAAATTTAATCAACAAAATTGAAGAAATACCCAAAATTCAAAAAAATCTTTGAAATTTAAAAAATCAACTAAATAAAATTTAAAACGTCTATAATTTAATTACAGACTTAGTTACGAATATTTTAATTTTGGGATTTTTTTTTTCAATTTTGTTCATGTTTTTAAATTTTGGAGATTTTTTTTAAATTTTTCCAATTTGTGCGTTTTTTTTTTTTAATTTTAGCGACTTTTTTAAAAATTTAAAATTTTAGCTATTTTTTAAAATTGTATTGATTTTTTCAATTTTTGGTGATTTTTTTTAATTTAATTTTAAATTTTTTTTTTTCGATTTCGTCTTTTTTTAAATTTTAGTTATTTTTTTTTATATAAATTTTGTCCAATTTACGTAATTCTTTTTAAATTTTTACGTTTCTTTCAATTTGAACGTATTTTTTTTTTTTTTTTTAAATTTGTCGAATTTTTTTTATTTAATAAATTTTTTCATTTTGACGCAATTTTTAATGTTTTCTCTATTTGTTGTAATTATTGGTTATAAAAACTGAAAATTTTGTGTGCACCAAATTGATTTTCAATTAAACATTTAATATATATTATTAATTTTTTCATTAAGAGTGATTTTGAAATCAAACAAGAGATTAATTGAAAATTTATTGACAATAATTATTTCTGTGTAGTTTATTTGTATTGTAATTGGTGTAGTTAATATTCTGTTCAGAGAAGAGACAACTACCACCACTATCATATATTAAATTGTTACCAATACTAATGAAATATCATAATATTGGTTGACCACTGTAATAACAAGGATAATAAGGATAATTTACGCATTGTTGCTTTAGACATGGTTAAAGGAATGAGTTGTGTAGTCTCTATCGTTGTCGTGTAGTCTTTGGACATAGTCGTAAAACTAAAATGTTGTGTGTGTGTTTTTTTTTTAAGTTAACGGAAGTAAAGGAGTACGTTAATTAAAACAAAAAAGAAACTTTGAGAAAGAAAAAACAAATATCCTTACAAAAGTAATTTACTACTTATTTATCATTATTGTAATAAACTTGAAAGTTTTAACTACTTTTACAAATCATTCAGTGCTGATTATTACAACTAAACGGACGTACGTCCACTCGGAAAATAAAAATAAACATAACCTGTAAAAATGTTACCGTTAAATACTCAAATACAAAATCAAAATGGACAGTTTTTAAACTCTAATACAACAAATGTTGTGAAAACTCAAATACGTCCCTCGTCGCCGCGTCATTTTTTCGCCAGACTTTATGGTCATCTGGAAAATAACGATAGTGATACGCGTACATCCGCTAACGAATCAAATTTAAGAACGGAAGATACTTCATTTCCTCCTTTATCTCATTCGGCATCTTCAATATGTGATACAAATTATCAGAGTGATGGTGCTAGTACTTCTTCCCCCGATATTTCCATAAGTGACGAAAGGTGTGTGTGTTTAATAAAGTGTGTGGTTGTCAGTGATTTCAAGTGGGTTAATTTTTCATTTCTCTTATAGAGTGGATCAAAATTGTTCTTCGTATAGTTCATCATATGCAAACCAGGATTATAGAAAACCAGATTTGAATAATGTTCTTCCATCATCTTTTGTTGGTTTACCATTTGGATTTCCAAGTGAAACACCATTTTCCGCAGGATTAACAGCATTTTGTAAGTAAATATTTTTTTAAATAAATTAGGTCTCGGGATCGATTCCTCAGACAAACAGTTTTCCAAAAGAAATTAATATTTTTCTAACAGCGTCACATTTTGGTTGATCTAAACAAACTACCGGCACCACGGACATCGCCATCAGCCGCAATGGTGTAAACGCCAAATTAAAGTATGCCATCTAGCCCTGCTTTTCTGGGATATTGTGCATATCCTAGAAAAACACTGTAAATTTGTTGCACAAAAACCGAGTTCAATGATTTCAATTGTATTTTATTCAAAACTGAGGAAAAGCGCGTTGTATAAGGGAAAGATATCTATTTGTAAAACGCGTTGTATGAGACCGGTAAAAATATTGATACCTCATAATTTTTCATACAAATTGTTTTAGTGATGTACCAACAAATTTAGCATTTTGTGTGGAGATTTTAGAGGTGTCCTCAGATTTTCAACCACACCTTTTAAAATACTGAACTGATTTGTATCATGTTTGATACTTTGCTTAAAAGATAACAAACAATCTGGCCATGAGCCATCAATCTAAAGTCTTTCCGCCGTGATCAATAGTGTGTTCCAACAGTTTTTTATTTTTCGATTTTCACGAGTGCTCAATAGTGTTACAACTTTTGACTTTTTTGCAACTATCAAATTTTATCCTAACCTTAAAGTACATGAAAAAATATTAAGAAACACAATTTTACTTTTTCGCGGTTTTCAAAAAAGTTCCCGCATAATCCTTTTTGAAGTTGGTAAAAATTTGTTGGTTAAACTGAACTAAAAATCAATATTTCGACAAAATTGTAAAGTAATTAGGCTCTAAAGATTATATCATAACTAATAGACACAAACGTTTGAAATTTAACGTGTTGCGCGGATTTTAATAAAAAAAAAGATTATAGCCTTGCGATATGGGCATCAAAATTCGCGAAATAACGATCCCATTACGTAAAAAGTAATTTAAAATATGTTGTGCAGAAATTGTGTGCAACTTTATGTGCAAATGTGCAACTTTAATGGTAAAAACGTGAAAAATTGCATTTTTAGAAAATGCACTTTATGGGGAAGGTTTTTGTTTCAAAATGACCCCAATAAGTTATTTTTATTATTAATACAGTATTGGCCATCACGTGGTAATAGGTAAAAATTTTATAAAAATACAAAAAGTTATAACCCTAGTGCTCAAGCTTTATTTGAATGCTTATTTATATGTTTACAATGATTCAAATTTTCAAAACTAAACAAATTTATATATGCAATTATAAAATTTGTTGATAATATGATTGGGACATATAATAAACATATACTATATACTTGCAGCCAAACATATATATGTTTGGCGGTATGCGGTTTTCACTTTTTCCGAACATATATATGTTTACGGGCA
The DNA here is from genome assembly GCA_021234595.1 of Delia radicum. Classification (NCBI taxonomy): domain Eukaryota; kingdom Metazoa; phylum Arthropoda; class Insecta; order Diptera; family Anthomyiidae; genus Delia; species Delia radicum. The sequence goes on from CM037851.1 coordinate 223,850,520, forward strand.
AACATACATATACTATATATACGGTATGCGATTTTTACTTTTTCCGAGCATATATATGTTTACAGGCAAACATAATTATATTTGAATGCAAACATGTTATATTAGAAACCTTAAAAGCAATTGACTTTTCATTCAAATATCAAAAATTATTAGTTATTATTATTACAGAAGCTTTGCCTAAACTTATGATTTATGCACATTCAAAACTAAATTTATAAGTATAATTCAGATAACGTCTAAAATCCCTGATTTTTGGATAAAAATCGGTTTACGCGACCTCTAAAATCTCAATGCGTCCCCGTGCAGAGAAATCGTTGATTTTCCCTTTACACCTGAGTATCGTCATTGATCCCACAGAGTCCGTAGATAAAGCCCGGATAGCCGCTTGGCTATCCGTGAAAATCACAATATCACCGGTCAAGCCTATGATATTCACCTGCTTAATGCACTCCGTAATCGCGGTGACCTCCGCCTGTAGTACGGTATTATGCTCAGGAAGACGGAAGCATTTGCGTACATTGAAGTCAGCGTCACAGAAGCCCAGAGCCCCCTTTACCCCATAAGCATTCAACTAAAGCTTGAGCAAAAAACACAAATTTTTTTGGTATACACTTAAAATAAATTACAGATACTTAAATTAAATTACAGATACAGACAAGACCCTTGGTTATTTCATTTCGCGCAAAAGCAATTAAGGCTGAAATGTCTTGTTGCTCTACGTTATCGACATTAAAGAATATTACACCTTTTGCAACTGTATTTCAGAAAATGTTTATTCGAATTTAAAAAATATTAATTAAAGTTCAGAAATTCCATTTAAAATTCAGAAAACATCAATTGAATTTGAGAACATATATTTCAAATTTAAAAAACATAAATTGAAATTCAGATTTTCTATATAAAATTAAAAAAATATTAATTTAAATTCAGAAAACGTCATTTAAAATTCAGAAAATATGAATTGAATTTCAGAAAATATCATTTGAAATTCAGAAAGGGTTAATTGAAATTCATTAACACATTAATTGAAATTCAGAAAACATCAATTGATATTGAAAAAATATCAATTAAAATTTAGAATACAATTGCTATTTTCTGAATTACAATTGATGAGTTTCTAAATTTCAATTGATATTTTCTGAATTTCAAATGATGTTTTTTGAATTAGAAATGGATATTTCGAATTTGAAATGATATTTTTTGAATTTCAAATGGAAAATCTGATTTTCAATTGATATTTTCTGAAATTCAAATGGAAATTCTAAATTTTAATTGATATTTCAACAGATATTTATTGAAGTACAATTGCAAAAGGTGTAGTTCAAAAGCCTGCCAGTCACAAATTCAAAGTCTGAAAATCAAACACATTTTTAACACTGATTCAGAATTTTAAGAAATTTTGACTTTGACTTTCTCTCTTCTAAGCCTTACACTAAAACCTGAAACCAGTGTCCAGTGTAAAAACGGTAATGACAAGTTATACTTTCTCACTTCTAGTAATGACACCAGCTTTTTTTCTGCATTACTTTAACACAAATAATAAGGACATAAAGTGGAAGTAGTTCCTTAAGAATTCCTTTAACTTGAATTCCAAAGCATTAGCATACGCTAATTTTTCGTTTTCATAGATGTTATTGTTAACTACTGCCAAAAATGTTAAATTAAAGTTATTTTAAACAGTATTTGCATCACCATATAAATTAATTGGTATATAAATTAATAACATCCTAAGAAGTGCTGTTTCATAAGTTCATCTATTTTTTTTTTATATGGAGGTTGAAGTGGTTAGATTTGCAATCGATTCCGGACTGGGGAGATAATTTTTTTTTTTTTTATTTTTTTTTACATTAATTAATAATCATATATTTGCAAATTATGTACTATTATCCTAACCGAGCACTAGCTACTATGGCCTTCGGCGCGTTGTAGCGAAAACAGACCAGTGCCTCTGGTGGGAATTGAACCCACAACCCCCGCACAAAAAATTATTTTTTTTTATTTTTTAATTTTAAATAATTTAAAACTACCAAAAAATTAAATTAAAATTAACATCTTGACTTTAATCACAAAGAATTTTTTTTTAGATAATTGTTATACAGAGTCGACAAATAATTATTTGAAAAAAATCTATTTTTGGCCTTTGCGATGGAACTTTTTGTAAAAATTATTTAAAAATATAAAAAAACCTAGTTTTTTTTCACTTAAAAATAAATATACTGTATTACAACTCAAAAAACTACAAATATTTACAGGAGAAGTTCCCTCAGTGTACAATTTTAAAGAACTTTTTGATGTTTTATAATTGGCATTAAAGTTACCTGGAGTTTTTAAATAATTTATTAATGCTATTGTCATTATGTCTTTATCAGCTACTAAAATATAAGAATATCGTCGACGTAGTGCATCTCATATAGGATTCAAAACTTCCACTAGCATCTCCAGGACTGCGACATTTTGATCATTCCATAAATTTGCTAAGTCAGTGTCAGTTAATGTTTTTATAGCGTTTTTGCCTTTAAAATTTAATAAATCACAGCTAATTAAAAATAAAAATGGTAACAAAATTAAATATTACTGCATAAATTAATTAATTAAATTTTTCCCGTTTTCCCGGGAAATTTGAAAATTGTTCCCAAGAATTACCGACTCTGTTTTTCCGGGAATTCCCATACCCCAAACCTTAATTAGAAATAATTGTACAAACTTGAATAGTTTTTCGAGTTTTGTTTTTTATTAGTTTATAGTAAAACCATTTAAATTAATAGTTACGACGTGTTCACTTCACTTGTCTAATTTATACTGACACAATATAAAAAAAATATACAAATACTGAAACGCAATATCAAAATAATATTTTCGACTTAAGTAAATTCAGAAAAAACAATTTGTTAAACATTTAGTATGTCATCAAGTCAAAATAGGAAATTTTTTTAACTTAAATCTACATTTGAACTAAAAATTTGTTTAAAACTTGCAAAGTTGGATTACTAACGGATTTACTAATTTTTCTACTAACATTCTTCTATGAGTGTAGCTAAACTTTACTTTTCCTATTAATTTTTATTCATAATTTTTAAATAAATCTATTTCAAAACTAATTTAACTAAATTGCTATTTATTCACCCCTATCGTGAATATTTTTTCCCTTGAATAGTTTTCCCTTTTCGCTTAATTTCAATCGTGAATAAAAGTTCCCTTCCAAAATTGTTCCCTTTGTCTAATCATTCACTCGAGAAAAGCATAATACAATTTTAGCGGAAATTCACGATACCAATTTTCACTTGAGGTGGAATGAAAACTATATGTTAACAAACATTTCCCTTTTTATTCACGATAGGGGTGATTATCTATACTATCAAATAAAGTTTCCTACTAAATTCATTACAAATTCCCTTTATCATTGTCGGCTTTCGATTCTTTTGAAATTTTACTTTGCTCCAAATTATATTCAATATTTCTTAATTCAATTGCTAAAAACATTTTTAAATTTGGATCTTGAATTTTTTTTAAAACCAATTCACGGGCTAAATCACCATTTCCATGTAGTAATTTTGCTACCGTCTCAGCATATTCAATCCAAACACAATTGGCACAACCGGACATGCAACATGTAGTAGGTTCCGGAGGTAACTAGAAAAAATTGAAAACAAATTAAATTCGAAATAAAACAATCCAAATTTTAAAAACTTACATTAATTTCATTCGAATCAGTGGATAAACGTAAGATATGGGAACAAATAATTTTGCCAGTTTGTAAAATTACTTTTTTAGAGCCGGTTTTAGTTAAAACAGGATACATTTCTTAAAAAAAAAATTAAAAAGGATATTTCGATTTTAATACATTTTATAGAAATTCTCACACACACAGGTGTTAACACATAAAAAGAAAAACTCAAAATTATTAATGGAAAAAAAATAGTTCCGGATTTAAGTTTGCAGTAAAATAAACTAATTTAAAAATTATAAAAAAAAAATTGTATGGAGATATTAAATTTCAAAACAAAAAAGTGTGTTGAAAAAAAATTATCGGAAGAACTTAAGAAACCGTAAGGATTTAATCAAGTGAACCAAAATTTGTGTAAATTTTGTGGTGGTTTTATTTAACATACTTGTGGTAAAACCTGTTAGTTAAGATTTGTAATGAAAAAGGATTTTTTATTTTGTAGTCATGCAGAAACATCGTTAGGAAAAAATTAACTTTGTAATTGATCTGAAAAGGAAACCTAAAAAACTTAAACTTTGAGGATTTTGTGAAATAGTAGGTACGTACAACATACATTAAATTACATAAAGTATTTGAAGGAAAACAAAAAAAAAGCAAACTAAAAGCAAATTACAATATCATATTACAAAATTGGTTAAAACAAAAATCAGAAATAAATCCAACTGAGGGTTAACAATTTTTTTATATTGTTATGATTGCAGTTAAACTTGCCCCTAATTACAATGAATTTTAAGGGCAGGTTACTTATCTAATAAATAACACTAACTAAACGTTAACCACAGATATATGTGGAATAGGGTGGGGCAATTAGTATGGAAGGAAAAAAATCTTAATGGGCGCTTCGCGTTTCTGATTCTTGGGATTGTACTGAGCAAAAAAGACAACTAGACCATACGTCTACGGTGAAAATCGAGCTTCCACATTTTAACTTTACGGCAAAAAAGCCCTATTTTGAAATTAAAAATTAACCCCTTAAACCCCACCCACAAATCTGATTGATGCATTAATCTGCTAGAGAATCTTCCAAAAAGAGATTGATACCATAATCTTGGATAAGCTCCTCCTACTTCCTGAGATATGTCCATCCCACACAATGTTACTTTCACAAAATACGGCAAAAAAAAGCCCTATTTTGAAGTTAAAAATTTACCCCTTAAACCCCACCCACAAATATGATTGATGCATTAATCTGCTAGACAATCTTCCAAAGAAGAGATTGATACCATAATCTTGGATAACCTCCTCCTACTTCCTGAGATATGTCCATCCCACACATTGTTACTTTCACAAAATACGGCAAAAAAGCCCTATTTTGAAATTAAAAATTAACCCCTTAAACCCCACCCACAAATATGATTGATGCATTAATCTGCTTGAGAATCTTCCAAAAAAGAGATTGATACCATAATCTTAGATAAGCTCCTCCTACTTCCTGAGATATGTACATCCCACACATTGTTACTTTCACAAAATACAGCAAAAAAAAAGCCCTATTTTGAAATTAAAAATTTACCCCTTAAACCCCACCCACAAATATGATTGATGCATTAATCTGCTAGAGAATCTTCCAAAGACGAGATTGATACCATAATCTTGGATAAGCTCCTCCTACTTCCTGAGATATGTCCATCCCACACATTGTTACTTTCACAAAATACAGCAAAAAAAAAGCCCTATTTTGAAATTAAAAATTTACCCCTTAAACCCCACCCACAAATATGATTGATGCATTAATCTGCTAGACAATCTTCCAAAGAAGAGATTGATACCATAATCTTGGATAACCTCCTCCTACTTCCTGAGATATGTCCATCCCACACATTGTTACTTTCACAAAATACGGCTAAAAAGTCAAAATGTGGAAGCTCGATTTTCACCGTAGACGTATGGTCTAGTGGACTTTTTGCCCATTAAGATGTTCAAATCGCCCCACCCTAATGTGGAGACTTCTGCCATGTTTATTGGTCTTTTTGAAAATTTAAAAAAAAATTGTTTTAGAGAAGTATTAATTTATTATTTTGTCAAATACTTTTTCATAAGAGTTTTTCTGTTTTGAATTTTTAGTAAGATCCGTTAAAAAATAAAACAAAAAAATTTTTTAATCAATAACTAATCCCATATATATTTTGATATAATATGTAATTAAGTTTGTTATAATTTTTATTAAAAATAAAAATTATTCAAGTTCGAGGCCATACTCTATAGCGGTAATCACTCTTGATAGAAAAGTAAAGAAGAATCGAAGAAAACGAGAAAAGAAGAAAACTTTTGACAGATACAACAACAAAATGTATGGGATTTGTTTTTCTCGCTTTCTTCGATTCTCCTTTTCTTAATAGGAAATTTCTTTGACTCAAACCTTGAGTAAGTTGTAGTAGAAAACAAGAAAAACTTTTTTTGACAGAAGAACAACTGATTTTAAGCGTCACAAGATAATAAAAAAGAAAATAAGAGAAAAATCAAACAAAAAATGGACAGATGAGGAGACAAAAAATCTATAAATTTAATTATTTTAATTTTTTCTGATGTTTTTGGCATTTTGCTTATTTAAGTTCTAATTACATTTGGTGAAAAACGTGTTCAGCCTAGAACAAATGTAAACAAAGATCAGCTGACAGTGTTGAAAACAAACTTGCTAAAAAAGACGCTCACTCTTTAATGAAAAAGAAATCGATAATGTTTCCTCCAAGAAAAAGTTTTCTATCAAGAGTGATTACCGCTTATATTTCTTCATTAGGATATTGTCCTAACAAATAATCTATAGAGTTTTTTGTTTTCAAATTTATTATTTGACGCTTTCAGGAATGTGTTGATAGATATATTTCGGGAATTTTCTAGGTATAATATTAGTTCTCATGTAGTGAGTAAACTAGTTCATATGAATGTTTGATGTTTGGCATGGGATTGTTACCGCTTTCAAAACGTGTTCTGATGATGGGAACCTAGAAAATTCCCGAAACAGATCTATCAACACATTCCTGAAAGGGTCAAATAATAAACTAGCTTTGACTTTAAAAAGACTTTGGCGAACAAGATCGCGCAGATTGGGGACTTATGCCTGGCCATTCTAATACCGGTATGTTGTGCTCATTAAAAATCTTTTTTATGAAACTAGCGACATGGATCGAAGCGTTGCCTTGTTGGAATGTTAGTTCGACAACAGTTAGTTCGACAACAAAGTCTATTATATTGTTCTCCACCAAGGACGAAGCATATTCAGGAATTTCCTAGTGATCCAAATGCAGGCCATATCCGCCACTGTTGTTTTGTTTGTAGCGCATTTGGCGAGGATGTCTAGGATATCTCTAATATTTGTGGTGGTCATCAGGGCCGTCCAGTAAAGTTTTTCTGGTCACCAAATACAAATATTAGGACGGCTCTGATGGCTACTGCAAATATGTGAGAGATCTAAGACATCTTCGCCAAATGCGCTACAAACGAAACCACGCTGGCGGATCTCTCATGGTATGTGCTGCATTTGAAGCACGATGAAAGTCCCAAATATGCTTCGTCCCTACTAAAATGAATGCGAATAAATATTCTGGCTTGTTGGAGAATAATGTAATAGACTTTATGGTCGAACTATATGGAAATAATTGGACGTTCCAACAAGGCAACGCACCGGCCCATGTAGCTCGTTTCACAAAAACCATTTCTAAAGATGACATCCTTCGGTATTGGAATGGCCAGGCATAAGTCCAGAACAAAAATACATTGAAGACCTCTGGGGGATCCTTTCCGCCAAGGTCTTTTCAAAGTCAAATATATACACTACGCTAAAAGAATTTAAATTAGCAATATTGATAGAATGGGAAAATATTGACACTGGCGCTTTGAGAAACCAGCCAATACAATATCTTATTAATAACCTATTTATAGCGTTAATAAAAACAAATACAGTGGGGAGCACTTGTGAGTACATGTAAGTACTTTTTACACCTAAAGATTCAGGCCGAAAAATGTTTGACACTACACTCACAAGAATTTTTCCATAAAAAATCAACAGTTATTTAAAAGTTTAATCGGTAAAGTTGTTTCAATGGAATATACAGTTAAATTGACAAAGAAATATATTTTTCAACTTCCTGTCTGTTATTCAATAAACAAAATAAACAAAAAAAAACGGACTTTCCGTAGTACTTAAAATATTCAGTTAAAATTTTTTATTTAAAACAAAAAGTTGTTTTATTTATTGTGTATTGAAATAAACGAAAATCTATTGTTTTTATGGATTTTGTCAATTAATTTTTCAACAGTTAAAAATAAACTAAAAAATACAATTGTTTTAAACGAAAAGTAAGTAGTCCTGTTTTTAACTGATTTTCCATTGATTTAATGGTTATATTCAGTAGTCTTTACGGAAAAAATATTGTGAGTGTAGAACTAAATTATACTTTTCTAAAGGTACAAGGTATTCTGAATCCAAATCTGGCCTTAGATTCACTCTCCGACATCAGGCGTTCGAGCTATATTAACGAGAAAAGTGTATTTTTTGATCAAAATGCTCCGATTTTTGACCTTCCTGGAAATACATTTTTCATAATACTTGGAACGTCACCTGAACAAACTACTCTTACCATTTTTGTTTTAAGTTTTTCAATTTTTAAGATAACTTATTTCCTTACGACATTATTGTAAATTGAATTTGAGGTTGTAACAGCAATTTTAAGTCCCGCAATGCAAAATTTAAAAAAATTCAAATTTATTATCAAGTTCAACCGACGATAATGTCGTAAGGAAATAAGTTATCTTAAAAATTGAAAAACTGAAAAAATGGTAAGATTAGTGTGTTCAGTTGCCGTTACAAGTATTATGGAAAATGTATTTCCAGGAAGGTCAAAAATCGGAGCATTTTGATCAAAAAATACACTTTTCTCGTTAATATAGCTCGAACGCCGGAGAGTGAATCTAAGGCCAGATTTGGATTCAGCGTACCTTGTACCTTTGGAAAAGTATAATTTAGTCCTAGTGTCAAAACATTTTTCGGTCGGACACTAACTATTTATAAACTTAGTCCTTTATTAAATTGTATGATTTGTTGAAGATTTTACTATCATCCCTCGTACTAGTGCTTTTTACCAACAAAGAAATTCAAATAAAAATTACAAATCTTTATTATAACTTTTTAATTTATATTTTATGCTTCAAGACATTTTATCAATAAATATTTTTGGCCAAATATGAAAAACCGTATAACAATAACAATATTCAATCATGTTTGCATTCTTAAAAAAAAAGAAGAAAATTCATACCGCCTAAACCAGGACTGGCAGGAAATTTTTTTCTTGCGTGCCATAAACCTGCACACAGAAAAAACATATTCGTGCTAAAAGCCGAATTTATTGCCAATCGAACAATTCGTTTGTGGTCAGTCATTTTTCTACAACAAAGAAGTTTCAGTTGACTCAACACAAATTTGGTCTTCACATAACCATAACCGAACCATTTGATTTAGAATAAACTCTTGCGTGAATGACACTTTTCCATAAATCGTTTTTTTTTTTCCGGTTCTTTAAAACCGGTTTTTGAAAAATTGTGGTTTTCTAGTTATTCAAGAAACCGGATTTTTCGTCTCGAATAATTCGGCATTTTCGAATATGTTTTAAGCTAACAATTTCAGAGAAATAAGCTATATTATAGAATAACTTGCAAGTGTCCTCTCAGTTTTAGTGTCCGACCGATGACTTCGGCCAGAAACAGTTTTTTGTCCGTATTCGGTATTTGAAAGCATTATGGACAAATTTGACAAATGGAAAATGTTTTTTGGGCCTAATCGATGCGATTTTGAGTGTCAAATTTAAAGAAAAAACCATAGTTAAGCAATTAATTCAATAATCGTCAGCCGAACAATCGGAAAAACTTCGGCGTCCGATTATTTAACTTTATAGCTAAGCTTCGTCTTTTTCCGTACATTTTTTACTCAAAATCGAATTAGAACGGCTCCACAAATATGGTTTCAATATCAAAATTAGTCCACTTTGTCTTCAGATACCAAAAAAAAAACCAACCAAATGTCATTTTTGCCGAAGTCTTCGGTTTTAAATGCTTGCAAGTTTAAAATACTGAGAAGACAAATTTTGCTTTGCTCTTTTTTTTTGTCTTTTTAATGTTTCCTTTACCCATCTGTCCTTTTTTTTTTTTAATTTTCCAATTTTGACCTTAATCAAAAGTTTTGTATATGTGTTTTATTTTGTATTTATATGGTACACAGATAAATCAAAACTCTTTTTCTAAAATAAAAATGATTTAACAAAAATTCACATTTGGAAAATTTTGATAGTAAGGCTGATTGAATTTAACTTTTCTTGCCTCCTCTGATAGCAACTGTGAAGGCTATAAAACCGCCCACCAATTTCGAATAGAGGAATAAATCCTTCGATTTATTTTTGTAGTCTTTTTTTTAATTTCTCCAATTAACAGACGCGAACAGAAAAATGTAAAGATCTGTTAGTAGATAAATCTGCATTGCCTTAGCAGATGATGACATTTTTTATAATAACATTGGACTTTTTTTTAACATTTATAATTATCTTGAACTCGAATAACCTTGCGTCATAATTTATGATATAAGATCGAAAAAAGAAATTTTCAGCCTTAAAATCGAATTTTTTCAAAACAAAGTTTTTCTTTAAGCCTGATTCACAGGCTATCTACCGCTGGTCATATTTGCCAGTATTTTGTGATTTACAAAAGAGAATTTACAATAATCTGACAATTCGTATCACCAATTCGTAGCACACAGAGAATAAATTGTTTGTAATTCCATTGTAACCAACAAAATTTAATCATTATTCAATAACTTTAATTGTAAGTACTTAAAATTCATCATCAGAATAATTAAACTATGTAAACAGAAAATATATAAAATTAACTAAAACACAGTCACATCATTCAAAGTATTGGTTTTCCTTATCAATATTGAAAGAATATTATCTTCTACATTACCTGTAATACCGACAACCAACTACTTTTCTGAGATTGTATCCCTTGAATAAAATATTTGCAGTTAAAATCGAATATAAGTTTTGCCTGCAAAAAAAATGACAATCACTCTATCTAAAATATAAGTTTTCGTTACCAATTTTAAAACAACATAACGTTTTTTAATAGGTTTATTAACTCCATTTAAATATTAAGATTAGCAACCCAATTTCTGTTGTACAAACAAATCTATTTCTAGACATTGAAAGAAAAAAAAATATTCAAGGTAGAAATTTGAAAATACAAATTCAAATTGGGTTTAGGCTAGAGGTAAAGCAATTGCCTGACAAGCAGACGGTCACCGTTTCGAGTACAGTTCGCGGCGTAAGAATTTTTCTTAATAAAATAATTTTAAAATAATAATATTTTTTTTAAAGTTTTGGTAACTCTTATAAAATATTGAGATCAGCAACCGAATTTCTGTTGTACATACAAATCTATTTTTAGACAAATATTTAAATTTGAAACTAGAAACTATTCAAGGTTGAAATTTAAAAAAAAAAAAAACATATTTAGAATGGATTTAGTCTAGAGGTAAAGTAGTTGCCTGAAAAACGGAAGATCGCCGGTTCGAGCCCAGTTTGAGGTATATATTTTTTTTATTAATAAAATAAATATTGTTGAACGCATGTAAATCTATTTATAGAATATTATAGTCCATAAACATAAAGTATTCAATTGTTGCAATAAAAATTCGAAATTTGTAAATAAATGCCGGTTGTTACAATAGTATTAAAATTGGATACTAGTGATAGTATGTGGAACCACAAAAATTCGGTTGGCAAAAAATTCGGTTGCAACTACAAAACTGTTTTCTGTGTTGGGGAATAGTAATGTCGAGTATGCAGAGAACCGAACAAAGACTAAATATTCTTAATATATACAAAAAAAAATATTTTAAGTAAACAATTTTAATCAGTTTTTTAAGTATTCAAAAACCGGGTTTTCAAATAGGTCGAATATTTGACAACTCTAGTCAATTTTTATAAAAATAACAAAGTATTTAAATTCGTTTGCATTAACCTGACAATCGATTATTTTAAAAAATTCTCCAAACTTAAACACTCTGCCTCTACTGGCACCAGTGCCAATGCTATGTCAGCCCTGGTCTAGACAGAAAATTACATACAAAACGAACAATACTAACACAGATGTTAGTATTGTGTGAAAATTCCCGGATCAGTTAAAGATTTTGAATTGTTCTATTTAAAAGGAGGGTGGGAATAGAAAGTTAACAAAACAAAAAGTGTTAAACGGAATGTGAGTATTTTATGCAGTGGTGGTCATCAATTTAGTCCACCCAGCATACATAATTTTTGTTAAAGTTAATTCTCAATTTAAAGTCTTTAAAAAAAAAAAATATATTGCTGAAATATATATAAAAGACAATGTTGCCAATGTTTCTGTAAATTGCCATGATATTTTTACCTTGACTTTTAACCCTTTGACGACCTCAAGGCAAGTATGCTGGTTTAAGCGTTTTTAGCACTTACAATTGTCCATTAAAAATATAAAGTAAATATGCCCGAAGGTACTTTGTAAGGCAACATAAATGTGGAGCAACAAAAATGTGGAGGGCGGTAAATCTCAATCTGGTTAGGAGTACTCTAAGTTGGTAAAAAAAATTTAAGGGGCAAAATTAACAATTTTTTATAAGCGAAATGAGGGGCAAGTCATTAATAATATAAAAGGATTCGTTTTTAAATTCACCTACTTTTTAATTTCTGTAACATTGAAACAATCGCTCCATTAAATTACGTTTCATACAATTTTTAATTATTTTTAGTGAAGTTTCAAATAAAAATATAAAGTTTTTAAATTTGCAGCATATTTTTCATTTAAAAAACTTGAGTTTTTTAATGTGTTCGTTATAAGCGTAAAAATACGTATGATAATTATTAAGGTCCAAAAAATTAGTTCGTTATATAAAAAGTTCGCTATAAAAGGTGTTCGTATAACCGCATTATTTTGTGTGAAATATGTTAGTAATAAATGCGCTGGGACCAGCAAAATCGTTCGTTACAACAAAAAATTCGTTATAACCAGTGTTCGTTATAAGTGAACTCCGCTATTTTAGAATAATAAAAAATTAAAAACTCTTTTAAAAATAATAATAATATAACAAAGAAAATTTCATGCTGGGTGGGCTAATTTGGAAACCACCACTGTACATATTTATATAGTTGAATCTAATAGATACATCAACAAATATTTATGAGTTTATAATGTTTGTTAGTGGTCTTTAATTAATTGTTAACCATTTTTTATTCACACGCAATTTTATGTTTAAAAAAGGGAGATAAATAAGGGAATTTTTTTTTTTTTTACACAATCATAAGGATATTAAATTGTTCAAGTGTTTTCAGTATTTAGCCCTCTAATGTACAAAATTGAAAAACGTGGGGTAAAACATATAAAATATTCTCCGATCTGGAATTTAGTCAGCTACTATTTTGCAAAATTTTGATTTTTTTCAAATTTGTTTAAAACTGTGGGCTGTAGTCAAATTTCTACAAAAAAAAATTCCAATTTTCGCCACTGTTCAGGGTAGAGTTGTCAAATGTTCGACCTATTTAAAACCGCGGTTTTCGAATACTTCAAAAACCGTATTTGTTCAAAACTGGTTTTCGGTTTTTTTTAATTCGAAACAGGTTCGAATAGCCGGTTTTTCCGGTTTTTATAAATTACTGCAATGAAGTTGCACTGGAACTCGTAAATTGAATATTTTCGTTAAGTTAATGCAAATGTTCATAAAATTTTTTGAAAATTTTATGAAAATTTCATTAATGGCACGTCATATATCTGCTGGACATTTTTCAACCAAACTTTCCAAATATATAAAAACATGCTTTATTTTATTTTTTTATTTTTATTTTATTTTGCTGTACACAAGATTAAAAGTTTTATATTGCAGTACAGAACTGAGTATTTGAAAAAAAAGATTTTAATTTAATTAATTAATTTATATTTTGATTATAAACGAAATAAATTGGAATATTTTAGACTTTGTATATTTGAAAATTTTATCATTCGAGCGGTTAGATTTTCAAAAATAGTATGCAATCGATGAACTAGTTTCTAACAATCAAAAATGTAAAAGGTTGGGTTTTTTATATTTTTACATAATTTTTGAATAAAGTTCTATCAAAAAAGGTCAAAAATTGATTTTTTCAAATAATTATTTGGCAACTCTGGATAACAACTGGATAACAATTTTTTTGTTCACGATTGTAACCAAGATGTTGAATAATTTTAAGGTTCTTAAATCACTTATATTTTTCGATTAAAAAAATATAGGCGTTTAAAAGTACTGGGTCGAAAAAGAAACACTGTGTCAAAACTTAGTTAGAGGTTTCATGCAATTTCTGAAGACGTTTCATTAAAAAACTAGTTTCATAGAAAGTATGAAGCTTTTCATTAATATTATGAGTTTTTCGTTCACTATGTAAAGAAAAGTTTCATTAGTTTAATGAAAATTTTCTTTATTTTTCGTACACTAAAATTCTCAATGTCGACATTTGAAACTACAGTAAAAAGGCTATTTAAAAAGGATATTTAAAAAGGCTACAGAGCCTTTTTTGTTCGTTTTTAAAAAAATTATGTTTAAATAAAATAACAGGGATAGAAAAAAATTCATACGCCTTGCCTCGCCTTAAATTTACAAGATAGCGATAGTGTTAGACCGTTTTACCTCGACTTTTTAGCAAAATTAAATTAGTACAAGTATGTTTGGTTAACATGCAGGGTGGTTTACCGGACACTCACCGATTTGTATTAAATGAGGAATTGTAAAAACAAAATTCTACAAATCACTAAAAAACTGCCCACTCCATTCGATTGATGTTAGTTGGTGGGAAACCTTTTTAAGCCAAATCTTTTTGGCTTATGCTCGAAATCTAATTTAACTTTTAAAATTTATTTCCTGCAACATCACTGATAATAATCAAAATATCAGTTTTTCGTAAAATAACAAAGACAGTCATTATCATAAAATACAAAAAAAAATTCTATTAATTCAAAGCTACACTCATAAAAATAGCAGAAAAAGCGACTAAAAATTAGTTAAAAATGAACTTGCAAAAAAAAAAACTGCTAAATTTAGCAGATTTTTTTTGCTAAATATTAATAAACAAGAACAGCAAAAATGAAGCTGTTAACTTTACAAAATTTTAGTTATATTCGATGTGAATTTTAATCTGTAAAATTAGCAAAAACTTTTACTAAATATTTGTAGACTCAAAATAGCAAACAAAAACTGTAATATCAACAAAATGTATGCTATATTTACCTCAAATTAAGTAGAATGCAAATAACAGTTTATTTTGCTAAAATCGACAGAAATTTTTTCTAAAAAAATGTTGATTGCTGATTTCATAAGGGCAGACTTTTGTTCGCATTAAAAAAATAACTAAAAAAAACTTTAAAAAATTCACATTTTTTAATGATTTTTTTGTCTACTAATATTTAGTAAGTGTTTTTGCTGATTTTAGAAGATTATTTAGTTACTTGAAATTAACTAAAATTTAGCTATAATATAACTAAATAGTTGTAAATTCAACAGATTTATTTTTGCTATTCTTATATTACTGATATTTAGCAGTTTTTCCTGCAAGCTCACTTTTAACTAATTTTTAGTAGCTTTGTTTTTTTGTTTTGCTATTTTTACAGGTTTATTTCTATGAGTGTAACAAATGTTAATACTTTGAAAAAAGTCCCCTTTATTTTAAAAAGTATAGATTAGATTAGATTATATGGCACTATGCACCGCGACCAACTTAGGTCTTTTGTGCTGCCTAAAGTTACCCTAAAGATTCAAGCTACCTATAAAGCCAATAATCCTATTAGGCAAAATTTTCATAATGTCCGAAGGGGAGACAAAGCGATTGCCAAGAAACTTGGCACGCCTTTCACATAGCCTCGGACATTCGCAAAGAACATGCTCTGATGTCTCAGCTACCAGTTCGCAAAACCTACACTCATCCGTGTCCGAAAGACCCCTTTTGCGCAGGTGGTATCTGAGATTACAGTGTCCAGTCAGGTAAGACACCAGGGTTCTAAAGTCACCCCTCCCGAGGGACAAGAGTCTCCTCGATCCTGCACTGGAAAAAGAAATTAATCTCTTAGCCTGTCGTTGGCCAAGAGAGTTTTCCCAATAGAGAGAGAATTCTGACTCCCTCCACGACCCGAGCTTCTCCCTAACATACCCCAAAGGTATACCACAGAATGGTTCAGGGCCAATAAAGGGCCTTCGGGCCCCGCAATTAGCAAGACAATCTGCCCTCTCGTTGCCCTCATGCCCCTCGTGACCAGGAACCCACCCTAAGGTAAGCGAGTTGCGCCTGCCAAGTCGGTTAAGAGCCAGAATGCATTCCATGACCAGACCAGATGACACCTCATAGGACATTAAAGCCCTTAATGCCGCCTGACTGTCGGAAAGAATGTAGATGCGAGATCTAATAGTGCCCCTTCGTAGACACTCCTCCGCGCAGACACAGATAGCAAAAATCTCTGCCTGAAAAATGGAGGGGTATCTACCCATGGGTAAGGCCCGTTGGAAACCTGGTCCATAGACACCCGCACCAGTGTCACCATTCGCATGCTTTGAGCCATCTGTGAACCATATCTGAGAACCCCGCTCTGGCTCCCAGGATCTGTTGGTCCACATGGCCCTGTCGAACAGCATCACTTTAAAGTTCCTATCAAAGATGTACTCCGGTGACCTCCTATCCGTAACCTTTGTAACCGGGTCATCAATTAGGAGTCTAGCGATCCCCATGTGACCCCTTAGATCACCTCCCCTCATGTCACCGAATTCTCTAAGTCTGGAGGATCCTATGCAGGCAGCCTCCATTACAGAAATATGCAATGGTGGTATCCCCAGCATAACCGCCATGGCATCCGTCGGGCAGGTTCCGCCTGCCCCCGTTATGCCAATACACATAAGACGGTAGATCCTCTTGAGAGCATCCCTTGCCCCTACCTGTTCAACCTTTGGCCACCATGCCAGGGCAGCATAGGTGATCATAGGTTTAACAATGGTGTTAAACGACCAGTAGACCATCTGCGGCCTTAGACCCCATGTCTTAAAAAAAGTAAAAAGAAAAGCTAATGTTTTATGAGTAAATATCATTGTAAGTCATAAAATCTTAACAAAAGCAACTATAATCTCAAAAATCTGAAGAAAAAGTTTTTTAAGCTCAAAATCGGAAAAACAAAAGCACAAAAAGGTTAAAAGCAAAAATACGGAACAAAGCTAATTTGTCTCACAAGATTTTATACTTGCTAGCATTTAAAAATGATAGAACTCACTCATAGTATTCCAAAAACTACATATTTCTCTGAAATTTTCTTATAGCAAAACATTCGAAAATGCCGAATAATTCCAGACGCAAATAACTCGAATGACTCGAAAATCGCCATTTTTAAAAAATAGAAAAACCCGGTTTAAAATAGGTATAATAGTTTGTTTTATCTTAACTTAATAATAGTTTGTTTTATATTAACTTCAACATAAACTTCAAATTGCAAATGCAAGGAATTAAAACAAAAATTTTGCCTTTAGAGGGTTAATATATATGTTTTTGTATTGCTAAGTAGCCTTGTAAATCATCATGTAAAAAAGATTAATTTTACTTTAGCAACTCTATTATGGACAAAAATGTAATGCGTGATTTAGAAGCATTAAAAAAATAAACAATTTAGTTTCGAATTTTTTTTTTTGTGGGTGGGGGGAAAGAAACTTGAATTTTTAACATAATTTTAATAGTTTTATAATTAGCTGTTACAGTATTATTTTCTTATATGAATTGTAAATGATATTTTGAATTTTTTCTAATTTCAGTGGCTCGACGTCGACGCAAAGAGGGTAGACAACGTCGTCAACGTACTACGTTTAGTAATGAACAAACGTTACGTCTGGAAGTGGAATTTCATCGCAATGAGTATATATCACGTAGCAAACGTTTTGAATTAGCCGAAGCATTAGGACTTTCGGAGACACAAATAAAAATTTGGTTTCAAAATCGTCGCGCTAAGGATAAGCGCATTGAAAAGGCACAAATTGATCAACAATATAGGTGAGTGAAGTTTTGTTTTTTTGAAAAAATCATTTCACACCAGTGGCTGATCCAGGCCAAGCTTTTTGGGTGGGTAATTTTTGAAAATTTTCTCAGATTTTTCTGTGAACACTTTAAGGCAACCGGTAAACAAAATTTAGAATCTTTTTTAAAAATAAAAAAGCTCAAATTTATTCGGTTTTTATCTAAAATGTCCTACCGAGTATTCGGAGTGCGGGGTCCAAATTTTTACCAAGTGTTATGGCAACCCTGTTTGTTTAATATCACCTCTAAATCTGGCAGCATAGTCTGTTTTAGCATTTCTCACAGTTAGGGTTGCCATATTTGAAAAGTGAAAAAAAAGTACATTGATGAAAAAAAAACAGTACTTTTCAAAAAAAAAACAGTACATTTTTGTATTTATTGTTAACATAACTTTTACTTCAATACATCACATATTTACTTAAAATAAGTTAATACACCGAACCAAATAGCGTAGGTAAAATCAACAAAAAAATTTTTGTAGATCTTTAACGAAATTTTGTCAATTTTTTTTTTTAAGATTTAACAAATTTTATTTAAATCAACAAAATTTCGTCAAGTTTACATCCTCTAAAGAGGTAAAATTGACTAAATTTCATCAAATTGACTAAATTTCGTCAAATTGGCTAAAATTATTAGTTTGGACGCCATTACTTTTTGCATTAGGCAGTGTCATGAAAAAAATTGTGTTTACAAACATCCATTGCTTGAAAAGTAAACAAACCAAACTTATATATAAAAAACTATTGTACACACGAAAAAAAACATGGTTAAAAAAATATATATTCTTTGTACACGCAAAAAAACTTGTTTATATAAAAGTATGTAAAAGATACAAAAAAACAGTACAAAAACAGTACAAATCCAAAAAAAAACAGTACTTTTGCGTACTGTTTTAGGTGTTGTGAATAAAACAGTACATTTTTCAAAAAACAGTACATGTACTGTTTAAAACAGTACGAATGGCAACCCTACTCACAGTCAACCTCACGAATAACACGAACAATAAGGACTTACTAATAACTAGTTATTTATCACATTACTTTAATACAAAAAATAATACATTAACCAAGAGTATTTATTTCTATCATTATTTTAAATATTACGTAATGATCCCAAAATTTTTTTAAAATTTATTGTAGTGTAAATAAAAAGACTTTTTGATTTTGCTTTTTATTATCTTTGCATAGAGCGGATTAAACGCTCCCGATGGTGTTAAGCAAAGAATTCATTTTATTGATTGAAATCGAGCTTAATTTATAGTACATAATTGCTTACTCGACATTTCTAAATACAGTGGAAAGTGTAGCAATAGACTAGGTACTTTTAGTTAGATTGTTAGTACAAAACAACGATCAATGTACAATACCAGAAGTGTTGACTGTTAATCAATGTGTACAGTGGATGTTCAACAGTCTGACTGAGCATTCTCAGCTTAGAATGTTTGTAACCACTGCAGTCGTTGTACAATGTAATAAGTGTTGATCGTTGTGTAATATGATCCTTTATACTTAAAGAACTTGAAAATATTCTTGTAGGTACTAGTCGCATACAAGTCATGCTAAACATGCTACAGTAGACTCATTATTTTTTCAATTCCAGTAAGTACATAACTTATTTTAGATTTTTTGTATGCAGGAATGTAATGACATTTTGTGCAAGCAAGTCATTTATGTTTATACCTATCAAGTATGTATAACATGTCGAGATAGCTCAGGTGATAGAGCGCTTAACTATCAACCTGGAGTTACAGACTCGAATCCCGGGCACATTTTATAAAAAAAAACATTTTTCAATAAATAAATATTTTTTTTTTAAATTTAGTTTTTTTGAAAATTTATTTTTAAGGATATAGGAACCACATATTTTTTGATTTTTTGTAAGTGTTTAGTGATGATATGTCATTATCTGATATGTCATTAAATCTGCCATTCTAAAATCAGCTGTCTATGATTTATTTACCAAATATTTCTGTTAGTTTTAACAAAATATAGAGTTAAATATTACAAAGATTTTGTTCATATTTTTGTTTGCTGCTTTTTGTCTACAAATAATTAGCAAAAGTTTTTGCTAATTTTAGCAGAGTAGATTGCTATTTTTTAATTAATTAAAATTCAACTCGAGTTTTACTAAAATTTTATAAATTTAACCGTTTTATTTTTGCTTTTTTATTTTATTTACAAAAACAATTTTTTTCCTTTTTCGATGGGACTTTTTTTTTAAAAATATCGATTAATTTTTGAGTCATTTATGTGTAAAGATTTTATTTTTTAAATTTTCAAATAGCCAATTACTACCAGGTGTACAAACGGTAATGACATGTCATTACTTTTCTCAGTACCAGTAATGAAACCATCTTTCTCTCTGCATTACTTTAAAAAAAAATAATGAGGACTTACTAAGGTAGAAAAATGAGACCGTGAAAGCGTTTAAAAGCACTTCAGAAGGTGGTACAGCGTTTTCAGAACATGCTTTCAAATGCTTTTTTAACCATCGAAAAAACATTCTTATAGCATTCTTGTTTACAAATTAAGACCGTTGTGAAAACGTTCCAAATGATTTACCGTTTTAGGGTGGTATTTTACAACTTTAACAAAATCAATAAGAGCTAACGTTTTGATAAACTAATGGTCTACTTTCTTATTCCGTTGGACTCATTCGGAAAATTTTTTCTTGTTGCACAGTGCTATAAGAGGTTTACAAAACAAATTGTTCATACAATATCTTAAAACTTTATGAAGCATTTATGAATTTAAACCAGGGTTGGCATTCAATTCCTTTTGATAATAAGGTTTGTGGCTCACAGAGTTACATCAAGACCGAAATGAAAATTTTAAAAACGCGATTCTTATCAAGACATTTGTGTTCTTGTATAACCGGTCTTATTTAGCAATTTTACCAATTTGATTTTGAAATATCTTGAACTAAAGCTAAAATAACGCTAAAATACCGAAACGCGGATTTATTACGGTATTTTGTAGATATAACAAAAATTAGTGGATGAAATTTTAAAGTCAACCCAGTAATATTATAAGACACATGCCGCTATTGGAAACGCAGTTTTAAAATAAGCATATAGGTCTAGAGATGGGCGTGGTACGCAACTTCCATTATAATGAAATGATATTGTTTGCCAACTATGATTTAAACCTAGAATTCGTTAATATCCTTTTATGACCTCTTTAACTACCATAATTTTTTCCAAAATTCAATAATGCAGAAAACTAACGGAAGTTAAATAAAAAACCAAACAGCAACAAAATAGAAAATATGATTAACGGACGTAATTAAATTAACACGAACTTGAAATTTTACGACAGTTACCAGCACAAATTTCCCATTAAACGATAAAATATAAAAAAATGCAAACACAGGATATAAATGAGTGTGTTTCCACATCGCCTTCACTTCTACTAATTACACTACTCGACAAATTTCACTTTTTTTGCAGAACATCTCTTTGAAATACATATTTTTTAATAGACTTGGGTACGCTTAATCCAAATCTGTCACTATTTCTTTTTTCCCATTTGCAGTTTTTAAAATATCGCGGTTTTTATATTTACATCATTTACCCCCCACTTGTTGGTATATTTTGCTTAATTTTTCGAAATTTTAACCGCAAAATCATGAAATTTTAAGAATACACAAAATTATCGTTCATTTGAGTATAACCATATCGGTGTTTGTATCAGGATTCGCACTGGTATTACAAGGAAGTTGAAAACTTTGCATGTTTAGTTTTATAATTATAAAAAAAAAAAATTTAATTTTATCACTATGCGTACAATGATAGAATTCTCCTTTGTGACATTAATGAAACAATTTCATAGAATTTTTTTCGTAGATTCAATGAAGAATTTCATTATATTCAACAAATTTTATTAATATTAAGAAATTTTTCACACACATTTTTTTTAAAACAAATTTCATAGTTTCACAAAAAATTCATTCGGTTTCATAAACTATATCTTCATAAATTTAACGAAAATTTTGTTTAGAGCTATGAAATTATTTCAAAGACTTAATTTTTTTTATTTTTTTTAATTAAAACTGAAACGTCGAATAAATACAACTTTTAATTTTTCATAAAATTTCATAATTTCGTTAATTTTCATACATTTCAAACTTTAGTTTTAAGATTTAATTCTCAAGTGTTCAACATATTTTATAAAGTGCCTTATTCTTTCAATGCAACCTTTTATTCATTTTGGACTTCTAGCAAATTGTTTAAAACATCATATGAAATCCAAGACAATCATGAAGAGTTTTATTAATTCAAAGAACTTCTTAATATTAAAAAGTTTTATGAAACTGTTTCATAAATTCTATAATCGCTTCATTTTCGGAACAATTCTATAGTTTTATGAAATTTTCTTTAATTCTACAAACATTTCATAAACATTGACTTTAATGAAACCTGTTTCATAGATTCTATGAACAGTTTAAATGGACGAGTTCCAGTGACAATCTTCATTAAAGCTATGAAGAAATTCATTACTGAAGGGAAGATAATTTTCTCAGTGTGAACTAAATGTTCCACTAAACTAATTTTTGTATTAAAATTCCAAATCCATTGAAAATATCGTGAAAAATTTGGAAAAGAAAAAAATTTTTATATAAAAAAATGGAGTAGGTATATAAGGTAAATATAGAAACCGCGATATTTCAAAAACTACAAATTAGACTTAGCGTACCTAAATCTATTAGAAAATATATATGAATGTATGTTTTACAAAATCAGTTTCTGCAAAAAGTTACAAATTCTTCATTAGAATGAAAACATATAAAATCAATCACTCAAAAATATGAAAAATATTGGAAAAATTTTAAAAAATTAGTCGTACATAATATTCCATATATTTTTAACGGTTTAAGCTACGAGAGTCATTGATACCTCATTTTAAAGCTACTTAAATTGTGGTCGCACAAATTATTTATTTTTCCTCGGCAAAATTGAGATTATATGGGTGCCGGGACACTGTGGTATAGCGGGGAACGAAGTGGATAATGATTTGGCTAGGGGAGGATCTTCTCTGGAATTAGTCACTTTGGGGAACGCTAAACCTTTTCGAGCTCTCAAGGCGGAGCTGGTGGACTGGGCTGACACCATGTACGAGTATTCTCTGGGGCAACCCGGACAAGGACAAGACGAGGGAAATTCTGAATCTCAGTAGGAAGGAACTGAGTCTTTTGATGGAAATCTTCTCGGGACACTCGACACTTAGGGCCCATCTCCACCGTATTTGTAGGGCGGACTCAAAAGTGTGCAGGGCTTGTGTAGAGGACGAGGAGACCTTGGAACACTATCTCTGTGAATGCCCGGCATTTGCCGGGATCCGGGTCGAAATACTATCCACTGACCCAATATCCACATTGGGGGATCTTAGGGGCATAGGATGGAAGAAGTTGAGGAGTTTCGTCAGTGCAACGGAGTTCCTGGGGTAGAAGGGTGACATAGGAATGATTGTTTAGAGCGGATTAGGGAAGTATTTTCCCTTCTCCGAATCCTCTTTTCGACCAACCTAACCTATTATTAACATACACACAGAGAAAAATTTAGATCTTTGTCAACTGTAATTTGGTTACTTCGACTTAAATTCGGTTATTACGATTTTCAGTCGGTTGGTACAACTGAATATTAGTTCTCACAACAAAGTTCGGTTAATTCAACTGAATTTTAGTTTCAGCACCCAAAATATTCGGAAATCGAATGTAAATATAGTTGTACTAACTGAATTTATAAGTTGTTACCATTAAAATACACTTTTCTATTCGGTTGACACTTTATTTCTCTGTGTGTATGCTTTTTTGAAAATTTAAAACAACAAGATTTTTTAAATACAACGGTTTACACAGCGAATTTTGAAAAAAAATGTTAAATTCCAAAAAATTGTTTCGCTTTTTACTTAAAGCGACAACGACGACAGGGACAACAGTGGCTTTAAAATGAGGTATCACATAGCTGTAAAGCGTTAAAAAGATATGGTACCACAACTTTTGTTAAATTTCCATTTTTTTTTCATATTCTAAGACGCGATATTTCCACAACTGTTAGAGCTAACAACCCAAAACTTGTACGATGACATATTCATATGACAATTACATTCCATACCAAGTTTGGTTAAAATTGAAGGGGATAGAGGTAGAAAATTGGATAGTTTTTGATGGTTTTATATGGAATCAGTCAATATATAATAATATATTTTTATATAAAGAACTTTTTTTACTTTGGTACTTAAATCATGTGGAAAATTAGTTAAAATGTTAAGTTCTTCTTCAGGACATTTTCAATGGATTTGCAATTTTAATAAAAACAAACTAGTTCATTGGAATATTTAGTTTGTTATAATTATAAAATTTTATTTTTTTTAGCGTGCATAAAATGTAAAAGGATAAAACTAAAAAGTTACAATTTTTAACTTCCTTGCAATTCCAGAGCGATATTCTGATGCAACCGCCTACATTAATAAAAATCCATGCATAAAAAAACGAAATTATTGTCAAAACTACAAAAAATTTCGTAAAATGTACAAATTTTCGTTTATTTTCCAAAAAAAATTGACATTTTTCGTAATTTTACGAATGGATTATTATCAGTGTACATGATTATACTCAAATGAAAGACAATTTTGTGCAGATTTATATTCTTAAAAAAACTCTCATGATTTTGCTATAAAATTTCGAAAACATAAGCAAAAGGTACGAAAAAAATAGGGTGAATGATGTATATTAAAAATCACGACATTTTAAGGAAAAAATATGTTGAAAGATTTGGATTCAGTATACAAAGGCCTATTAAAAAAGATGTGTCTCAAAGCCAGTTTTTTTTTTTGGCCGTCGGATAGTGTTATTTAATGATTTTCCAATTGTTTTATTGTTTTCTTTTTTTTTTGTATATTTTTAGAAATTTTGTAGTGGCCAATGGTTTTATGAATTCTATAATTGGACATACTGCAACATATCCAACAGCAGCGTCAGCAGCAACAACAACAGCAATGATAACAAATCTACAACATAATTTATATCACCAACCACAGCAACAGCAACAACAACACCTACAACATTTGACTACAACTTCATATAATGGACAAAAGGGTCATCAACCAAATAACAATACAACGGAAAGCCCAACAACGATATTACCTCCTCCTCATCATCATCATCACCATCTTCAACATTCGAAAAACTTGGAAACTCTCATAAATAATCCAAATAATTTGCCTAACAATGATATTAATTACACTGACATTAATACCAGTTTTCATAAACGGGACAATAGTGTCAATGGCACTGATGTTGCAGCAGGTGTTGTAACCAGTGGTAGGGGTAGCACAAGTTTAACAAATAATCGTGGCAGCAATTGTAATTTTAATACAACACTCATTAACTCGTGTTAACAATACATAATTTGTTTTATCCTTATCATTTATTTGTGTATGTATTTATGTATATTAAGCCTTAATTAGAAAAAACAATATTTAGATCATATTTAAAATAAACATTTTAAAAACACACAAAAAAATAAATATTTTTGCCGCTCTTTTATTTTTATGCAGCCAAGGATACGTTTAATAAGAAGACAATTCAAAAAGGATAACAGTTGTTTAATTTGTTTTTCTTTAACGCTTGAAAACACAACAATTAATAGACCACAAAGGTGATGTTGTTTTAAAAAATAAAAAAAAAAATAAAATCAGGATGGTACACTGAACGCAAATCGAATCACTTTTCTGTATATGCTTAGAATAACTTACCTAACAGAATAAAATGGGAATTCCCCTTTTTACACGCAAATTGAAAAATTCCTCATGTGTACATATGTAATTATGACTTCAGTGAAAAAATACAATCGTATGTAGCGACGCAAATCGGAATCAATTTTTAAAAAGCGACGCCAATCGAAACGACGCAAATAGGATCGACGCAAAACGGAGCTTCCGTATACACATATAAAATGCATGTATTCGACTACCAAGGAGAGTATTTTGAAGAGTTCTCTCCGATCTTAATGAGATTTCAGCATGTGATAGTGGAGAAATAAAATAAGGGACTGTTATTTTTTTTATTTAAAGAGAAGCAACACTCAGGAAATTCTTCTTATTTATTTATGTGTTGCTTTCTTTGGAAATTGGATAGTGGAGAGATGAAAGGTGGGGAAAGATGAAGGGCTTCAAACATGGCAACACTGTAATTGCGCGAGATGATAAGTCTTAGAACAGTTGTTGCTCGCCACCTGATGGAGAGTTGGCGAACTTACTGAAGCTTTTTGGTTCATAGCCCTAATTCATTATTTTTCTTCGGTGGGGTTAAGTGTAGGGTTGCAATATTTGAAAAGTGAAAAAAAAAGTACATTGATGAAAAAAAAACAATACTTTTCAAAAAAAAACAGTACATTTTTGTATTTATTTTTAACATAACTTTTACTTCAATACATTACATATTTACTTAAAATAATTTAATACACCGAACCAAACAGCGTAGGTAAAACCAACAAAAAAATTTTTGAAGATCTTTAACGAAATTTTGTCAATTTTTTTTTTAAGATTTAACAAATTTTATTCAAATCAACAAAATTTCGTCAAGTTTACAACCTCTAAAGAAGTAAAATTGACTAAATTTCATCAAATTGACTATATTTCGTCAAATTGGCTAAAATTATTTGTTTGGACGCCATTACTTTTTGCATTGGGCAGTGTCATGAAAAAAATTGTGTTTACAAACATCCATTGCTTGAAAAGTAAACAAACCAAACTTATATATGTACAAAGAAACGAAGTGGAATTAATACAGGGAGATTCAAAAAATGTATATAAAAAACTATTGTACACACGAAAAAAAACATGGTTAAAAAATATATATTCTTTGTACACGCAAAAAAACTTGTTTATATAAAAATATGTAAAATATACAAAAAAAAACAGTACAAAAACAGTACAAATCCAAAAAAACAGTACTTTTGCGTACTGTTTTAGGTGTTGTGAATAAAACAGTACATTTTTTAAAAAACAGTACATGTACTGTTTAAAACAGTACGAATGGCAACCCTAGTTAAGTGCTATGGGAACACAGAAGCTGGGAGCTGCGATACATATGAGGGATAGAAAACTCATACATATTATTTTTCTAAATTGATGTTGCCGTCACCGGTAATCGAACCCGGGACCATCTGTGTAACAGTCCAACGCGCTAACCATTACACCACAGCTTCCCAGTCTCATGTTTAAGGGTTAAAAGGAGGGCTCGAAATTATAACTTTCTTCTATGGATACATATCTGAAAATAACGAAATTCAGATTTAATTGTACGCATCTAAAAAAAACAAAAATTCTGATGCTCATATGACTGAAAACATCTATAATCAACCACTCGATTTCCTAAATCCTTTCCGATTGCAGTCAAACTTGATATAGAAGTTGTAAGTCTTATAACTATAAATAACATCGCAAAAGTTTTGGCAACCCTGCCTGTAAACTGTCAAAACGCACAAACTGTTTGCTGTGACTTTATTTTATTCTTTTTAATAATTATATTCAATAAATACGGTTTTAACTATTAATATATTTATTGCTGAGTGGTTCGTATTTACAAATTGTTGGAGTACATCACATTTACTGGCTATCAACCCTTATTTGGAAAAGTGTCTGCTGTGTATTTTTTTTGGTGTTTTCGAGGCTCCTTTTGTTTTCTTTTTCTTTTTGTGCCGCCATTTGATAGTTACTTCAGCTGTTAACTAAGTCTCCAAACTAATTTATTTTTGGTTCCGCCTAAAGGTATGCTTTAAAATTATATGAGCAATAAACGTTCTACTAGTCAGTTGTCACCAGATCAGCTGAATAACAACCCGTATAAAAAACAAAATACCCAAAATACCCAATTTACCACAAGTAGTAATCAAGCAAATAAAAATATGGAAACCAATCAAAATGCCGCTGCAGATGTTTTTTCGTGGAACAAACTTTGTTGTTTGCTTGATGACAAGCTAAAAGAGGTTGCGAAAAAGGAAGATGTCCTATCAATAAAAACAGAAATTGATGAATTGAAGGAGGAGAATAGACAACTTAGAAAGGAAGTAAATATACTGTCTTCTCGTATTGAGCAAATTGATCGTAGGTCTCGTTCGGCAAATATTGTCGTCCGAGGACTGGTAAGTCCCAATCCTGCTGCCGCTAAATTGGATTTTAATGATTTATGCACTAATAAACTTGGGGTTAATGCAAATGTAGTAACTGTTCGTGCTCTACCAACTCAAAACACATTTTTATTCACACTAGAAACATATTTACAAGCCGTTAATGTCGTAGCTGCCAAAGAAAAGTTGAAAGGAGATCCGATTTTTATTCAAAAAGATTATACAAAGGATGAGCTAAATATTCGATACAATTTAAGACAATTGAATAAAACTATAAATAAATCCAACACGAATATAAAGGTGAGACTTGGAGAATTTTGTACTTATATTAATAATAAAAAATACACCTGGATGTTGGGAAAAGTTGTAGCCTATTCAAATGATGATGCTGAATTTTTGAAAAGCTTACTTATGAAAGCCAATTACCCCGTTGATGTCACAGTAAAGGATAGTAAAGCTGAAAAGTCAAATAACATACATTCAAATACACAATAGCAAAACAATTTATGCCATGTCCTAGCTTACAATGTTGCTAATCTCGCTAGTAGTCTTAATTTTGGAAATTTTATATCGTATATTAATAAATTTGATATCTTTTTCTTATTTGAAACTCATGTTTTGGCTAATAAACAAAAATACTTTTCTAACTTTTTACAAAATTACAATTTACACTGGATTGATGCTAATAAAAATAATAATGCTGGTCGTGCTAGCGG
The DNA here is from genome assembly GCA_021234595.1 of Delia radicum. NCBI lineage: Eukaryota > Metazoa > Arthropoda > Insecta > Diptera > Anthomyiidae > Delia > Delia radicum. Next base: position 223,879,170 of record CM037851.1, read on the forward strand.
TGGGGGTTTGTATGGTTACAAAAAAGAGCTGAAAAAACATTATAATCTGAATTTTATGAATCTTGCTGGGGGTAATGTTGTACTAACTACGAAAATAGATAATAATCTCTTTTACTTTATACCTCGATATATAAATTGCACTAACTGGAATGCTGATTTTAAATCCTTTGAAACTTTTTTGAACGAACTTTGTCCTACTAATTTCTGCATTCTTGGTGATTTAAATGCTCGCATCGGCAATGAACAACAAATATTAGATCCAAATCTATTAACTGACTTACCACACATTAACAAAGTCAGATGTTCTAAAGATAAGGTAATCAATGCTAATGGTAAAAGATTAATGGAGTTAGTTGAAAACTTAGGAGGCATAGTGCTGAATGGCAGAATTGATGGTGATGATCAAGGCGATTTAAGTTTTTATGGAGGTAGAGGTAGTTCATTAATTGATTACTGTATCTGCTCTCACAGTTTCCTGGTGTTCGTTGAGTCATTTAAAATAGCTTGTAAACCATATTCTGACCATATGCCCCTTGTTTTAAAAGTTAGCGCTCCTGCATACGACAATAGTGACTTAAAATCTGATTTACGTCCACAAAATTTACGCTGGAATACAAAGTTTGCTGCCAAATATGTTGATAATCTAAAACAACTTTCTTGCTCTCTCCCTTTGAATCTAAATAATTCAGTGGATGCCTTGGTCCTAGATATAAAAAACAAAATTTTGAATGCTAACGTAAAAAACAAACCTAAATTCTATTTTGAGCCCAAACAAAAGTGGTTCAATTGGAAATGTGCCCGTCATCGCAAATCAATGCTGAAGAAACTTAAAAAGTACCGAAAAAACCATACAAACTCAAACAAACTAAAGTATAAGTCAGCCAAAATCAAGTATTTGAATGTGTGTCAAAGAAGTAAACTTCAATACTACAATTCTAATTTAGAACAATTGAACAAAATAAGGTGCAGCAAAGATTGGTGGAAATTGTCCAATGATTTAAAATCCCGTTCTCATTCTACCCGTGGTAATTTAAGTGCCGATGATTTTTTACAACATTTTAGTGGTATTCTGCAAAATCCAAATCCCATATGTACGTTTGACTGGTGCTTGCCTTACAACATAGATGCCTTTCTTGATTCTCCAGTTGAATTATGTGAGCTTGTTTCTGTTTTAAAGTGCCTAAAGGACAACAAATCGCCTGGACAGGATGGTATCAGCTACGAGTTTTTTAAACATGCTCCAGTTGACTTTGTCAGGGAGATGTTATCTGTCTTGAACATAATATTTCTTAAGGAGAATATACCAGCTAGTTTCAAAACTGCAATTCTTATTCCTCTACTAAAAAAAGGAGATCCAAACTGCTCTTCCAATTATCGCGGCCTGTCTTTAATTGATACATTTTGTAAAATTTTTAATAATATCCTTCTGAATCGTATAACTGACTGGATCAACAAGAATAACATTTTAAATGAATATCAAGCAGGATTCAGAAAACACTATTCAACTGTAGATAATGTTTTTAATCTCATTAATATAATTCATTTAAACATGCTGAATGGCAAAAACACATATGCTTTCTTCGTCGATTTTTCTTGTGCTTTTGATATGATTCCCAGGAATTCCTTGTTCTATAAACTTTCATCAATGGGATTGTCATCTAAAATAATACGTATACTCCAAAACTCATATGAAAACACTTCCAGCCAAATATTTTACGGAAACTCCTACTCCGATCCATTTAATGTAAATCTTGGTGTCAAACAAGGATGTATTTTAAGCCCAGTTTTATTTGCCTTATACCTGAACGACTTAGCCGATACTTTGCCTGGTGGAGTAACTGTAGATAATATCACAGTCAAAATTCTACTTTATGCTGACGACATTGTCTTGCTGTCCGACTCGCCCAGTGGCCTTCAAACCATGATAGATTCTCTCCTTACGTACAGTAACCTGTGGCATTTAAAAGTCAACCTTACTAAATCTAAAGTTTTAGTTTTTCGGAGCGGAACAAGAATATCAAAAAACTTAAAGTGGAATTATGGAGAAGATGAAATTGAAATTGTAAACTCATACAAATATCTTGGTATGGATTTGTGCTATAATTTGTCTTTTAACAAACATTTAGAAAACAAACTAACAACATCAAAAATGGCGATTTCTTCTACTTGGTCTAAATATATAAACCATCCTAAAATTTATAATAAAAATAAATTAAAAATCTTCATTGCTGCTTCTCGCTCAATAATGTTCTACGGTGCCCAAATATGGGGTTATAAAAAATATGATGTAGTTGAAAAATTATTACGATTTTTTATTAAAAAGATGTTATTTTTGCCTAGCAACACTCCAAACTACATGCTTCTTCTAGAAACTGGCTTAAACTCTCTATATCTTGAAACGTTAAAATTGCATTTTGATTACATCAACAAGGTCCTTAACATGCCTTATAATAGATTGTCTCGCAAGCTTGCGGAAATAATAATTGCTAAACACACTTTTTGGGCTGAGGATTGGATTAACCTCTGTGAAAAAATTAATTTTGTTCCAGTAAATAGTTCCGTGCCACTTTGCAAACACCACAAAACAATTTTGTCTATGGTTAAAGTTTACGAAAAGGAAAATCTAATAGCCGATGCAAGAAGTTCTCAATTTCATGATCTATATCCACAGTTAAACCACTCTTTGCTACAAATTACTACCTCGAATCTTTCTTCTCGTGCTATAAGTCAATTGATTAGAGCCAGAGGAGGCCTTCTTGATATAAACGCTAGATCTTTTAGAGCTTCATCAGTCGGGTTATGCACACTTTGTAACCTTGACGCAACAGAAAACACTTTTCATCTTATTGGTATCTGCCCTATTTATAACAGTATCAGAATTCAATATTTCAACAAAAGTAATCTTAATTTAACTGAAGTCCTAAATATACTCAATGGACAAACTTATAACTTTAATACTCTTGTAAATTATTTAGATATTTGCTTAAAATACAGAAAACTAATATTGAATGAATTTGCATAGTTTCTGTTTTAAAACCGAATTAAAAAATTTAAATTACATGTATATATATAATTTTTTTTTTTTTTTTTTTTTTTTTTTTTTATAAATTTTTTGTAAATATGTATGAAAAAATAATTATAATGTTTTTTAAACAGCTTTTATTTTGCCAATCTGGCTAACAACTATTAAGTTATGCCACTTATAGATAACTAATTATATTTATTCTTGAATCTAATGAATTTTATTGTAAATATATTTTTATATCTATTAAATAAATAAAAAAAAAATAACATCGCAAAAGTTTAGAACATCTAGTCCCAGCGGATCTTGAAATATCGCGTTTCAATATATGAAAAATATTCGAAAATTTCACAAAAGCCGTCGTACATATCACAGTGCAACATTTTTGAAGTCATCGAGTGCAAACTCTTTCTCGTGTCGAATTTCTCGAAGTACTTATCGAAACTAACAGAACCCCATTTGGGTTTTGCTTGTTTAGCTGCTGTTCGGATTTTATGGCCTCATGTATAATTTGGCTAAAACTAAATATGCAATTTTTCTCACGCCTATATCTCGGAAACCAATTGCTAGGTCTGTCAAAAAAACAGAGTAGTATTTGGAAGATGACAAAGCCAATTGTGACAATTTTTTGTTGTTGTTGTTGTTTTTGTTTTTTCTTTGATATTTTAAATTTTGAATCTCGCTCCTAGACGAGGACAAGAAATTCTCATTGAGTTTGTGATTTAACATAACAAATATCTCTAGAAATTCTAATAACAAAGTCCCCTGAAGATTTCCTTGGGCAGGAATGAAATCCGGATAGGGACACGCCTACATCAGATTGCTTTTCACAATTTGTTAAATAAATTTTGGGACTTTAGCACATTTAATTACTATAAATGCAATTAATGTTTATCCCGATGAAAATAAATTTAAACAATTGGAATTTTATTTTCCAGTCGTCAGCACAATTACAGCTATAGACTAGCAGAAAAAAATTTAATTTTTTATTATTAAATTTTTATTATTAAACTTTTAATTAAAAGTGAGTTTGGAATCAAACTAAAGTTTAATTGACATTTTTTGACAATAATTTTTTCTGCGTACCGTTTCAAAGATCCATATATGGTACTCTGCGGGTTCTTGAGTTATTGTTTTTTTAATTATATTTTTTACATTTTTGTTCATAACATTAGATTCCGTATGAGTTTTTTGAAATATAGCGGTTTGATGTGCGGATTTTGAAATAATGCATTTTATTTTCAAAAAAAGCCACGATAACAGCAGCTTTAAAAAAAGGTATTAACGAATTACGTAACTTCAACCGTTAAAAAGATATGGACGATTACACAGTGCAACACATAAAACGCAAAGTCCGTCTCGTGTGCGGTTTTCCGAAGTATTCGTACTTATCGAAACTAACAAGCTGATGTTCGGATTTTATTTTCTCATGTTTATTTTGGCTAAAACTTGATTTTTTCCGAATAATATGCAATTTTTCTCACGGCTATATCTCGGGTACCAATTGGAATTTTTGTTTTCCTGTCTTCGGCACAAGTGTAGCTATATGCTATAAACACATAGACCACAGCAGACTGCAGAGCTACACGACTGCAAATGCCGTTGACTGCAATCGTCGCGGTGTGGTCAGCTACTTATTATTTTGGAAACGACAGCAGCATAGTAAACAGCTGATCACGATTCAATTTAAAAATATATTTTTATACAAATCAGGGATGTTAAAGTTGGTACAATTGTACTTTTTTTGGTACATTTTGACCTTCTACAGTACCGTGGTACTACCGCGACTCATTTGGTACAATTTAAAAATTTTTAATTTTTCCCCTTTTTGAATTTTTAGTATAGCAAACAAATTGTTATTGTGTCCTTTTTCATTGCATTTATTCGTTTTATGTAATGAGCTCTTAAAATATATGCGACTATATCCGCCAGATTTTACGATTTATCATCATTTTAAGGATTTTGAAGAATAAAGTTGGCAATTTTTTTTTTTTAATATCGATTAAAAATTTACGATTTTTTACAAAATTTATCTGGCAGCTCTTACATATATTGACACTTGTTGAAGCCAACTTCACTTTTATTTTGAATTTATTAAAATTCTGAAGAAGTGAAAATTGATATATAGATATGGCATTACTTATAACATATGGGAAAACAGTGGACATTAGAGTGAGGTGAGTTTCTAAAAATAGAACTGTTGTGTTGTTGGAGTTGTACTTCTGAGATTATGTATGCAAGAACAAAAACACCGTGTATTGAATAAAACTAGTATTAATCACAACAAAACTCGACCTAACTATAGCTCAGAGGGCTAAAGCGCTCTGTCTAACGTGTAATGCGAGTGCATGTGGCATTAGAAATCAGTTTATCTATACCACGGTCAGTGATTGCACAGAAAAATTTCATATAGACGCAATCGAACAAATAAAAACATAACAAATATTACATTATTCAAAAATTCAAAAAAAAAAAAACAGGGTCACTGACGAACGTTCAATACCAGAAACTGCGCAGTCTGATTCAGAAAAAATTGAATATTTGCAATGTAGTTATGATTTTTAGAAAATACACTCATTCTTCTCTACCACGCCTTTCACAATTAAATTAAATAAAATTGCATATTAATTATAGTATTAACTGCAATTGTCTGAAAAAGACGTTAAAATTCAAACTCAAACGAAAATTAAATTATTGTTAAAGAAATGAAAGAAAATTCCAAACAATCTTATATATGTTTAATTTAGAACGAGCTCTCAACCTCCGTATATTTACAAAAATAAAGCAAATCAAACATATTAGCTAGGTTAATACTAGTATTTCGATCTGGTTAAAGATCTCATCAGAACCCAATGTTTTAGAAAAGTTATAGCCTCCATAATAGGCAGAACTTTAACAAAAAACCGATTAATCATTAATTTTGCTCCATTCTTGTCTTCTTAGTAAAAATATTACTTGAGCCAGAGTAAAAACTAAAATTTTTTTAACTGAAGTCGTTAAAAAATTAAAACGTTTGTAGTTTTTGGTCGGTAGTAGCTAATTTCAAAATGAACTGAATGTCAATATGTTTCCAGACATTTCTAGTCGTTGCTGGAATTTTATCCATTCCACACTGGTCTGCAAATGTGGAAAGAGTTTTTTTCTTTTCAAAATATAATAAAAACTAAGGAAAGAAACAGACTACATTAGCCAACATTATCAAGTCTCATACAGAGTAAGGATTGGTTAAGAGCGACAAATTTATGCTGCTATGATGTAGAAATTCCAAATAGTTTATTAACTAAACAAATAATTCCATGATTTGGTCTCATATATTCATAAGACTTTTTTATGCCTTATTTTATTCATACATATAATGTATGTTATTGGAAGGTTTTGTTTTTTTTTTTCTGTACAAGAGAATTTTTATGTATTTTTTTTTGTTGTTTTAATAAATTTAAAAAAATGGTACCGTCAACGTCCAAAAAGTACAATTTTTTTTGGATGTTGGTACAAAATTCAAAACTCCATTTAACATCCCTGATACAAATGCATTTTTGTTTCAGTAGTGCCAATTACATCTTTTTTTTTCTTTATTAAAATAGAACAACATGCTTGGTTGTAGACACGTATATAAAGTTCACTTAAAAATACAATTACTTATTTATAATACATTATTATAACGTGAAAATAAATTTATATAACCCCTCTTGAATATTAATGCAATTATACCATTTGATGTTGCGACGTTTTTTGTGTTTAACAAAATAAAATATTTTTAAGCACTAATTTGTTACATATTTTGTTTTATTGTCAACACTATTTTTGTTTTGCAGCCAACAAAAATAGAAATTAACCTAAGTTGACTACAGCGGCAAAAGTAGTCGGGTAGCCGTGTAGTTGTGTTGGTGCCAAAATAATCGTTTTCATATAAACGTGTGTATTTTATTTTTGACAGGCTGTAGTCGTGTAGCTGCAGTCGTCTATGTGTTTATAGCAATAGACTAGGAGAAAAAAATTTGTAAAACAAATTAACCCGAAAAAACTGCATCTACTTAAAAATCTAGCCTCAAAATTGCTAAAATGTCGTCATGCTGTCATTAATGTGACAAGACAATAAACACGTGTTTTTGAGTGAAGAACAATTGAACTAAGCAAAAACATTAAATGCTTCAATATGGAAATAATAAGCTCCCAAAACTACGTATTTTGTTGCGTTTACGGTCATATAGTGCCCAAAGTTGAAAAGATGAAGCGAACAAATTTGTTAACTCCGGAATTTAACTTTAAATATTTTTATTTAAAACTCAAACATCTACATATGAAAAAACAAATGCACGTAGTTGATAAACAAAAATCTTGAAATTTCGATGTAAAATACAGCTGGCAAAGTGAAAAAAGCATTTTCCAGTATTATAATGCTCTGAAGAATTATGAATTATATTATAAGGAATATTTTTTCTGAAGATTACTTTGCTGAATTTCCCACAGTTTGGCAGCTACGGGACAAAAATGGTGAAGAAAGATAGAAAAAACTAAAATTGTTCGACATGTTAGCAATTTTGAGGCATTAGATGCAGTTTTTTCGGGTTAGTTTGTTTAACACTTTGTTTCTCCCAGTCTATAGCTACAATTGTGACGAAGACAGGAAAACAAAATTAAAATTGGTATCCGAGGAAAACAAAATTAAAATTGGTTTCGTGCACACAGAGAATTTATTAATAGGAATACTATCATGACCCCCAAGATTCTTCTTCATCAATTCAATTTTATTTCCCAGCATATAATTATTACGATTACAACCAATTTTTTGCTTTAATGACATACATTTTACTGTTACAACTAGTTAAATTTGAATTTAAAAATCAAGGAGGTATTTACAACCAAAATGATCAAAAAAAAAATCTTTTCACAAGAATAATATAGCAACGATCATATTAAAAACCAAAAAAAATAACATTTCAACCGACAAATTAGCTATGAAAAATAAAATCTAATAGTTCCAATCAAACTTGAATTTTATATCATTCATATTATTTTATTAAGGATTTACTACCGACTGTTGGTCAAGTAGTGTTAAAATATTCGGTTGTAAGTCATGGTTCACACACGGCAATTATAATTGCCCAATTTTTCTTCAATTCTCCTTTGAACTTGCTCTTGTGTTCACACAGGAAAAGTTTGTTTCAGCAATTTTCGTATATCAACCTGCAGTATTGAAAATTGCGAATGACAAATCAAAACGGAATTGGAGTACGGGCAATTCTGTACCCCCCTATCATTCTCTTTCCCTCCCTCTTCTATAAACTCAAGAATTGCGCAATTATAATTGCCGTGTGTGAACCTAGTCTAACAAAAAATTTGTAAATTAATTTTATTTTTAAACAATTTCGACACTCTCAACTATAAGTAGTTTGTTTCAAATGATTAGTGAACAAAGTAGCATAGCAATTGTCAAAAATAAATATAAAAAATTTAAACGTTGAAAAAATTCAAAAATTCTACAAAAAAATAAACATACAAAATTAAAAAAAAATAAAATTGTAAAAAAACAAACAATTAAATTCTAAATATAAAAAATATTGTGGGCACTTCAAGAAAAATTCAATGTTACTTATGAAGGCGACAATTTAAAGAATTTTGGCAGGACTTCCGGAAAAATAGACATGCCAATGCCATTTGGCCACAGAATTTTCACAAAGGTAGTTTGTATAAAATAAATACGTTTCTAAGATGCATTAACTATTCTGAAACTTTTAAACAGGTCATCCAACACACTTTCATGAATCCGTTTAAGAGCCAAAACACTACAGGTGGAGAGGCTTTTTATTTAAGATGTAAACATACATTTTTATCTGCGGAAGTTTTTGTGGATCGCAACTCCCAAAACACAAATAACCAATGCTGTTTCCCGTTTCAGTTTGAAATAACAGTATTGGTTTATCATGTCGAGACTTAACACGATATGAAAGTTTTAAAACCAGGATAACATTAAGGCTAATTTCCCTCAAATTTTAACGTATTTAGTCTGCTATGTTTCCGGTTCGAATTCAAGGTATATGATCAACACCGTTATAAATTTCTTTGCCTAAATCTATTTTAATGAAAAATGTCCCAGAATTTGATTCATATCCCAAAAACGAGTCTGAAGATTTTTCTTTAAAAAACAAAACTATTATCCACAATCAGATTCTGCAAAATTTTGATTTATAAAAAAAAGTTGTTTTCCAGAAAATATTGCGAATTTAATGTATTTTTATTTATAAAAAATCCTCAAATTCTGAACCGGGGTTCGGTTAAAAATCTCTTTTATATAGGGTCAATACATCAAAATCTCGGATTCTTTATACGAAAATTAAAGTTTCGTAAATTTTTCAAGAAAAAGCATAAGAATATGATGGGTATCTATAGCGAAATGCTCTTATTTTATCAGAAATTTTGCTAATTGAGTTAAATTATTTGTTTACAAAATTTATGTATCATTCTTAATACAAAAAAGATTAAAAATATTTTTAAAAATTACTTGGAAACAGTGTATTATTTAAAATATTTCGATAAGCCCCACCAAATAAATTCAATTGAATCAACTAACCCATATTCAAATTCGTTTTAGACAATAAAATTATTCGATTATTCAAAACGAAAGTTGGGTACAACAATCGAATTGCAAGTCTAATTTGGAGATAGTTCGTGTAACTACAAAAATTCGGTTGGAGCAACGAAACTGTTTTCTGTGTGTGACAAAAATTGCATGTTCTTCGGAAAAATTAAGTTTTAGCCAAAATATACATGAGGCCATAAAATTCGAACATCAGCTAAACTAGCAAAACCCAAATGGGGTTTTGTTAGTTTCAATAAGTACTTCCGAAAACCGCAGACGAGAATTAGTTTGTATTTTATGTGTTGCACTGTGTAATCGTCCATATCATTTTAACGGTTCAAGTTACGTAATTCGTAAATATATTTTTTTAAAGCTACTGTTATCGTCGTTTTTTTGAAAATAAAATGCATCATTTCAAAATCCGCGCTTCGTTTCAAAATCCTCACACAACATTTCCAGTTTTTATAACCCGTAATGACAACAATCACCGAAATTAAAAAAAAAAAAAAAGCCTACATTGAAAAAAAAAATATATATAAATAAATGTATTGCATTATTTTATTTTATATAAATAAATGTATGTGTTATTAAATGCTATTATATGTGAATACATATGTTTATGTATGATTATATATAAAAAATGTTTCCTCTAAATTTTCGACCAATATATATATAATCGTATGTGACATACACACAGAAAAAGAGCATTCGAAAATCAAGTAGAAACAAAATTAAATTAAATAGAAACTGTTCAATTTAAGCGATTTTGAATATATATATATTTTATTTGGGCCAAGGATAAACATATACAAAATTCAGTGCAAGGACACGCCTACCTCCCCAGAGCAGATCCAGAAAAAAGTTTTGTGGAGGGAAATGAGAGTATTTTTAATTAACTTTATTTAACTCTTTTCACATTTTTGTATTGAAAATTTTAATTTTGGGGTGGGGAAATGTCACATTTTCCCAGCCCCTGGATCAGCGCATGCCTCCCATATATCCTGAAATTGAAAAAAGTGTGAAAAAACCCTTTCCAACACTGTAATTTCTACAAATATGTATGTACCAATTTCAAAGATTTTTTCAGTCAAATAATGCGTTCTGTAAGATAAATAAAAAATGTGAAAACAGTTACATTCTATCTATTACAGTTATAGAGATAATTCTTTTGAAAATTAAAATTACATTTACCGATTACATTTTATTGAAAACTGGGACAATTTTTTTAAAAAATATTAAGTTTACCAATAAAAATAGAAATATTATTGTTTTTATTTCATATCATATTTCATATCAAGACTCTCAAAGTCAAAACTTAAAAAAAAATTCCAAAATTCAAAAATTTTTTTAGTGATGCTTTTTTTAGTCCTTTACATTTTTTTTCAAAATTTTGTTAAAAAACTTTTACATTCATGTCGATTCGACAATACGCACATCACTTTGTCGGTGTCGACTCTTCACATTCACCAGCCATGATTCGATACATTCTAAAATGAAGAATTATCGGTTAAAGCTATGAATTTAAACATAAACAGAGAAGCACAAGAATCATTAATAATTTTTATGTGTTTTTGCAAAAATAAATGATTTTTTCCCAATGCAAAAATCTTGGCAGACAAAGAGACAAACATTTTTTTTACAAATTTTATCTGCCGGAGTTGATTTTTTTGCACTTTTATTGTTGAAATTAATTAAATAATCGAAAAATAGTTACAAATTTAAAGAATTTTTATGTTTTAATAGAAGAAACAAGCATTTTCTTGTCAAACGCAACAACGTTGGCGACAAACAAAAGTGATAAAAACGCTCGTCAAACGTGTATTATAGAATGTAGGCTTGGGCATTTTAGGTCTTTCTAAAGATTGCTCTTTACAGTTCAGCTCCTTTCAATGAACTAGTTTGCTCTTCTAGTTCAACAGCTCTTTTTTTTTTTTTTTTTTTTGTGTTCGTTATCTGTCAAAGGACAGTGTTGGTTAAGTATGATAATATACTTATATACCAGGACTTTACAGCACTATTTAGTGTTTAATAACATTATGGTGTATTCTTCTTGTTTTTATGTCGTTAATTCTTATTTTTTAAAAAGTTTTGGTTGTTTTAATTGTATGGTGTGTTACGCCAAGTATCCACACGTATAGAAAAAAAAAATATATATATATAAAACAGCTAAATTGGTAATTTTTCTGCTTCAATAAAGTTAAGCAGTTCTATAAGATCATCTATTTTCCGATTCCTGAGTATTTGGTGAGTATTGTTATATTTGTTGAAGAATTTAAAATGTTTTCTGTTATTATTAAAGTTGGTGCAATTGAAAATGAGGTGATCAGGGTCTTCAATAGATCCGCAGGTATCACATAATTCTGAAGAACCAATGTTCATACGTTTCAGATGAGCTTTGCATTGAGTGTGACCAGCCATTAGTCGATTTAACATCTTTATTTTGTGTGGCGGCAATGGAGTTTTGTTGAACCATAATTGTCTTGGTGGTGTGGGAAATAAGTTTGCAAAAAAACTTCCAGTGTTTCTTGACATTTCTTTGAAATCTTCAGTCCATTCGTTCCATAGGCTGTTGTATATGTGTCTGCATGCGTCACGCAATGACAGGTCTGACTGGATTATTGCTCCAGCAGAAGTTGCTAGTTTTGCAAACTGATCTGCTAGTTCATTTGGACCAATACCTACATGTGAAGGAGTCCAAAGTAAGATTACTGATGAAATTTGTGATTGATCTATTTTATCTAGAATTTGGCCAACTAAATAGTTTTGGGTAGAGTTTTTATTGGCAAGTACACATGCATTTTTGCTATCCGTAAGTAAAACAGCTTTTTCAATACCATCTTCAATCATCAAGTCGATGGCCTTGTCTATTGAGTGAAGTTCGCCAGTTAATGATGAAACTTTTGATTGAATTCTAAAAAGAAAGTTTTGTTTGCAGGATATGTTACATACCGCACAGCCTGTAGTGTTATCTCCAACTGATGCATCGGTAGCCCATATTGAGTAACCCTCACCCATAAGCTGGTTAATAGTTTCCAGATATAATGCCTTAAGCATTTCCCTAGGAGCAGAGTGTTTCGAATATTGATAGACATCTATAATAATTTTGACTTTTGAAGATGGTGTTGTTCTTATTTGTGTTACTAATGAGTCAAAAATATTTTTAAATTTGGTATACACATAACCCAAGCTTGATTTTTTGGTTGGATTAGAGGCAATTTTATTATAAATATTCAAATTTGAAATCTTAAGCCTGAGTAGTTCTTTTGCGGCTAAATACTGAGAACGTTGTTTTGGTGGCATCATGGCAGCAAGAGCATAAATAACTTGTATTGGTGATGATTTGGTGAGTCCCAGACTTCTTCTGATTAATTGATTCTGAAATGATGTTAGCTTTTTGTTTATATACGTAGGCGCATGAGCCATTGATGAAATTGCATACTGAGATTTGGAAAACACTAAAGACTTGGTAAGTTTTAGAGCAGTTTGTGGTGACGCGCCTGACTTAGCAGATGAAACCATTTTAATAGCATTTATAGATGTTTGACATTGAGTGAGAACTTCGTCATAATGCTCTTTGAGAGATAGACTGTTCTTAATGTATCTGCCCAAAAATTTTACTTTTTCCACATTTTTCAATTCAGTGTTGTTGATTTTTATTTTTGGTTGTAGCCTAGGACCTTTAGCAACATACATGACAACTGTTTTTTCAGGGTTGTAGCAGAGATTTAATTTATTTAAAAGAGATGAAAATTTGTTTATTTTGTTTTGGAGATTTGCATTAGCGCAGTTAAAATCTTTGTGTGTTGATATTATGATGAAATCATCAGCAAATTGAAACATATGGGTGTTCTGGTCGTTCAATTCATGAAGATCTTTGGTATAAATGTTGAATAAGATGGGGCTGAGACAACTTCCCTGAGGTAGACCGTTGGAAATCTCTACTTGTTGATTTCCCAGTACAAGTATTCTGCGACTTAAAAATTGAAGTACCCAGTAAGAGATATGAATGGGACAGTTGACATATACAAGCAACTGCCATAGTAAACCGATGTTGACGCAATCGTACGCTTTAGATATATCCAGCGAGATCAAAATTACTTTTTCACCATTGTTTTTAGCAGTAACTATGGTATGAAGCAGATCATTTATGCATATTGAGGCAGAGCGCCCTTTCCTATAAGCATATGTTCTTTCAGGGAGAATATTGTTATCGTTTAAAAATTGTTCAAGACGTTGCTTTACCATTAAGTTTAAGATCTTTAGAAAAACTGAAATTAGCGCAATTGGTCTAAAATTTGTGTAGATATCAAGATTTTTGCCTTTTTTTGGAATGGGAACAATTTTAATGCTTCGCCAATCTTCATGTAGTTTGCATGTTTGCCACAGCATGTTATAAGCTTCAAGTAAGGTTGTTTTAGAATTTATGGATAATCTGTTCACCATTTCATAGGTAATGCAATCAAGTCCCGCAGCTGATGGTTTTGTTTTTGACTCAAGAACATTCGTTAGCTCTTTCATTGAAAATCGATCATGGGTAAAAGGAGATACTTCTGGCAGACTTAAGGTGGGGATAACAGTAACTTGGTTTTTTAGATGAATTAAGAAATTTTTATCGTTATCATTGGACCACTTTGAATTAGGTTCATTGGCAACATAGTTCCTGATTCCTTTCATAAATCTGAAAAGTGATTTGGAGTTCGGCGACTTACTTAGAGTTTCAATTTTGTTGTAAAAGGATTTTCTCTTGGCCTCTTTGATCGATTCTTTAAAGTTTTTTGTTGCGATGATAAGATTTTGTGCATTAGTGCCTGATTTGCATGAATTAAACGAGCCTTGTGCCGCTTGTTTAAGTCGATGTAGTCTATCAACTGTTTCATCCCACCATATCTTCGGGGTTTTATTTTTTTTAATTCTGAATGTAGATTTTGTAATTGCCATCTTAAATTTTTCGTTGATTTTATCAAAATCAGGTGTTATTTCGGTCTGTTCGATAATTCTGTGAAGTTTTTTCTTAGCTAGAAATTTTGGTTGGTTTTTAACTGTGTTATCAGTTGAAATAATTATTGGAAAATGATGGCTTCCGCCAATCTGAGTGTAAATCACCTTCCAGTTCATGGGGATAATTGAATTTGTGAACGATAAGTCCAACACTGAGCCATGAGACGTGTCGTACGTGGATTTTCTAAACGTGATGCTTCCGTCGTTTAAAGGTCGAAAAGCAGAGAGATCGATTAAATCCTTGAGTGCTGTACCGCGGGTAAGAGTTGTAGGGTCACCATATGCTGTTGTCCTAGCGTCAAAATCACCACATATAAGTACGTTTTCCTTATTTTCCAAGAATGTTAAAAGTTTTCCAAATTCCTTTTTAAATTGCTCGGTTTTTATTGAGTGAGGAAAATAAATTGAGGCAATTATGAGATTAATTTTTAAATTTTTTGTTTTATATATTAAAATATCTAAGGGAGTTGTGAAAGAAATTTTCTCCATTTTTATGTTTTTCTTTGCTGCTATCGCTACACCACCAAAGTTGTCACCCCTTTTTCTTACAAAAACGTTATAATTGTTTAAAAATGTGAAACGATCACTTTCGTTGAAATTAAATATTTCCGAGAGAATACATATATCTATTTGTTGTTTATTCAAAAAGAAATCTAAGTACTTTTTGTTACAGTTTATGCTTTGAATATTGTGCTGAAGAATTTTCATAATTTTTGCTATTGATACAACTTACTCTTATTTTGTTTTTTTTTTTTTTTTTTTTGCTTTTCTAATGAATTTAATTTTTTTTTTTTTTTTTCCTTTTTGAATATTTTTAAAATAATTTGATTTTTGCTTTTTTAGTTACATTTTGCTACTTTTTCAAATTTTAGACTTTTTCTTGTATATTCGTGGCTATGCTTGATGTACTTTGTGTACTATTCTTCCTAACTCTTTTAAAATTTGATTCTATTGCCTCCTGAAATTTGTCTAGAACTTTAAGACCTTCTTCACAATTCATTGCGGTAAGTATGGTTGACATTTGCCCGGTGAAGGCTAACATTTGACTTGAGAATGCTGATAATATTTTTTCCATTTCCGTTACCTTTTCGTATTTAGGGTATTCATATACAGGTCTCGTAGGGTTAACTGTAATTGGGTGTAGAGCTTGGAAACTCGGTTTTGGAACTGACGCTGCGACTTTACTGTATTTGATTTTGGTAAGTCTTCTATTTATTTCCTGATTAATATCTCTATTTTCAGAGCGTTTTTTGGAAACCGTTGGAAATTGGGTCTCATATTCATTATCAGCTAAAATTTCGTAATAATTTTCCGTTGAGTAAGAGTGTATAACCTCTTTCCTTGATTTATTAGATAATGTCATTATTTCGCGAATATTTTTTTCCTTTTTCCATACTTTGCAGTTCGACGCTTCTGTCGCTAGATGTTCCACAGCGTTACACAGAATACATCTAGGTGATTTACAGTTAGTGATACAGTTTGTTGTTTTTTTACAAAAATCGCATTTTTGTTCTTTACAGCTTGTTGAGCAAAGGATGGTTTCTCCACAGATCAAACATCTTTTGGTAGATTTGCAGCGGATTGCAATGTGGCCTAGCCTGCCGCAATTTTTACATTGGCGTAGAGGAGGAATGTACAGATCAGCTTCTACGACAGTACTAAACATTCTGATAATTTTTGGAAGACTTTCTGAGACAATGCCAAGTTTTACAGTAAGGGTAGGTGCGATTGTTCCATTTTCACCTTTACGTGTGAATCTGAAAACAGTGATTACATCAAAATCATTGTTCTCTTCAATTTCTTCTTTGATTCTTAAATCTGAGAAGTATACCGGAACGTTTCTAATAACAACGAATTTTAAAATAAATCTTTCAGAGATGAAGGCTTTAAGACCAGTTTGCGGCAACAATGGACTAATTGTGAATTCATTGGCATCAGTTGCATTATTAAAGGTAAGACGAAATGTGTTATACCCAACATTCTTGCAAATAAAATTTGTTTTTATTTTTTGCTTTTCTAATTTTTCATACACAAAGAGTTCACAATTCTTTTTTCTTGAACTTACCTCCACATTAGAAGACAGTAACACATGGAAGGGTCCTGGGTGATTTCCTGGGTAAAACATCGGTTCATTTGCTTTCAGTGCCTTATCATTGCCATGATTTGAAGCTTCATTGCCTGCAAACGTCTCATTACTGGATTCGGTTGAACTTTCCAAATTCATTGTATTTTTCAATGCATTACCGCCACTATCTTTCCTCACCTTATTATCGCCTTGCAGAATGTCACCCTTTCGTTTTACCCCGAAAGGGTCGTCCTCTCCACTCATCGCAACCAATTCACTGTATTCGGATTTTTTAAATTTCTGTGTAAGATTTTTTTTCCTTACATACAAAAACACTTAATAAATAACTGTTTCTTTTTTTTTTTCATAAAAAAAAAAAAAACTATAGTGTGCAACACCAATACAAAGCAACCAAACTTATTCTGTATAAGAAACACCAAAACAGCAACAAAAAAAAAAAAACTAAGCCACCGTTATTTTTTTTTTTTTTTCCTGCTTATGAAGGTATATAACACAAAGCTTGCTTTTGCCAATTATGCTTTCGACTGATTGCAACCGTAGTTGAATAACAACTGGCAACAGCTCTTTATCCTAAATTGAGCTGTGCGATACGAACTATTTGAAGTGAATTGAATCAGCTGATGCGAAACAAAATGTATAAACAAAATGTGTAACTTTCTATTAAATTTACTATCGGAGAATAATTCAACACTTTAAAATATATTTAAAATGATTGTTAAATCATAAAATGGTAAGTAATTATCCAGTTTTCCAGACATTTTATAAACTCAAAATTGAATTTTTTATTAATTTTCAGAAATGATTGTATTTTTTAAAGAACTAGCTAACAATTTTTCGAAAGAAAGAAGAAATGAATTACGTCTTCTTTAAACGTTAAAAAAATTGAGCTGGCAACATTAAAAAAATATCAAAAGAAAAAAAATATTACTCAAAAGACAAAAAGAACGAAAAGAGCGAAGGACCTAAAAGAGCTGATGATTGTGATCCAGCTCACTAGTTCAAAGAAAAGACTAGTTCAATTGAATATTTCGTTCACGAACTACACAACTCTAAAAGAATGTATCGATGATCACCAAAAAATATATGTTTTCTTCATATCACTAGCGTATTATACAACAGCTACGGCACGTATTTATGGTAAAGGTGACTACAGAAATAGACACGAATATTAGTAACCATGTACATTTATAAAACTTTAACTACAAAAATATTTATTAAAAAAAAATAAATTTTTTTGGTGAAATTTGACTCAAGCAAAAATTTGACTCACACACACTCACTCACGAAGAATGTTTTTCTACTCACACTCACTCACGATCACGTGAGTAAATTCACTTACATTCACGCGTGATCACTCGTAAATCACGCAAAATTCTGCTCACGTGCCCATCTCTAATTTAAACCAAATTTTAAGTAAACTATCCCCTCTTTTTATTAAAATATAAGGAGTTTTGGGAATGACGATTTTTTTCACGATTTCTTATTCTCAAAATGACGATTGTGACGATTTTTTAACAAATTGGTTTGGCAGCACTGGCCCTACTCATGAGGAATACCAATTCTTTTATTAGAAATCGGGTTTTATAGTGTTAAAAGTTGTTTACATTTAACAAAAACAAAAATGGTTATGTATAATTTGCAACATGCAAAATCATAATTTTAGTATGAAATTAAAAGAACAATTAATGTAATAAAACTTACCTCTTATGGTTTTATTGCACTTAACACTTTTTAACTAATTTAAAACATTTAAATTGTAAAATATAATACGCTTTTATCGCCGACCGTAACTTTTCCGTGAAGCTTCACATCAAAATCAGCTGATTACAATGACAATATTGCCAGATACAATTTTGTGTTCACTCCCAGCTCAGATAATCTAAAATCACAGAAATATCTGGGCTATGTTAACACGGTGTCCACACTAGGATTAACTTCAACATTATTCTGTCAACAAACTTCAAATTCAATTGCAGAGAGAATTAAATTACGTGCGGACCACACATTACTGTTATTGTTAGTATTAGTATTAAATCTGATATCGAAAGAGAGTTGTTATGATAAATCTCAAAACAAAATACACAATAAAAGTTAAGAGTATTAAAAATTGTTTAACTGCTAAGGTACCCATACACTTTACAATATTATTGCAAATATTATTGCCTACACAGTGCAATAAGATGCACAATACTTTTGCACAAAATATGGCACTACTCGTTTGATCTGTTGTGGAGGGATATTCAAATTGCACAATGTAGTCAACACACTATAAAATATTTTTCACATTTCTTGGTTGCGCAATAAGAATCAAAATCTTTTTGATTTTTTTCAATATATTGTACAAAATTCCAATATGACATACACACTTGTAATATTTTCCACAATAGCAAAAGTTGCATAAGAATATTTATTGCGTAGTGTATAGATGGGTACCTTTACACGATATTTTGAAGAGTTGCCAACGCAAGTGTTTTTGAGAAAAATTTTCAGTGCTGCCAGACTTTAAATTTTCGTTTACGGTCTAGTTTTTGTTACATTAACAAAATACACGTATTCCTCTGAATGAATTATTCCGTGCGCTTTATAAAAACAGGGGTGTAGTCTATGATCCGTGGTATGTAAAGTGCTGCCAATAGAACTTATAGAGAATGGGAATATTACCGAAGTAATATGTAATTATACACACAAAAAATTACAGAGCGAATACGATTAAAGCATACTTAGCAAAATTTTTTTGTTTTAAATTTTGTTATTATTATCAAGTTTTGTAAAAATTATGTATGCCATTGTGTTAATTTTGTATGTGCATTTGCAAAATTTTCTTAAACTACTTTCCACGGAACACGTCATTTCCTAAAAACCTACAAAAACTTGATAATTCTACCTCTTTTATTTATGACAATTAAGCAGAAAATCGTAATAAAGTTATCCATTCTATTTCATGAGTATCCCTAGATAGTTTAATAAATTGTCCTATATATTTAGATAAAATATGCTGATCTTTTTGTTACTTTGTTAAAAATTATTTTATTCATAAAATATAAATAAATACATGACGTGAGTTTTAAATAATACCTCTTCTAATTAATACCCCTCCTTCAAATTAGCACCAAGAATAATGACTTTGAATTAGAAAAAATTAAAATTAGGGTTAGAAAATATTAGGATCCTTTTTTTAACAGATTTCTGAACCTGCTACTTTTTTGAAATCACATATTAATTTTAATATTTAATATATTAACATCTGTTTAAATAATTTTTAATATATTTAACACACATTTTATTTCATGGAGATCAAACTGTTGTATGTATTTTTTTCATGGTTGGTAACAGATTCGATGCTGGTTTCGGCAAGGGTAACGCTAATTTCTCTTATTTCGGTAACCGTATTTTAGGGGTAACGATATTTCAGTTGTTTCAGTACCGGTATTTTAGCGGTAACGGTTATTAAGTTATTTCGGTAACGTTATTTAAGGACAGTTTTTCAGTTATTTCGGTAATTTATTTTAAGGGTAACATTATTTTAGTAATTCAATTAATGTCAATGCACACCGATATTTTTTGCCTCATCATGCCCGAATTGCAATGACTGACTTCGGTAACGGTATATAAAGGACATCGCTATTTTAATTATTTCGGTACGGGATTTTAGCGATAACGGTATTTTAGTTATTTTGGTAACGGTATTTTAAGGATATTGATAATTTAGTTATATCGGTACGGTATTTTATGGATAACGGTTTTTCAATAATTTCGTTAATGGTATTTTAGTGATAACTATAGTCAGTTGAAAGGGTTTTGAACCGATAACGGTATTTTAGAGGTATTGCCAACCATTCCCATTTTTTTTTTTGTTTGTGAAAAAAGCATTTCTAACTTTTATCAGTTATCTCCACGAAATTACCTATTATCTGTTATTGTTCGTTCATATTTATATTGTTACATTTTACCAAGTAATGCTTGATTAAAATGTGTAACCAAAATATTAGAGATGTGCAATATAAGTTTGAGATTTTGTTAAGATTTAGCTCAGTTGTATAAATAGTTTAAAATGTTAAGTAATATATTATAATGTATGAAATGACTTGTTATATGGAGAGTAGCTTAGGAAAATTGTACAAACGCATATATGAAATTAACGCAATGGGATACATAATTTATACAAAACTTAATAAAATCCACAGAATTTTAGTAAAAAAATTTTACTAAGTATGCTTTGCGTGTATATTATTATTGTGGATTTTGGAGATTTTAGATTACCAAACGAGGGAGTAAATTAATAAAGGGGTTAAATTAATAAAGGGAGTAAATTAATGGTAGCACATTTTCTTGTAAATGTGGCGGTTTGAATGTAGTGTTGCCAGAATAATCAATAATACCATTTTTTTTTTGCATATACTTTGAGGGTGGTAGCCCTGTTTCCGCCATATTGTTATATAGTAGACAAAATCGATACAGAAATTTTCTTGCAGCTAGTATTTTTTTTTATTAAAAGTATTTGCAAAATAAATGTCAAAAATGGAACTGAAAAGTAAACAGGAACATGAAAATGAGCACGAAAAGGAGGATGAAGATAATGATAGTTCTGACTCAGTGGAAATTATAGAAAATCCAAAAGATGTGAGTACAAAAAATTACCACTGCCGTTAGGGTGCGGTTGCTTATTCTCGTTTTTTGTTTTTGTAATATTGTAGGCTATTTCTGAATTGGAGCATCTCAGAAAGCTATTTATAGGTGGTCTTGCACCCTATACCACCGAAGAAGGTCTTAAAGCATTTTACAGTCAATGGGGTAAAGTGGTAGATGTAGTGGTTATGAAGGATCAAGTCACAAAAAGATCTCGTGGCTTTGGTTTCATAACATACACCAAGTCGTCTATGGTAGATAAAGCGCAGGAAAATCGTCCACATATTATTGATGGCAAGTAAGTATAAATTCCAGATTATTCCGAAATATGTGATTACGACCAGAGGTCCAAGTCGACCGGCGCAAAGCCGCAATAAGAATCAAAAACCTTTAGATTTTTTCCTTTACTTTTTTTTTCCCCCCAACCTTTCAATATGACACATTTGTAATATTTTGCACAATAGCAAAAGTTGCTCAAGAATATTGTGCAGTGTATAGGTACCTTAAAACAAACAAAAACTATTAGAGGCAATTTAAACGAGGCAATTTTTGCATGCAATGTTCCGTGCAATTATTGTTTGTTGGCAAACGGGGTAGAGAAGAAAGCGGGGTAGCAAAAATTGCACGGTTTTCGTTTTTCAAGATATTTTTTGACATTTCTTTTCGCTATCGTTCGTGTTCTTGTTAATTTGCTTTGTTCGTATTCGGCTTCTAAAGTGTTGTGTATCGAAAATATTTCGTAAAATAAAAAATAAATAATGTGGAATAAAGAACTATTTATATATAATTTTCAATTATATTATTTTATATTATATATATTATTAAATTAACAAAAATTATTAACAAGAATACGAACGATAGCAAAAAGAAATGGCAAAAAATATGTTGAAAAGCGAAAACCGTGCAATTTTTGCTATCCCGCATGCTTCTCTACCCCGTTTGACTAAAAACAATAATTGCACGCAACGTTGCATGCAAAAATTGCGTCGTTTAAATGGCCTCTTTTAGTCTTCAGCAGCCACCGTCGATTATTTTGAGTCGGCTTGGATCTCTGAGAATGACTTGTTAATCTTCAATTCTTCTTTGAAATTGCTTTTGTGTTCACACAGGAAAAGTTTGTTTCAGCAATTTTCGTATATCAACCTGCAGTGTTGAAAATTGCGGATGACAAAACAAAACGGAATTGGAGTACGGGCAAGTCTGTACCCCCTTCCATTCTCTTTTCCTCCCTCTTCTATAAACTCAAGAATTGCGCAAGTAAATTTGCCGTGTGTGAACCGGGTCTAAGTCACGGTTCACACACGGCAATTTTACTTGCGCAAGTTTTCTTCAATTCTATTTTGAACTTGCTTTTGTGTTCACAGTCCCGGTTCACACACGGCAATTTTACTTGCTCAAGTTTTCTTCAATTTTCCTTTGAACTTGCTTTTGTGTTCACACAGGAAAAGTTTGTTTCAGCAATTTTCGTATATCAACCTGCAGTGTTGAAAATTGCGGATGACAAAACAAAACGGAATTGGAGTACGGGCAAGTCTGTACCCCCTTCCATTCTCTTTTCCTCCCTTTTCTATAAACTCTAGACTTGCGCAAGTAAAATTGCCGTGTGTGAACTGGACTAAGACAAACTAAATGCCGGCAGCAAGTATTGATTTACTTCATATGCGTAGAACATATCGTCGGCTTATACATAGGTTTTGCCGCTTATATATAGCAAAACAATATTCAGCCGACGATATGTTACGTTTGTTTACCTTTTCACTAGCATGTAGCGTTTTGTATTAAAACAAGGCATACCGAAAATTATTTCGATTTTTTTTTTTTTAACAGCAACCACACAGAAATCGATAACAAAACGAAACATGTTTGCACGATTTATTTTCTGTGACACCCCAGATAGTTTTAAGAAAAATTATATTTTTAGACTGTTTATTTTTAATATAAATAGATGCGAATTTTGGTTGTTAGCAGTGTTGCCAGGTTTGACGATTTATCGTCATATTGACGATTTATCTATTGACGATTTATCGTCATATTGACGATTTATCGTCATATTGACGATTTATCGTCATATTGACGATTTATCGTCATATTGACGATTTTTAATACCCAAAATAACTAAATGACGATTGGACGATTTTTGCTTCCAAAATGACGATTTTTTGACAATAGTTTAATATGTCAGCAAGACCTATTTATTTATCATTCTCATAAAATCGCCGGATCTATTATTAAATTTATAATATTTTGTTAAAAATTAAAAAAAAAAACATTGTTTTTTTTATCGAAATCTAAGCTTTATTTGCTAATATGATGTGAAATACAATTTTGCAAAAATGCAAATATGTACTAGAATTAAATAAAACTTAATCCAAACCGGATTTTTTTTTTTTTTATAAATTCATTATGGCTTTAGCTTAATTTAGTTTCTGTGTTTATATTTTTAGAACATTTGTTTTTACATTTTTATAAAATTTAATTGGTATTAGATTTAAATAAAAATAAAAAAAAATTTATATTAAAAAACAAGGCATGGACTTTTTTGCGAAACAAACAGATCTCTAGCCCGTATATTCATATTTATAAAATGGTGAAAGATGAAATAAATACAACTTTAAATGAAACAAAACAAATCCAAAATAAATACGGTGCTTAAAAAACAGGACTAATAATATAAAGTGTCAAAATTTAATAATTAAAAAATATAACATTAAGTTTGTTCGATAACACAAAAATGTGTACAAGTTTTTACTGGAAGGTGTTCGTTTACACAAATACTCAGTAAAAACTGTTAAAAAGAGAGAGTAAAGTGACAGTTTGATGCCAGAGAACTTGATAAGTTTTTACTGGATACATTTTGCCAGTACAAATTTGTAAGAAGAAAAAAGATATGATTGAAAAAATATGCTTGTATTTTTAGTAAACAAAAACAAATAATAAATAAAATTATAATTGTTTATGGATTTAAAGTGAAAAATATTAAAGAACTAACTATGGAAGAAGTTAAAAAACATTTTAAATTCTTTTTGGTCTACAGTTTCAATTAACGTTTATATTTTCCATAATGACCAATTGATTTTTTTTTATATTTAAAACCAGCTGTTTTATCTGTTTTACTAATTACAAATTTTCCGTTCGTGTACTTTTTGTTTTGAAAATTTGTTATACTCTGTAATTTTGTTTCTGAGTAATTTTTACTGATCTTTACTGGAAAAGTAATCGAACAGACTTATTGTTAAAGAATTTCCAAATGTTGTAAAATAATTTAAGATTTTAAAAAGTTGTGCTACTGAAATGTTCACATAATTATGTGATTAACAGTTCAAGTGGTATAATTTGTTTCATTTAAAGGAGTATTTATTTGACCTTTCAACATTTTATATATATGAATATTCGGGCTATCGTTGTAAAATATAATGATTTTTGAAGTTTAAACCAAAGAGAAGTGTCAAAAATCGTGTTATATTACAACGATAGCACGTTAACATTTGAAATGTGAATAACATTATTGTATTTTATTTTTTATTAAAACTTTATCCCTCTTCTAACAAATATATTTTATTTTGACGATTTTTCAAAATATGATGACGATTTTTTCTTGAAAATTTGGCGTTTTATGCTCAGAAAACCTGGCATCACTGGTTGTTAGGTAGTTTAGTTCCGGTTCACACACGGCAATTTTACTTGCGCAATTTTTCTTCAATTCTCCTTTGAACTTGCTTTTGTGTTCACACAGGAAAAGTTTGTTTCAGCAATTTTCGTATATAAAAATGCTGTGTTGAAAATTGAGGATGACAAAACAAAACGGAATTGGAGTACGGGCAAGCCTGTACCCCCTTCTCCTCCCTCTTCTATAAACTCAAGAATTGCGCAAGTAAAATTGCCGTGTGTGAACCGGGACTTAGTGAGCAAGAGAGAGAGTAAAATTGAGCGAATTACACTCATAGAAAAAAAGTAGTGGAAAAATGAGTAAAACGGCTGAACTCCAACTGAAACTAAGATTTTATTTAAAATTTTTGACAAAAACTACATTTTTACTTTTTTTATAATGAATTTACTTAAGTCTAAAAACATTATTTTGATAGTCAAAACCAGCTGAGGGCGTTTGTAATGCGATTTTTGCATATCGGTTTTTGTATGTTTCCAAAATTGTGTCTGTATAAAATAGACGCTTTAAGTAAACACGTTTTATTAGATAAATAATTGGAAAAAATAATGCAAAAACTACATATATAAACTAATAAAAAAAATTAAATTATGAAAAAATAGGCAATTTTTTTTTTTTTTTTAAAGTTAAAGAATGGAACGATTTTTGGCCTTAATTTTAGGAATGTAATTAGTGGTTTTGGTGTTTATAAAATAATATAAAAAAGTTAATAAAATAAATAAAAATATTGTAAAATACACCCAGCGAAGCAGCTAAATGTGCATAGTAAGTTTTTATATATTTTAAGTGTAAAATTTGTTTTATAACAATAACGGTAAACTATGAGTATGCAGAAAACAAGTACAAATCCTATCAAACAGAATCACATTCTTGGCTTTGCTATTTTGCTGAAAAGATATGCCGTTATCAGAAAATATTAATATTAGTCTTTTGTTCGGTGAAGGAAATAATTATATGGGCATCAGTGATAATTCATAGATTGTGAAATCCAGGTCATTGTCGCTAGCAATACAATTTTAAATAAAGAAGTAATTAATATTAGACAAACAAAACAAAGGTAAACAAATAAAATTTAATTGTTATTGTTGTATTAATATCCAAATATTGTAAATTATGGTGTAAAATGCCTAGAGGAACGTCTTTTTCCGAAATGGAACAATCCTTAAATCCTATAGGGAGGCAGGTCTAGGAGTAGGTGGAATAGCTGCTAAATTAAATCGACATAGAAATTCTATCAGAAATTTTCTTAAAAATCCCAACAACTATTGTAAAACACAGAGGACTGGCCCAAAAATATAGCTACTGTTAATTCTCCAACTTATAACAACTTGAGAAGCTCTGTCCCTGGTACCTTAAATAATCATCAATTCTCACCATGTTTTAATTTCATACGTTTCACCCAGGAAGATGTTGTCGAATCATTAAATTACAAGCAGTGGGCCATGATGGTATTCATTCAAATATTATTAAGCTTATTCTACCCTATATACTATAACTACCTCCAATTACCCTTCAACATGGAAACATGCCAAGATTGTCCCGATACCAAAATCTGACAATGATTACCGGCCGATTGTGATCTTGCCGTACTTATCGAAAATTTTTGAGCGTTTAATTCACAACCAGATGAGTAAATATCTTTGCGATAACTCTATCCTAACTGATAGACAGTCGGGCTTTAGACCAAAACACAGCTGTATATCTGCCCTGGTTGATGTAACCGAAGAACTGAGAAAAGCAGTTGATGACAACATGATTTCGTTTCTAGTTTTATTAGATCATTTGAAAGCGTTCGATACCGTGGAACACTCGATTTTGTGTCTCAAGCTCAGATATATGTGCAATTTCTCAACAACAGCCGTAAATTTAATATACTCCTACTTAGCTGATAGATCTCAGGCAGTATATCAAGGAAATAATGTTTCAAACACCTGTTTTATTACGAGAGGAGTTCCGCAGGGATCTATACTTGGTCCGCTTTTATACTCAATATACTTGAATGATTTGCCATCTTAACTCAATTTCTGTGGTATTCAAATGTATGCAGATGACGTGCAACTTTATATAAGTTGCAAATCGTCCAATATTATAGACTGCATTAGTAAGCTAAACCAAGATCTTGAAAACATTAGCAGATGGGCTTCTGCTAATGGCTTGTGCTTAAATGCCAATAAATCAAAGGCTATGGTAATTGGTAAAAAAACTTTATCCCTTCTTCTTTGCCACCAATTCAAATCAACAATTCAACTCTTGAATTAGTTAACACTGCTAAAAATCTTGGTGTTATCTTTAACACCAAACTTGATTGGTCTGACCACATAAAAATTATATGTGGTAGAACTTTTGCAATGCTAAGAAATCTATGGAGAACACAATATTACACCCCTATGGAGGTTAGAATGCTACTGGCAAAAACATACTTGCTGCCAACGCTCCTCTACGGTTGCGAACTTATAAATGGATGTGACACAATCAGCATGCACAGACTCAAAGTAACATTTAATAACATTGCAAGATACGTATTTGCAATTAAACGCTTTGACAGAATTTCAGAGTTCTCTAGAAAAATTTATAATATATCCTTCGAAAGCCTTTTAAAATGTCGTACCTTGGTCTTTCTACATAAAATTATATATACTAAACAACCAGAATACCTATTTCAGATTAGGATTTTCAATATCGGCTAGAGGCAAAAAGATAAACATTATTCAACTAGGCATTTTTATATTAACGCTATTCGTCTTTGGGCCAAATTACCTCTTAATATCCAAACAATTAGTAATGCAATGCAATTTAGAACTGCCATTTACAAACGTTTCGATCAAAATTTTGTTATTTAAATTATTATTCAAATCATTAATAATTCATGTTAAATTTGCTTTTTTTTTTGCCATCAATTGCTATGTTAGATTAGATTTAGATTAGAATAACTTTATTGAGTATATAAAAAACAAATAAAGCAGTAAGAGGCATTGACATAGTGTCGTCAGCCTATATAATTACAAATGTGTTATAACAATATTTCATTGTTTCATAAGCTTTAAGCTTCAAATTCTGTAAGCAAAAATTTTCGGTAACTTAAGGCATTTATGATATAATTTGCTAGGTTTTTCCAGTTACAACCGTCGCATGTTCCGTTTAATAAACTTATTAGCGTATTTTGATCAAAATTATTTTTTCCGAAAAAACGAACCCTAAATTCTCTTAGTATCGGGCATGTTCCCATAAAGTGTAATAAATTTTCATCTTCGCCCATATTACATAAATTGCAGATAGAAGAGGTGTTATTATTAAACATACATTTTCTTAGCGGCAGCGTGTCACATCGCGCTTTAATAATTGCAGATATTTCGTTTATTGACAAATTTTCTTCAAGTATGTATGTCAAACCCATAGCAGGAGTGAGGTGCTTGTAAATACGAGTATTACTTGCTGTAGCAAGCTCTTCCATTTCAGAATGTTTGCTACTTCGAAGTTCGAACACAATTTCTAAACACTGGTTAATCCACTCATTCATAGATAGATCCACATCAAAACGTATATTAAAATGCTCACCAATTTCATTAATTTCCTTCGCCCAAAAAATGTTTTTCTGAAGAACTAGCTTTGATAATTTATGTGGTAACCTTTCCGTACTATAGTTATACAATGTTTTAGTCAAATAATTAAGATGAAGACATAATGTATATAAATGGCTTTCTGTAGCTCCAGTTTCTAAAGCCAGTGCATAATTAGGTGTGAAATCCGGTATTTTCAATATTCTTTTAAGAAAATATCTTTGAAGTTTATCGACTATTTCAAAAGCTGTAAACCCCCAGACTTGCGCACCATACGCTTGTACCGCTCTGCATACAGCTTGAAATATTTTCCACTTTGAACTCAGTGAAATATTTGGTTTCTTTAAGTAATTTTGCCATGTAGAATTAATGCTGGACTTCGCTGCGTTGTTTCTACGTTCAACATGCTTTACAAAAGACATTCCTGGTGTAAAAATTACACCTAGATAACAAAATTCTGATGCTATTTTAATTTCTTCCTGTTTATAAAACCACTTTTCATCCCCTGCCAACCTACCACCTTGCCTAAAAACCATCATCTCAGATTTATTCATATTTACTTCCATATTCCATGTTGTACAGTAAGTTTCAAGATTGTTTATCATTACTTGCATAACCTTTTTATCTTCTGACAGTATAACTATATCGTCTGCGTATAAAAGAATTCGTATATTAAATTCCTCAACCATAATGCCTCCGCCCAGGTATTCGTGTAAATCATTTAAGTACATGGTAAACAATAATGGGGACAAAAGACAGCCTTGTTTAACACCCGTGTGAGTCTCAAAATAATCGGATAAGTCACTTCCCGTCCAAACAGCTGACGAAGTGTTTTTATATATATCTTCTAGCAATCTAACAATCTTTGTGGATAATCCCATCGTATGCAATTTAAAAATTAGTTTTTGTCTAGGTACTTTATCAAAAGCCGCTCTAAAATCAACAAAAAATGCGTACACCTTTTTCTTTTCCTCAAACTTAAGTTTCACCAATGACGCCAGATTGTATATATTGTCTATTGTTGAGTACTGCTTTCGAAAACCGGCTTGATATTCATTCAAAATCATATTCTTTTCTAACCATGAGCTTATCCGTTCATTAAGAATTCCCATAAACACTTTAGCTATACAGTTCATAAACGAAATTCCTCTATAGTTGCTAGGTAAATTTGGGTTTCCCTTTTTAAAGATTGGGAATATTATGCTGTTTGAAAATGTTTCATCAACCTTACCGGAATCGAACATTTTATTATATGTCTTTGCAAGTTGTATCATAAATTCATTTGTAGAGTTTTGTAAAAATTCGTAAGTGATTTGATCTTCTCCAGGCGCTTTATTTTTTTTAAGTTTTTTTAATAGTAAATCTATTTCTAAAGTAGAAATATTTGTATCCAACTCATTGTACGAATACCACATATGAGCGTAATGTATATTATTTACCGTATCTTGCGGGTTTAAGAGATTATCAAAATAGTTTTTAAAATCAGCTGCTGATACCGATGGGCTAACTTGAAAAGTACTGCCTCGGATTTCATTCGCAATTTTCCACCAGTTTTTTGTATCTTGCACTCTATCAATCTTTCTCTCAAGTTCTGCAAAATACTCCTCTTTTCGGTTTGCGCATACTGTTTTGTAGTTTTGCTGGGCTTTTAAATATTCTTGTTTGTCTTCCATTTCATTCGAGTATCTGTATGCGTTAAGCATTTCAAACGTTTTGTTCCTGGCATGCAAACATTTATAATTAAACCATTTTTGCTTAAACTTAACGTTATTCATTTGTTTTTGTTTATCTGCCGACTTTCTAATAGATGTTACTAAATCGTGCAAACTTAAAGCTTCTTCATCATTTACAATTAAACTTATATTTCTGTTCAATTTTTGTTGATATGTCGTTTTAAAAGATTCATTCCAAGTTAATTTAGGCAACAGATGCAGTTTTTTAACGTTTTCTATGTTATCAATCTTTAAGCATAACTTTATTGGCATATGATCTGAACAAATTTTCTTCTCTACTTTAAAGCTTTGGATAAGGCCTAAACCTTCCTGAGAGACTGCACATACATCATTTACAGAACTTCCGACATTGTTCATAAAGGTAAAATTTCCGTTTTCGTCTCCGATTGTTCGACCATTCACTATTATTAGCCCATAGTCATTGCAAAATTCTAAGAACTCCTTACCATTTCCATTTACAATATCATCTTTTGATTTTCTATCTTTATTACCAGCTTGAAACATCACCTCATATATAGCTTCGATATCTTGTTGCAAACAACCTATTCTAACATTGATATCTCCCATAATTATCGGAAGAGTTTCATTGTTTGTTTTAAAAAATTCTTTAACCTTAGAAAATTCATTCTTCCAATCCGCACCTCTTATGTATAGCGGTAAAAGTGTAAATAATAATTCACCTGATTTTATCACTATCATATCAATGCCACTTTCACATTTAAAAAAATGTTTAATGCCTTTAAATTTTAAATCTTTTTTGACACCATACACGCAACCACCACTTGCTCTTCCAAATCTACTACTTCTTACTGCGGGCTTCCAATAAAGCTCATGTTCGCCAAAGAATTTATTCATATTCGCAATATTTTCCTCTGTAATATGGGTTTCCAAAAGCATAAACACATCAATATTACCAAGATACTTAAAGAAATCAGGGAATATTTTTTTATTTTCTAAGCCATTTATATTAAAAGATACTAGACTAATATTATAAGATTCATTTTTGCTTACAGAATTGACATTAACAACATTTTTATTACAAACAATTTTACTAGCAGAACTATTACAATTAACTTTAAAATTTTTACTTCTTAGTTTTTTGGATAAGATTTATTTAACAAATACTCATAGCTCACATTAATTTGCATCGATTTTTCGCCATATATCTGCTTTATAACAGATTCCGCCTCCCTGTTATCACAAACTAATTGCTTATTTTCGTTCCATTTAAACCATTTTCCTGCAATACGCATTTTATCATCCCTCACTAGGATCCGATGGAAATCGCTGATACCTAAGATTTCTTTTTTTAAACGCAACATAACATTTTTATCCTTTTGCCGATCTTCATTTAAATCTTTTTCGATGTAAATTTTAGAGCCTCGTAACTTGTTTGTATTTTTAAGTACAGTTGAAACGCTTTCTTCTGACTCCAATTCAACTAACACAGTAACAAATCCATCACGCTCGATAAGATTTCTAGTTGATTTAAGTGTAATTGTATCAGGGATTTTCAAAATTTCTTTACAAATCTTATTAATTTCCGTTATTGGCGAAGTGCCTGCAGCTAAGCCTTTAAACACGAGATTGCTATGTTACATATCTCATTCTTATGTCTTATTATTTTTTTCTCTTTTTAATTATTATATAATATTAATTAATTATTAATTATTATATAATATTAAATATAATTTTATTATTTACATTTATATGTTATCTAACTCACTTTTATTTTTACTTTTTAACAAAATTTTATAATAACATTAATTATCTCAGTGCTGAATTATAAGATTTCTTCTTGTTGTACTGGGTTGTCACAAATTTTTAATAAATAAATAAAAAAAATAAAAATAAAACCAAAAGTGGATGAACGCGCAAAAAGAAGCATAAAACGTCTTGCTACAGAAAAAAACACGAGTGCCAACCAAATTAAGCAAGAATTGTCATTAAAGGTCACAAAAAGAAGAGTACAGCAAATTTTAAGTGAATATATTAACTTGCGGTATGAGAAACGGACGTGTTATCCCATACTTCTACCACGGCACAAACAAGAAAGGTTAAACTTCGCTGAAAAATTCAAATTCTGGGAATATGAATGGCAATTTGTGATATTTAGCGATGAAAAAAGTTTAATTTGGATGGCCCCGATGGTTGTCAAAAATATTGGCGAGACGTGCGGCAGCCAAGGGAACACTGCTGCTTCGCTCAAAATTTTCAAGGTGGCTCACTCATGACCTGGGCTGCTTTTAGTTATAGAGGCAAAGTAGAAATATGTTTTAAGTTAATAAGTTTTGGCGAAAATCTTCATGAGGATAACTTTCCAGCAGGATAATGCACCAATTCAATCTGCAAAGCACACAAAGGAATTTTTACAGTGTCCTGCTGTTAGTCCAGACCTAAACCCTATGGAAAACCTTTGAAGTATTTTGTCTCAAAATGTGTACAAAAATGGACGTCAATTTCATTCACTTAAGGACCTTCGGATGGCTATGAAGGTAGAGTGGAATAAAATTGACGTCAATATTCTTCAAAATCTTGTGCGCTCTATGCCCCGCCGCCTCTGTCATGTGATAATTAATAATGGAGCACAAATCAATTATTGAATAAAATTTAGTAATAACAAAAGTTTATTTCCTGTGGTTTAAATTACAAAAAAAAAATTCATTTTGCACATATAATGACTTCCTTCACCGAGCAAAATATTAATATTTGCTGATAACGGTACAATATTAAAGCAAAATACCAAATCCTACAATATTGTTCTCTTTGATAGGCTTTGTGCTTGTTTTCTGCTTTCTCATATTTTAGCGTTGTTGTTACAAAACAAATTTTACAATCAAAATATATAAAAATTTACTATGCACATATAGATGCTTCGCAGGGTGTACTTTAAATTGTATTTTTCTTTTAAACAAAGCCACAAACAATATTACTAAGAAAATAATCATAATGTCTTTTAATAATATATTCCTTAAATGGTTTTCTTTTTTAACATAAAATACATTGGATTTTACCAAACGCATTTTTTATCATACAATATCTTTTGAGCGTACGCTTGAAAAAAAAAATATTAAATCCCTGTTTCTAGAAGACATTCAACGCTACACGAATCAGTGACTACATGTACAGTGAGGCCTCGATTATCCGTAATTCGATAATCCGGGACGGAAAAAATAATTATTTTTTTTTTGCACCGATTTAATTTTTGTTTGCATCGATTAACCGTGATTACCTCTATTAGACGGGACTATATATCAATCAAACACAATGAAAAAGGGGAATTCCCTCGTTTGCATACGATGAGTCAGAAGCATATACACGTTTAATTTAGTTTATTTTCGAAATTTGAGAAGTGCGGTTTGTTATGAATTTATAAATTAGAGGAAGATGCAAAATCACACGTACACAAAGTTTCCATCACTTTTTTCACATTGCCCTTAAGAAAATGATAGAAACCTTGTTCTACGCATTGATGGATATTTCCATCAGCAGTGTCGGTCATTTGACCGGTCATATGACCGTCACTGTTCTTGTTGGGATTTCTTGTATGGCTAGTTCAAAAGTGACTCAACTCAAAATTTTTAATTTTACAGAAATCTGAAAAAAAATATTTGCAACTTTATACCAATTAAAGCATTAAGAAAGACATACCTGTTTTTTTT
Source organism: Delia radicum (assembly GCA_021234595.1). Classification (NCBI taxonomy): domain Eukaryota; kingdom Metazoa; phylum Arthropoda; class Insecta; order Diptera; family Anthomyiidae; genus Delia; species Delia radicum. The sequence continues at coordinate 223,913,098 of CM037851.1, forward strand.
AGCAACAGTTAACAACAACAAAATACGCTGATATTTTTTTTATAGATAAACAAGTGTATTGTGCATAGTTTAAGCATATAAACCAGAAAAAATTAAATTTTGAGTTGAGTCACTTTTGAACTAGGTGTGCGATATGTATGTACATTAGAGTGTCCTTTAGAGTGTTCCATAAGTTTAAATGTTGGAAATGTTGATACGCTACCCTCTATTTTTTTTGTATTTGACTTGAGTATAACTCGTTTAATTATAGGCCTCTACGACAACGCCTACCCTAAGCGACTAGGCCTTAAAAAGCGAAACAACCGTTTATATGGGGAAAAAATTATTTTTTAGTTTTTATTCTAAATGATAAATTATTCAACATAATGATAATATTATGTATTCAAAAAGGTATAAAAAATCCAAAATCGGTTAATAACTAGCCCAGTAATAAATACTGGCCCAGACCACTAATGTGCTAGTTATTACTTTCTACAACAGATTTTTTTTATTCAAAACATTAAAAATTGTGAGATATGGAAGAAGTTTTTTTATGTCGTTTTATCCACCAGACATAAAAAGAGCTAACGCTTTATTTTCTGCTGACAAATACCAGGAACAGAAGAATCAATTTCTGAATATTAAACAGCTCCTAAAATAACAGGACAAATATTCCCAAAAGATTACTTGTAATGTTTGTCTGCTTTTTAAAACAATTTTGGTAACATTTTCTTTCAGGTTAAAAATATATATATATATCTACTGCATAAAATATATTTTATTTTAGCACCAAAATCATCTAAGGGTTAATTTAGCTCAGAATATTTTTTTTGAATTGAAAAAATGGCCAGGTTTGTAAAAAAAGAACTTAAATATTTTTTGTTTAAATATACATATACACTGGCGAGCAAAACTGAGTGCATGTTTAGCTTTTTTTTACTTACAGGTCCATAAATTAATAAATAATAAAACAAATTTTATAAAACTTTCAGCATTTATTCTTTAATCTATAAGGAAAAAAATGATATATTCAATATACTGATAACATAACAAAAACAAAAAATTCAATACAAAAACATAAGGCAACTCAATTAACTCAGTTTTGCACGTTGCTCTGGTGCAAGTATAAAGTATTAATTTTAGTACGGTATCCACAATCCCTTGTTTTTAATAACGTTTTTCATACGCTTTGGCATACTTTCCACCAAGTTCTCTTTAAATTCACTCGGAATATTTTCCCATTCTATCTTTACACGGTTCCAAAGCTCCTCTATGTTAGTAGGCGCTCGATTGTGTTGTGCCAATCGCCTCTTCAATATAGACCACAAATTTTCTATCGGGTTGAGGTCTAGGCTTTGCGCAGGCCATTTCATGATCTGAAATTTTTGCTCAGACAACCAATTTTGGACAACCTTTGCCGTGTGTTTGGGGTCTCCGTCCTGTTGGAATATGACTTCTTCCTCGGGATAAGCGCTGTGGTCAACAAATTCGGGTAAATGGGTTTGAAGGATTTGGAGGTAGTCCTCTTTCTTCATTATTCCATTAATTCTTACAAGCGGTCCCAAATGCCACCAAGTGAAACAACCCCAAACCATCAAACTACCTCCGCCATGTTTGACAGTTTGTTTCACATGATGCTTTTGAATAGATTCATTATGTCTGCTCCAGAAGTATTCCTTTCCATCAGATTGGAATCGGTTAATTTTTGTCTCATCGGACCAAATAACCCTTTTCCAATCATCTGCGGTCAAATGCTCATGCTCTTTGCAGAATTTTAGACGCGCTTTAATATTCTTATCGGACAGAGCTGGTTTTTTCTTTTTGACTGCTGCCACTAAACCGATTCTTTGAAGCGCTCTACGAGCAGTCCATTCACTTACTTGTTTATTTATAGCATAAGCAGCTTGCTTGGGTGTTTTCAAAGCATTTTTTTTCATCTCTCGTACCATTAGTCTCGCGTCTGAATCTTTTAGTAATCTCGGACGACCACCTGTATTCGACATAGAAGCTACATTTCGTCGTTTTTGTACAGCAATGACGGTGCGTTGACTCACTTTTATTTTCTCTGCAATTACTCTGGATGAGTGACCACTTTCAGTCAAAGCTACTATACTATTTTCGGTGTCTATGTGGATTTTTCTCATTTTTTCTTTATTTTATTATGTAAACGCGCTATTACTGATAACAAACAGTAAAAAAGCAATCGCACGTTACAAGACTATTAATTGAAAGTAGATGACAAGCTACAAGACGTATGTAACGGTAAATTTGGAATTGCTCAGAAAAGTAAAGCCTACTATGATATCACGTGTTCAAAACGTGCAAAACTGAGTGAATAGTGTTTCCATTAGTTGTTGTTTTGAATTTTTTTGAGTTTGCTATGTTATTATTATTCGTAATATAAAATTTTGTTGCTAATAGAATAAAGAATAATTGTGGAAAGTTTCATAAAATTTCCTTTATTATTTACCATTTTATGACACTTTAAGTAAAAATATGCTGGACATGCACTCACTTTTGCTCGCCAGTGTATATCCTTTGATCTAAATGCGGCACGGCACGGGTTAACGTTGTTTATTATTGTGTTATAATATTTTAGATCACGTTTCTTAAAAATCAAAAGTAGTAAGCAAAGCTTTGACCTTTTTTGTAAATTGAAATAAATAAGTCTGGTTTCATTTGTGGCCACATGATCACATGGGTTAATGATGTTCAAAAAAAATGCTTTCAACCTTGAGTTACTGTTATAAAATAAAACAACAAAAGTTACTAAAGTAGCTAATTTTCGATTTTAAATATTTTATAACAAATAAGCCTTGTTATTACCAAAAAACACAGTTTCCTCGAAATCCGTAAAAATCAAATCGTTGCCCTACCCAAATGTACTGGGGGATAATTTTAAATTTTTTTACTTTTATTCTCTAAGATGTTTTAAACAAGACCCTGGAGTGCAAATATCAATTTTTTTCGCTTTTGTTGAAGAAAACATTTTAAAATTTGAAATTAGAGATTTGAAAAGCACCCAAAAAATGTATGACATCACCTTAATACAGGTTAACGACTTCCAAAAAAAAAAAACTTGTTCCATATCTCAAAATTTTGAGTCTTTTGAATAAAAAAATTCTATTGTAGTAATCAATTTAAAATTTTTTTAGATGTGTGCTCGAATTTTTCGAGCTTAGGGAAGGCGTTTGTAGTAGATTCCTTAAACTACACATGAGCTATATTCAAGTCAAATATTAAAAGATTAGAGGGTACCCGTATCAACATTTATACTTAAGGGACACTCTAATGTATGTACATATATTTCGGACATACTAATTTTAATGGCGCACTTAATTTTTTGATCAATGGTACAGATTTTGAGAAAATTGTCTTTAAAGTTTGGCGGTTTTGCATTTAGTACAAAAAGTATGCGTACAACTTTTAATAACACAGTACCAATGTATAGTTTTTAACTACAAAAAATAAAATTGGAGTTAGAATTTGTCTTTTTATTTAACAACTTGAATAAATATACTTACTTCTTTTCATAACTTATGTAAACCCATGAAAAAAAAGACTGAATAAAAATTTTATTAACTTACTTTTAGAACTGTTGAAGCAAAGCGTGCCCTACCTCGTCCGGAACGTGAAGCACAAGAAAATAAAAGTGTCTCTGTTAAAAAGCTATTTGTAGGTGGCCTAAAAGACAATCATGATGAACCTTGTCTTGAGGAATACTTTTCGCAATTTGGAAATGTAGTCTCGGTGAAAATTTTAACTGATAAAACTACTAGCAAACGTAGAGGTTTTGCTTTTATTGAATACGATGATTATGATGCAGTGGATAAAGCTATTTGTAAGTATTTATTGTAAACGCTATTTATTATTCCTTATTAAAATCTCGAATTCTAAGAACTTTTGAATATAAAACAGTTTGCAGATTTCATTTAAATTTTCCTGGGGTTCTATAAATTAACTTTTTTGGAAATAGACTTTCTTGTGATTAAAAAATCAAAAAGTCGACTTTCGTGTGAAGAAAAAGTCAACTTCTGAAGAAAAAGTCCACTTTTGCGTTTGATTTTTTTATTTTTAATATCGTCAGCTTACTATTGGTTTGACACACTGACCATTTTTGAAAAAATTGAAAGATAGTGCAAAAATTTTTTGACAAAAATCAGAATAACTTATAATTATTTCGCCTACTGTGTAATAAAAATCTGATACACATCAACGTTACTTTTTAAAAATTTCAAACATTGTCACGTCACGCCACCTGGCAAATATTTTAGTTTTATAATTATATATTTTTACGTAGATATCATCCTTAGATAATAAACAGGACATCAAAATCGGAAATCGTCAAGACCCTGGGACTAGAGCATAAATTTCTAAAGGTTTGATTCTCGCTGAATCTGAATCTGTCATCATATATGATTTTTGAGATATCTTAACCTGAAGTTTTAAAAAACGCGAATTGAGCTCTATTCATAAAACTTTTTATGTCATCTTTTGACAAGTATACTCTAGTATCACGGTTGGAAAACTTGTTGTCCTGTGTAATTAATTTACATACTACTCATTGTAATACTCAAAAATAAATCCATAAATAAATTTTCACGCAATTCGCAGAGTTTTGCGTTTTTTGTAAAAGACTAAAAAGTCAACTTCTACTTTTATCACATCACGTCAACCTATTAAATTTTTTATATTTTATGAGCAAGCAGTTCGATTGTTTTATAATTTTTGCTAAATATAGTATCTAAAGTTCTTCACAAAATATAAAGAAGTAAAAAATATATATTTTGTCTTGTTTTTCACCTCATTGAACCGTACGACTGTTAACGTTGATATGTTTAAATGAAACACTAGCTTTGGTGGTTGGCTTAAGACTAACTCTTTATTAATTATCATATAAAAGAGATGGCATGCTAAGACTTACTGCTAATATTTACATATATACATAACATTTCTCCCCACTTAGCTAAAAATAATACATATACTTAAATTTGCTTTATTGATAATAATAATAATAACAATAATAATTATAATAACAATAATAATTATAATAACAATAATAATTATAATAATAATTATAATAACAATAATAATTATAATAATAATTATAATAACAATAATAATTATAATAACAATAACAATAACAATAATAATTATAATAACAATAATACTTATAATAACAATAATAATTGTCAAAATTTCAACAATAATAATAATTGAAACTAAAACAGTTATCATCTCTAATTGCCCTTCTTAAATGAAACGCACAGAGACTAACCATGCCCATACTTTTCCCTAAATTAAATAAGAGAGTACGATTATAAATCATTTAAATCGATTCTCTTTTGTTTCAACCTCTCAGATTTACGTAGAACACATTCTGGCTCAACGGTCTCTGATCTTTTCCTCTTCCTTGCTCCCTGCTCAATTCTTGTTCTATTACATATTGGAAAAAATGTACTACTAATTGACCTTGGTTTATCTATTCTCAATTGGGACACATGTGCTGTGCGCTGATATCCATTGACCAGAATCAAATACATTACATTTCCCAATCGTTTAATAACTGTGGCGTTCAACCATTTTGTTCCCGAATTAGATACTAGCTTATAAAAAACATGTTCTCCTATTTTTAATACCTGTAGCTTTTTATTGAAATGATTTTTGTTAGCCACAGGGATAATATCCTTATAATCAACATTTTCATTTTCCCTTCTCAAACCCTCCGATAATAGTGTATTTCTCTTGTGTATAAAAATCAAATCATTTGGAGATTTTTCTGTTACTGTAGAGGGAGTAGATCGATATTTTAATAAGAAATTATTCAATACCAAACCAAGTGGCAACGATGCAGTTCTTGGATCAAGAAAATACTTTCTAAGATGTGCTTTTGCGGTTTGAACTGCTCTTTCGGCAATTCCGTTTGATTCTTGGTGGTACGGAGGACTTTTCAAGCATTTAATATTATTGGCACAGCAAAACTTAACAAAACCATTGGAGCTAAATGGTGGCCCATTGTCAGATACTATTGTATTAGGTATTCCAAAGTAAGAAAAAACTTCCCTAAGCTTCGATACTAACGTTTCCAATTTAGTATTAACCATTTCCTTTATGTCCAACCATTTAGAGTATGCATCCACTAATAACAAAAAAACTTTATTTCTAAAGTAAAAAAAATCCATATGTACCCTTTGAAAAAAATATTCAGAATTTGGCCATTTACTGTTCCCAGATGACAATGGTTTTGAAATCGTAGCCTGACATATTCTACAATTAGATATAAACTCCTCAATATCCTTTCCTATTTCTGGCCACCACACATAATTTTTTGCTAACAATCTCATCTTTACAATGCCAATATGAGATTCATGAAGACTACCCAAAACCAACGACCTCATAGTAATGGGAATAACCAACCTATGATCATACCACAAACAACCCCTTTGTACACTTAATGCCAACCTTTTGTTGTAAAATGGTTTGATATGTATCGGTATTGGATTTAACCATCCATTTAGCAGCATGCTCAAAACCTCCTTTAAGCAGTTATCTTTCTCTATTTCAGCTCTTACTTGCTCAATTGAAACATGATTAAAATTGAATCCTTCTATTAAATGTATGGTGCCCTCGCCTTCTCCTGTGGTATTATCCATTGGCAAACGAGATAACCCGTCCGCATTTGCCATCACGCTAGCCTTTTTATACTGTATGGTGTAGTTATACATACTCAAAAGTACCGACCACCGCACTAGTCTTCCTACAGTCAACATTGATGCTGGCCTGGTAGGGTTAAAAATTTCCCTTAGTGGTTGATGGTCTGATTGAATAATAAAAGGTTTCCCGTATATATGTTTATGAAACTTTTTCACTCCGAAAATTATCGCTAGGGCTTCCCTATGCAGTTGGGAATAGTTCTGTTCTGCCTTTGTTAGTGTACTTGATGCAAATAATATAGGACGTTGAATACCCTCTATAACATGTGATAGAACTGCCCCCACTCCATATGGACTGGCATCACATTGTAAAACTATTGGCTTGGTAGAATCGTATAAAACCAGAACATGATTCCGTGATAACAAATCTTTACTCCTAATGAAACTGCTCTCACAATCATCAGACCAATTAAATGCCACCCCTTTCCTCGTTAGTTCATATAAAGGACCTAGTTCCGTTGACAAATTCGGAATAAAATGTGAATAATAGTTCAAAAATCCTAAATACGACCTCAGTTGTGTCAAATTCCCCGGCCTAGGGGCCTTTTTAATCGCTTCCAATTTATCCATGCCAGGCATAATGTTACCTTTTAAAATTCTATGACCTAAAAACTCTATTTCCGTCTTGAACAGTTTACATTTTGCAGAATTCACCTTGACCTTATATGTTTTCAACCTCGTGAGGGCTTCATATAAATTGCGTTTACATTCGCTATACGTGGATCCTCCTATAATTATATCATCCAAATAACACTGAGTTTTGGGTACGCCATTTAAAATAGTATCCATAATGGATTGAAAAATCGCGGGAGCACTTTTAACACCGAATATTAATCTTCTGTAGCGAAAAAGGCCCTTGTGAGTATTTATGGTTAGTAACTCCTGTGATTTTTCAGAAACTTCTACCTGCTGATAAGCCCCTTCTAAATCCAATACACAAAAATAAACACAATCAGATAGTTGTGCAAAAATGTCATCACACCGGGGTAAAGGGTAATGGTCAGTATTAATATAACGATTAATCGTCACCTTACAATCGACACATATTCTTATCTGACCATTAGTCTTTTCCACGGGAACAATGGGCGAAGCCCATCTACTATACCTAACCGCATATATAATCCCATTTTTCTGTAGCCTTTCCAGTTCTTCCTCAACCCTATTCCGTAGTCCAAAAGGAACAGTATATGGCTTGCAAAAAATTGGAACAGATTCCTCTTTTAAAACAATATCTGCCTTAAATTTCGCCACAGGACCTTCGTATGTTTCACCAAACACAGAATCAAACGTTTTAAAAATCTCATGTGTATCATTATGTTCACTACTATTATGTACATTTAAAAAATTTACTTTCTCAATTAATTTACCTCTCCAATCACCAAAAAAAGCATCTAACCACGGTCGGCCAAAAAGTGGAGTAAAATTGAGATCTCCCGTTATAACATATAATAGGAGGGGTTCTTCTTTGCTATTACCATTTACTCTCACGAGAACATCCATATACCCCACTACATTAACATTTTGTCCGGAGACTACTCTAAATTGTCTCCCGGTAGATTTTAGTTGAAATTTAGAAAACATAGAATTATAAGTGTTCATATGAATAACTGTGCACGCACCAGAGTCTACCTCCATTCGGAGTAAAACATTGTTACAAAATACTGTTATGTATAAAGGGGAATTATTGCCACTCAATGAGTTTAAATAACCTAACTCTGTGTCTTGGTTTCTATCAAGATTCTCACTCTCATCTGCATAATATCTTGTTCCCACTTCATCAATACTGTTATTCCTATTAGTACACTGTCTAACAAAATTTCTCTTACTTGATATATTCTTATTACTATACCTTTGATTATTATATAAATTACAAAATTTTTGAATATGTCCCCAACGTCCACAATAAAAGCACTGGAGATTTCTACGTTTTGGATTTATATTAGTAGGCACCAACTCTTTTTCGTAACTTCTTCCTCCTTTCATTTTATTAACAAACATCGAATCGCGATCATGTCCCATATTTCTTATTTCTTCTTCTAACATTTCCATATTTAGGGCTGCTTCACACGTTGCTTCAAATGTTGGTTTGCTGAGATCAATTAACTTAGCTTGGACCCTTTTATTTCGTATCCCCATTAGCAATCTATCTTTCAAGGCATCGTCTAAAAAAGATTGGTACTCACAAGTATTAGCTAAGCCTTTAATCGTTATTATGTAATCTTGTATAGTCTCCTCAGGCAGTTGATTTCTATTTAAGAACTTAAATCGTTCAGCGGTAACATTTGTTTTGCGTTGAAAATGGGTTCTCAATTTTTTTACCAGATCATCGTATTTAAATTCCTCGGGTTTCTTTGGAGCTACTAACGTTTTAGCCACTTTATACAAATCAGCACCACCTGTGCTTACCAAGAACGATATTTTGCTAGCATTATCCTCTATACTATTAAGTTTTAGCAAATGAGCCATGCGATCAATATAACACTCGAAATCATCATCGAGGTTAAAATGTTCAATTTGTCCAATAAAATTCATATTGATTTTGCTTGATTCATACAAGTTAAATAAACAAAATATTTAGACAAAATATTTAGACAAAATTTCAACAAGAATACAAATTCTACAGTTACTACACACACGTGGATTCTTTTTTTTTTTTTTTTTTATATTCGTCGCCAAAATGATATGTTTAAATGAAACACTAGCTTTGGTGGTTGGCTTAAGACTAACTCTTTATTAATTATCATATAAAAGAGATGGCATGCTAAGACTTACTGCTAATATTTACATATATACATAACAAACGTGTGTGACTATGGAAATGCAAATATGCTACAAATGAAACAGAAAACAAATTTATGAAAGACAAACTTTATAGGCGAAAAAAATGTTTGTGGTGAAAAACTTTTTGGATGTAAAAAAAAAGAAACCGTGTGGTAAAAAACATTTTTAGGTAAAAAACTATTTTTTCATTCTCTATTTTCATTCTCTACGACATATCCGAAGTTCATTAAGATCTGCCGGTCCGGGTCGGGATATATTCCTTGTAAGATACACATTTTGTATCTAATTTTTATGGCAAATTTAGAGGTAACTTCACATTTTCACTCATAACTTTTGAACCGCTAGACCGATTGCTCATTTTCAATACCAGAATTTTCGCAAAAATGTCCATCAATCTTTATTGCGTTTTCGCGTCGTGATAGAAATTTCAACAGACAGTCGGACACTGCTAAATCGGCTTAAAATTGACAGGAACATATATACTTTATGGGGTCTAAGACCGATATTTCGACACATTACAAACGAAATGACAAACTGATACATACCCTCATCACAGTGGGATACATCATACAATTTTTGGAAATAATTCGGCCATTTCTTACTTAGTGTTCCGATTGCAATGAAATTTGGAACAGGCATAAGTGACATAATATCGGGTTTTAGTTTTAAGTTCAGGGAACTTGTTCGCCATTTTATATTTATGTATTTCATATTTATCAATTGTATTTCAGAAATCATCAATTGTATTTCAGAAATTATCGATTGTATATCATATTTTTCAATTATATTTCAAAAATGATCAATTGTTTTCAGATTTAACAATTTTATTTCAGAAAACATCAATTGTAATTCAGTTTTATCAATAGTATTTCAGATTTAACAATTATATTTCAGAAATTATCAATTGTTTTTTAGAAATTACTAATTTTATTTTAGAAATTATCAATTGTATTTCAGAAATTTTATTAATTGTGTTTCAGAAATTGTCAATTTTTCAAAAATTAATAATTGTATTTCAGAAATAATCAAATTTATTTCAAAAATTGTCTTTGTATTTGAGAAATGATAAAAATTGATAATTTCTGAAATCAGGTTATACAGACCATATATTGGAAATCGTGTTTTTTTTTACATAATATAATAGAACTAGAACATTAACATTAACACATACTTGGGTAAACATTTTGCTATTTTCCTGCCTTTTTATCTAAAAAGAAAATACTTTACAATTAATTGTTCGTTAGTATTTTTATTTTTTTACAGTATTTTTTTTTTTTTAATTAATTGCATAGAACTTTTTATTTTTGAGCACAATTTTGAAAATACAACAGTAAAACAATGATCTTATTGACAAAGTCCAATGATAACATTCTAAAGTTGTATTTTTACTTTTCCAAATTGCAAAAATACCGTTATAGTAAGCGCTATTTGTATTTAAAGAAGGAACATCAAAATGGGTATATATTGAAAATAAAACAGCTTTAAAAATATATTACAAAAACTTTTGGGCAATGTGACTGTGATCGTCAAAGAGTTAAAAGGGAACTATGAGTAAAGCGTTATTTCATCGCATTAAATTTATGTGTTAAAATTACACTGCTGACTAATAATATATATTAAATACTGCTACATTTATATTTTATCCTTCCATTTAAAAAAAAGAAAAGTCCTTGAAATTTTTTTAACTTATAAAAAATGTTGTTCTGGTAATACGGCCGAATTTTCGTCAAAATCGAATGATAAATACCGTACCGAATCATAATTTTTCCAACATGCTTTCAAATATAAATTGGTCTGTATACCCTTTTTCCATATTTAGCTAATTTTCAAGTTTAAATTTTTCCAACTTCAACTTAATTTTTTTTATACAAAATGTTTCATATTGCTAAATGTAGTCTAGATCTGTAGATATGCTAAAAAAGATTATTTAAAAATAGCAAGTTTTGACAATTTACAAAGTTTTTCTTGTCTCCTGAACGATTTACTTCATGGTCTGGTATACCCTTATTCGCTTCCCCTGATGAAAACTTCTGAAAGACAATAAAAAATTTCTGAAATACAAATGAAATACTATTAATAATTTCTGAAATACAATTGATAATTTCTGAAATACAATTGATAATTTCTGAAATACAATTGATAATTTCCTAAATACTTTTAATAATTTCTGAAATACAATTGTTAAATCTAAAATTCAATTGATAATTTTTAAAATACAATTAATAAATCTGAAATACAATTGATAACTTTTGAAACATAATTGAAAATGGTGTAGTAATTTTTCACCGAATAAAATTACAAATTTCTGCTTGTAATATTAATCAATTGTCATAGAGCATTATTGTAAATACAAAAAAAGTTTCTTGATTTGGCACCAACAATGACGATTTGTAAATACAAACAACCTTTTGTAGATTTTTTTGTAATTTTGAATTTTAGTTTTTAAAGAATTTTTGCATGAAAAACTACAACTTAAAAGCATTTCAAATAAAAAATTTGTTGGAAATAAATTTTAATTAAAAAACTTAGGTGTTTGAATTGAAGGGCTTATGCCCAGTTTTTCACTTCGTCTTTAAATGCCATTTGGACTTTAAGTTCTATTTAAATACAAACGTCAGTTTTTAGCTTCAAATTTAAATCACATTTAAGTGACCAATCTTGGGCGGCTCTATGAAACAAGACCCCAATGAAATAAGTCCCCAAACCAAAAATGAAATAACGCCCCATTTTTTGGGGCTTTATTTCATTATGAAGCAATACTCCAAAAAAAAAATGAAATAAACCCCCAACCAAATAAACCGAAACCCCAAAATAAAATGAAATAACACCGCAATTTTGAGGCTTTATTTCATAATGCAGTAAAGCCCCATTTCGAAAATGAAATAAGGCCCCAATTAAAAAAAACAAAATTATACATTACTTTAAAATATTTCTTTATTCCTAATTAATAAAGGGTCCGCCAAATAACTCTTTTTTTTTGAACTCCTGAACCAATTGGACTTTGTATGGCGTCATACCAAGGTCTTTATGCAAAATTCGTCTCCATGATGTCTCCGAAATGTTCAATTATTGAGAACGACGGTAAATTGGTGTTGATGGCGCTACACGCACACTTTCTGCCACAGCAGCAATATTCTCGGGTGTTTTTGGCTTTTCACGCTTTGGTTTATAGATGAGGATGCCAGTTTCTTTCACTTTTTTCACAAGATAACGAACATACGGACCATATTCGTTCAGCGGAAGGATAAAACTAATTGTCTGTCAAATCAGACATGAGCTAAGTGTTACCATTCACGAAATAAGCACTAGTTGAAAAAAAAAACGTTAGATGGCGGACCCTTTACATAGTAAAACGGCTGAAAAAAAAAATCGCTCGATTTTTTTTTAATAAAAAGATTAATAATATTTAGTATATCAATCAGTTTTTTTCTAATATTTTTTAGTAGTATATCACAAAATAAAACTAAATTTATAAATCGTATAATCGCACGCAGAAAAAACTTTATTTCGCGAAGCCGCCTGCCGCGTTCTACGGAGGAAAACACCCTTAAAAGCGGCCAAAGGCAGCCACACAGAACAACTTGTTTTTACAAATTACTTGATGTCTTAAAAACATAAGATTTCAACGGATTCGACATCTGATTTAAAAAACAAGTTCTTCTGGGTGGCGGCCTTCGGCCGCTCTTAGTGGTTTTTTTCCTCCGTAGAACGCGGCAGGCGGCTTCGCGAAGTAAAGTTTTTTCTGTGTGCAAATAACTATTTACATTAATAACTTGATAATTCATGCAGTAATTATAACGGTTATTTGCTTATATTACTTAAAAATTTTGATTTTTAAGAAAATGAAATAACACCCCAAAAATATTATTTGGGGACTTATTTCATTTCTCATATTGGGGCCTTATTTCATTACGAAATAAAGTCCCAAATAAAATGAAGTAAAGCCCCAAAAAAAGAAATAAGACCCCAATGTTTTTTATTAGAAATTTTTGGGGCGTTATTTCATTTTTGGTTTGTGGACTTATTTCATTGGTGTCTTGTTTCATAGAGCCATCTTGGGCATTTAAAGTCTATTTAAATTGTAAAAATATAACATATGATTTTGACATTTGGTTTTTTTTCGGGTGGTAAAACAAACAATAACAAGTAAATAAAATTACAGCAGACAATAAAAATTCAACTTCGGTTGCACTGAAATTATCACTTCTCTTCATTTTTATTTTATTAATTTAATTATAATTTAATTATATATATTTTATTTCTATAATTTATATTTTCTGTTGTTTTTCTATTCTTTAAACAGCTGTTTTATGAATAATGATCATTAATTTTTTGACATTTCATGATGCTACCATACTTTTGTCGCAAATAAATAGAAATTATCATTTAAGACTGAAAAACTAAAACTTTATTTAAATACAACTTAAATTTAAATGGGAATTAACTCATTGCATATTTATATACGAAGTTAAAAACTGGGCATTATTGTAAAAACTTGATAAGCCACATACTAATTTTTACTGGTTTTTGCCTTCAAAGTTTTGATTTAATGCATAAAGTATGACTTTTGCAGGATTTATATTCTTTAGATACAAGCAAGGCTTTTATCAAATACTCATCAATAGGTGACTCGAACACAGATAAAAACAGCAATAAAATAAATGTGGCTTATCAAGTTTTTGCAATAAGCTCTTCAATTTACAAATTAAATTGTTGGTGCCTACTATTTTTTTTTTTCTATGTTCGTTTTAAGTTCAGTTTTAGTTTTTACCGGAAAAGAGTATAATCAGTATACCTAATAATATTTTGATTATACAACAAAAGAGACAAAAAACTTATTTTGTATTTTGTAGTATAATATGTATGTAATTAGTTGTTGCTGGGGATTGAGTTAACTAAAACAATTTTTATATTTTACATAAAAATCCAACTTAATTTAAAATCTGTTTTCTTAATTTTCAGTACAAAAAAATCATTCCATTAAATATGTTATCGTGGATGTTAAAAAATCGGTATACAGTAAGGAACTGCAAAAGAAAAATGCTCTGCAACATGGTGGTAGTGCTGGGGGCGGTGGTGATGGGCAGCAGGATAATCAAAATGAAATGCATCAAAGAGGTAAACCTAGAAATCCTATGCCACCACAACAACAGCAACCCCAACAAATGCCTCCTTATCAAGAAGGGCCTCCACCAAATTACAATCAATGGGGTCCACCTGCACCTTCAATGCCACCACAAAACTATGGCGGTTATCAGCAACCGCCCATGCCGGCACCACCACAACATCAACAAATGCCCAATTGGAACTATCCACCAGCTCCTAATACGTGGAATGCACCACCTCAACCACCAGTTGGTCCTCAGCCCCCCGCACCAGTTTGGCATAACAACCAATGGGGCTATCCGCCTCCAGCAGGACCAGCATGTCCTCCTGGCCCACCTTGTCCTATGCCACCTAATCAAATGCCTCCTCCTGGTACTCAACCTCCTTCCAATTGGCAACAACCGCCAACAGTGCCGCCAGGTATACCGCCACCTGTTGTTGGACCACCTCCAGTCCAACACCACCAACAACCACCCGTTCAGCAACCACCACCTAACTTTGGTACTGGTTATCAGCAGAACTATGGTGGTGGACCTACAAAACATCAAGGCAACATGAATTCAAATCGTATGAATCCTTATAACGGTCCACCAAATCCAAATAATCCATACAGTAAGTATAGAATAATTTTGTTTCTTGCATTAAAAGTTTATACTTTTTTTTTTTAATTTGAAAATATTAGAAAAAACTTGAAATTAGGTTTTTTCTAATATTTTAGATTTTATTTAAAAACTATTTATCCTTCTTGCGCTTACTAAAAATTTCTATTATTAATACATTACTTATATTCCTTGTTTTTTTTTTCTTTCTTGGTTTTTTTTAAAGATAATAATGTACAAATACCACCAGCACCGGGTTATGGCGGTTATAATGTTGGTCCACCAAATGGAAAACCACCAGTTAATAATGGCCAAGGACCTCCCGCACCTAAACCCATGAGTAATGGTGGTTCTTCATCAAGTGGCAATAAATATCGTCGTTGAGATATAAATGAACACAAATAAAAGGTGTAAAAGGTATGTTCCAATATTTTTTCTATTATAAAAGCAACTATTAGTTTAAACTGTTTTAATACGCACTATTTAAAGTTAAAACAAATGCGACAGTAGGTTTATTATTAATTTTAAAAGTATTAGAATAGAACTTGAATATTTAGTTTACGTATCGTTTGATTAATTTGAGATTTTAAAAACTATTTTTCTGTGGTACGTATATTTTATAACAAAATTAAGAGCTTTAGTTGATGACAGAAGTAATATAATTTGGCCTTTATTCGTGTTAACGACTAATATAAAGAAAACAATAATTATCTTTGTCCGATGGTAATTATCGAATACAGGCCCTTGATAGTGATCAAAAAAAATCTTTTTTAAATCTTAAAAGCCATTTAAATATAAATTATAAATAATCATTAAAATTGCATACCATCTTGATTATTTACGTAGATAAGAATTATAAAAAACAAACTAAGTATTTAATTTTGAAAAAAAATCTGCACCCACCCGTAACTTTAGCATCGAAAAAAGTTTCGCAAAAAACATGTAAAACCTTACTATGCTTCACATAGGGGGCGAGTCACAATCTCTGCATTCACGCTATTCCCTTTCTTATTGCGTATTTTACAAAAATAAATCTTTCCATAGTTTTAAAAGCTACAAGGTCTGATATATTTAGCACTTGAAACGTAATAAACTATTTCATATCATTACTCGCCCTGAGAAAGCATTAGTTACAGAAACGGTGTACTGTATCGATTATGGAATTCTAGCTGGTAAATGTTTCGACTTTAATTACGTATGTCTTCTTCGCTAGAGGCCGTGACACAGTGGTGAATTTGAAAAAAATAATGGTAATAAATATAGAACTTCCGATCGGTACGAATCAAATCAAAAATTGTAAAAGAGGTCTTCATCTTTTTAATATTGTGATTGAGTCACTCTGTTTTAGTACAGGATGTACTTGCAGGTTGTCAAAGTTGGTTAATTTAAATGATTTTATAAAAAATCTTTTGGGGCGTGTAACTTTTGTAAACGGGGACCGTTTTTAAGACTGAAGTAATATCCGTTGTAAGGTAAGAAAAAAAAACATTTCCTCGACTTTAAAAGTTATTTAAATTTAAAAAAAAAAAATTATTTTTTTCGTCATGACTTTTTTTGGTTTTACCAAAAAAAAAAACTTCATTATTTAATGAATTTAAAAACTAAAAATTTCTTTTTTAACAGTACTTCACGACAAAAGAGATAGCAAATCTTTCTAAATTCGCTTTAGGCCTAGTTTTTGGGATGTCAATTTATTTATTTATTTGTTTATTAAGTCTTTGGATACAAATCCTTACAGACTAGAACAATTAATTCTTAAATCTATTTATTCTTAAATCTATTTAAACTTAGTTTATTGGCATGATGAGTTAATCTCAAAACAAAATTTAACTGAATTTAACTGGGACTGCTGTTTTTCAGTTCTAGTTTAAGAAATGTCAAATTACACGATGATACCACCATAATTTTGATAAAATTTTTAATTTCCGGTTTGAATTGCCCTAAAAAGGTAATTTTCTTTGTAAATACTTAACCTCTGCAATGAACAATTCATTTCTTTGAAAAACTCGTAGTCACTGCACATTCATTCAAATATTTAACATTCAAACGGATCAAAACAGAGTTAAACCAATAAACGGACACAATTGATTGAATATCAAACAAACATGATACGCAAATTTTTGGAAATAATTCGGCCATTTCTAACTTAGTAGTCCGATTGCAATGAAATTTGAAAAATGGGAATATCTCGGGAACTATTAGAAGTAGCCCACATATGTAAGCATTTTTTTAGTCTCTACCAGCAGATTACAAATATGGTAATTTTTTGAAAATCGGATTAGAAACAAAAAATGGCGAGCACTCAAAATCTTATATGCAAAAAGTTTCCTGTAATGGGTGGTCATATTGCTGCCCCCAGTGGCTTTGGAAATCTCAAAACCAAAATTTAAGCTCGATATTACGTCACTTATGTTTCTGTTCCAAATTGCATTGAAATCGGACCACTAAGTAAGAAATAGCCGAATTATTTTCAAAAATTTTGTTATATATCCCACTATGTGACTGACGTGAAATTACTGGCTAGTGAAATTAAATTAACATTTTTTTCAAAGCCCTGTCTTTTAGAAAATTTTAGAAAGTTCCAATAATATTGTAAAGAAAGATAAATACTTTTTTGGACAAAAATGAAAATGTGGGCGCTGTGGTGTAATGGATAGCGCGTTGGGCTGCTACACAGATGGTCCCGGGTTCGATTCCCGGTGACGACAACATCAATTTAGAAAAATAATATGTATGAGTTTTCTATCACTTATATGTATCGCTGCGCCCACCTTCGGTGTTCCCATAGCACTTAACCCCACCGAAGTAAAATAATGAATCAGGGCTATGAAACAAAAAGCTTCAATAAATTCGCCAACTCTACATCAGGTGGCGAGCAACAACTGTATTAAGACTTATCTACTCGCGCAATTACAGTGTTGCCATGTTTGAAGCCCTTCATCTTTCACCACCTTTCATCTCTCCACTATCCCCTTTCCAAAGAAAGCAACACGTTAATTAATAGGAAGAATTTCCTGAGTGTTGCTTCTCTTTAAAAAAAAAAAAAAAGTATTGTTAACACGAAAATTTTTTTTTGAATGTTTTTAAATCCATTAAATAATAGTTTTTTTTTTTTTTTGGTAGATAAACAAAATTTTTATTTTTAAATTTAAATAACTTTTAAAGTAGAGGAGATCACTATAACCATGTCGTTTCTGTACCTTACAATGAACTTTACTCCCGGCTAAACATTTTAGAAATCGGTCCATATTTACAAAACTTACACGCCCCAAAATATTTTTTATACACGAGATAGTCAACTTTCACAACCTGTAAGTACACCCTGTACTAAATATGGTGACCCAATCACAATATTACAAAAAATTTACACCCCTTTTAAAATTTCCAATTTGATTCGTACCAATCGGATCAGTAGTTTAGAAGTTCTATATTTACTGCTATTAGTTTTCTCAAATAACCCACTACGCGTGGTAGGATCAAAGTGTTTAGAAAATAAAGAGCACGAAATACTCTCAGTTACTGAGAAAAAAATATATAATGTGACTACGAATATGAAATTGAACCTTTTTCTCGTCTTTAAATAATGGATGGTAACCGATTCGATGCGCGGTTATCGGTAAGGTAACGCTATTTTCTTTTATTTCGGTAACGGTAATTTATGTGTAACGGTATTTCAATTATTTCGATAAGGGATGTTTAGCGGTAATGGTAATTTTGTTATTTTGATAACGGTTTTTAAGGATAACGGGATTTCAGTTATTTTGGTAACGGTAGTTTAGTTATTCAGGTAATTTCAATGCACACCGATATTTTTAGCCCCATTATGGCTGAATTGCAATGACTGGCTAGTTTATGATCATACTTTGAGAAAATATATCTATGTATATGCAGCGACTATGTTTCTAATCATGTTATATTATTTCGGTAAATGGTATTTTAAGAATAGCGTTAATTCATTTATTTCGGTAACGGGTTTTTAGCGATATCGTTAGTTATTTCTGTAACGAAATTTTAAGGATATTGATATTTTAGTTATATCGGTAACGGTATATCAATTATTTCGGTATTTTAGGGATAACGATATTCAGTTGAAATCGATAAAAGTATTTTAGCGGTATTGCATCTCTGCTTTAAGTTGATGAACAATTTTTTTAATTCAGAAAAATGTGGGTTAACTGCTTGAATTCAGAAATTAGCTTAAAGATTTTTTAGTTAATTTTGTAATAGATTAAAAGAAATGTATGCAGCTTAAAAATTATGGTTTGTGTCTTTGTTTACTACGATGCGTTTAATTTAAGGTTTGTGGCGAACCTTAATATCTTAGATACAAACCTTTAAAGGAAATACTAACTTTTTCTGGCATTATGCTATAAACACATAGACCACAGCAGACTGCAGAGCTACACGACTGCAAATGCCGTTGACTGCAATCGTCGCCGTGTGGTCAGCTACTTATTATTTTGGAAACGACAGCAGCATAGTAAACAGATGATCACGATTTAATTTAAAAATATCAACAGCTGTTTTTTTATACAAATCAGGGATGTTAAAGTTGGTACAATTGTACTTTTTTTTAGTACATTTTGACCTTCTAAAGTACCGTGGTAGACTCATTTGGTACAATTTAAAAATTTTTAATTTTTCCCCTTTTTGAATTTTTAGTATAGCAAACAAATTGTTATTGTGTCCTTTTTCATTGCATTTATTCGTTTTATGTAATGAGCTCTTAAAATATATCATTTTAAGGATTTTGAAGAATAAAGTTGGCAATTTTTTTTTTTTAATATCGATTAAATATTTACGATTTTTTACAAAATTTATCTGGCAGCTCTTACATATATTGACACTTGTTGCAGCCAACTTCACTTTTATTTTGAATTTATTAAAATTCTGAAGAAGTGAAAATTGATATATAGATATGGCATCACTTATAACATATGGGAAAACAATGGACATTAGAGTGAGGTGAGTTTCTAAAAATAGAACTGTTGTGTTGTTGGAGTTGTACTTCTGAGATTATGTATGCAAGAACAAAAACACCGTGTATTGAATAAAACTAGTTTTAATCACAACAAAACTCGACCTAACTATAGCTCAGAGGGCTAAAGCGCTCTGTCTAACGTGTAGTGCGAGTGCATGTGGCATTAGAAATCAGTTTATCTATACCACGGTCAGTGATTGCACAGAAAAATTTCATATAGACGCAATCGAACAAATAAAAACATAACAAATATTACATTATTCAAAAATTCAAAAAAAAACAGGATCACTGACGAACGTTCAATACCAGAAACTGCGCAGTCTGATTCAGAAAAAATTGAATATTTGCAATGTAGTTATGATTTTTAGAAAATACACTCATTCTTCTCTACCACGCCTTTCACAATTAAATTAAATAAAATTGCATATTAATTATAGTATTAACTGCAATTGTCTGAAAAAGACGTTAAAATTCAAACTCAAACGAAAATTAAATTATTGTTAAAGAAATGAAAGAAAATTCCAAACAATCTTATATATGTTTAATTAAGAACGAGCTCTCAACCTCCGTATATTTACAAAAATAAAGCAAATCAAACATATTAGCTAGGTTAATACTAGTATTTCGATCTGGTTAAAGATCTCATCAGAACCCAATGTTTTAGAAAAGTTATAGCCTCCATAATAGGCAGAACTTTAACAAAAAACCGATTAATCATTAATTTTGCTCCATTCTTGTCTTCTTAGTAAAAATATTACTTGAGCCAGAGTAAAAACTAAAATTTTTTTAACTGAAGTCGTTAAAAAATTAAAACGTTTGTAGTTTTTGGTCGGTAGTAGCTAATTTTCAAAATGAACTGAATGTCAATATGTTTCCAGACATTTCTAGTCATTGCTGGAATTTTATCCATTCCACACTGGTCTGCAAATGTGGAAAGAGTTTTTTTCTTTTCAAAATATAATAAAAACTAAGGAAAGAAACAGACTACATTAGCCAACATTATCAAGTCTCATACAGACTAAGGATTGGTTAAGAGCGACAAATTTATGCTGCTATGATGTAGAAATTCCAAATAGTTTATTAACTAAACAAATAATTCCATGATTTGGTCTCATATATTCATAAGACTTTTTTATGCCTTATTTTATTCATACATATAATGTATGTTATTGGAAGGTTTTGTTTTTTTTTTCTGTACAAGAGAATTTTTATGTATTTATTTTTTTTTGTTGTTTTAATAAATTTAAAAAAAATGGTACCGTCAACGTCCAAAAAGTACAATTTTTTTTGGATGTTGGTACAAAATTGAAAACTCCATTTAACATCCCTGATACAAATGCATTTTTGTTTCAGTAGTGCCAATTACATCTTTTTTTTTCTTTATTAAAATAGAACAACATGCTTGGTTGTAGACACGTATATAAAGTTCACTTAAAAATACAATTACTTATTTATAATACATTATTATAACGTGAAAATAAATTTATATAACCCCTCTTGAATATTAATGCAATTATACCATTTGATGTTGCGACGTTTTTTGTGTTTAACAAAATAAAATATTTTTAAGCATTAATTTTTTACATATTTTGTTTTATTGTCAACACTATTTTTGTTTTGCAGCCAACAAAAATAGAAATTAACCCAAGTTGATTACAGCGGCAAAAGTAGTCGGGTAGCCGTGTAGTTGTGTTGGTGCCAAAATAATCGTTTTCATATAAACGTGTGTATTTTATTTTTGACAGGCTGTAGTCGTGTAGCTGCAGTCGTCTATGTGTTTATAGCATTACTTTGAATTTATTTGTTCAGATTTTTGTTACAAATTCAAAAAAAAAAAAAAAAAAATAAATAAATAACAACCCAGTCAGAAATTGCCGATGATATAAAATACAAAGCTTTGACAAAGCATTGTTTTACTACGGTACCAATAGAACAGCAATGGCAAAGGACAATATTTTTTTTTTGCCCCAAATTATTTATCCATTAATTTTTCTTCCTAGCGATTTTTAGCAATTTATTTTTAAATATAAATTTTTTCAAGACTGCGTTTTTTTATTTTTTAAGTGTTATCAAGGTTATTACGAAAAATTAAAATTTTTAAGCAAAAGCTCAAGTTTATGACTTTTTTCCTTTACAATCGTTTTAACAAAAGATCTTAAGCTCGAAGAAGAATCATTTTAAATATATTTTATTAAAATCGTAGGAAACCATCAAGATGATTGATTTCCGCCCTGTTAGCAATAAATCAACATTTTTATTTGTTATATGATTTTGGGGCAATCTTATTAAATATAAAATTTTTTTTTTGTCGAAAGGGAAATATTTTTTTCATATTAAGTTTATTTTAATATTTTGAAAAAAATTTACACACAATTATTTTATTCTTATTTATATATTAAAGGTATTCATGTCAGAAATTTTACTCTTGCAAAAATGGAAAATTGCTAAATTACACTATTGCTGAAGTGAGCGCCTCTTTTTTTATCAATTATGATTGCGAGAATGGAAGCACATGTGATCAATCTCCATTTTTTTGCATTTCCAAATCAAGTTTTGAGATAACACAACCATTTCACAATAAACCAGATAGGATATATCTTTGTTTCTTCAAAAAATGTTTAAAATTGATTTGAGCTGAAGTATACTTAGTTAGAAAAACACACAATTCAGTATAAGTTTTCCAAGAAAAGCAATATTTTGTCACTCAAAATCTCGACTATTATATAAAAAATTAAGAATTAATTTAATTTTAATTCTTCAGCACTTTCTTCCACTTTTTAGATGAATTTTTAATTTTACACAAAAAATGCGATAACTGTCACCTGCTTTAAATGTCGGTATGCTTTAAATGTCAAAGTTGACAATACTATAAATTATTACACAAAACATATTGGCCTGGGTTCTAAATTCCACTACGAAGTGAAAGTGGAATCGTTTTTAATTCCACATTTTCAATTCCGCTGTGTTCTGAAAAACGAGTGAATCGTTTTTTTACGACGATTTCATTTTTATTTTGTTTTTAGCTACAACATAAAAAAATTTCGGAAAAAAACATATTTATCACTTTAAAGTGAACGAAATTACAATAAAGAAGAGTGCATTTTTTAACAAAAATTAAACAAAAAAAAACTTATTTTTAAAATAATATAAAATGAGTGGCACAATTGTGATTTCATGGTATTTAATTGAAAAAGAAAAACATAGAAGGGAAAATCTAAATAGAAAAAGGCTTCGTGACTGTTCAAATCCTTTGGAACTACCAGAAAAATTGTAAGAAAATAATTTAAACTGAGTAGCAAGTGTTTAAAATTAATAAAAAAAAAAATAGTTTTATTGCATAAGTATGCATTTAAGATGGTTTTACAAGAAGTATCACCAATGGCTAAAAACACAAACATTCCAATTATTTTGCAATTGGCCACATCACAACGCTATTTCGGACAAGGAAGTTACCCACAAATGATCGCAACAGACTTCATCCTAGCTGTGGGAAGAAGTATAGCGTCAAAAATTTTATCAAATATGTGTAATGTTTTGAAAACTGTCATATGCCCAAAATGGATTAGATTTGAAAGAAGTCGCGAAGAAATTGAGAAATCAAAAAGAGAAATCAAAAAGGGAAATCATCAGTTGCGGTTCTTCATTTTGTATATTTTTAGTAACTTTGTCATTTTCATTTAATTCTTGTAAAATCACGTTTACTACATTGTCAGAACTGGTGCCAACTAAGTTTGACAATTCAGTAGATGAATGTATGGTTGTTTACAATTCGCTAGTCGTCCCGAATGATTTAGAAGCTGTAACACCTTCGACTGCTGTATAAAGGCCAGAAAGTTTGGCAACTGAATCTTCTTTGGAGGATATGTGTTGGGTCCTACACCTGCTGCCGTTACCTCTGCTCTATTTTCGGCCAATTTTTTACGAATGTTTAATGTACTTGCTGTTTAATGTACTTGCTAAGTCCTTCCACAACTGGTCTTCAACTGTTTTGTAGCCCCTCTAAAAACCTTTGGCCAAAACAGAATTTTTTTCCATGAATGTTAAAAGTGCGGCCTATTGTTCCGGTTTCATGTGTTTTCCCCTAATTTTTTTCAGTTAAATAAACGTATATTAAAAACATATCACATTTACTTACATTTTTTGTTTTTTTTTTTTTTTTACTTTTAATATCCAAAATAATTTTATTTTGTAAAAATTTTGGTTTTTCACGCAGTTAACTAAAACCGTTTTACAATTACTTTTTTTGTGGTGAAATTGTTTTATAGAACACATCAAATCACTTCAATTTCATTAGAAACAAAATGAAATTTTGTTTTCAAATCACTTATGTGGAATTGAGAACACAAATTGAGCGTGTTTCACTTTCACTTCATTTTCGGAATGTAGAACCCATGCGATTATTACACAAAACGATTTGACCAAGACAATTTAACAGCATTTATTAAATATTATTTTTTTTATATTTGTTGTTGTGTTTTTGAAAAATTTTACACTTTGGCATTTATCCAAGACCAAAATTTCTGACATGAATACCCTTATTATTATTAACTTATTAAATTTTAAATAATTACTATATTAATATTTTCTTCTTAATTTAGGTATGTTTTACTACAAAGCTCAAGTAAATAAGAACAAGAAACTAAGCTAAACATTTTAAATATATTCATTTAATATAAATCTTAAAAAAGCTGAGGTATCAAAAATCAGTCTTATGGTCTTAAACAAAAATATACTAAACAATTACAAGAGTTTTATGTCGGTAATTTAAAATTTATATAAAAGTATAAAACGAATAATAAGACAAGAATTATAGTTATGTATACTATAAATTAGAATTTTATTAAAAACAAATTATTTTACGCTATGAAAAGCACAGAAAAATAACTTTTAAATATTACCTTTTAAATTTATTAACATTAAAAATATTGCAATATGAATATTATTATTTAAATAAATTAAGTTTTTTATTTTAAAAAATAATATGTTTGATAAAAAAGGACAGTACATGAAACTAGAAATGTAGCCCTTTAAGTTTATTTTTATTTTTTTTGTTTGACAATGAATTCAATAATATGAAAAAAATTTCATTAAACCAACTATTAATAACAGTTACAGTTTATTATTTGACTATTTTTTTTTTTTAGTTTAACTAAATTTATGTATACGCCCATGTTGTGCATTTCAAAGTCTTATCAATTTCACTTTTTTCCAGTTATTTAAAATTTCACATTTTTCAGTTCTGTAATCATTAAATCAGACCGACAAAATTTGAGTAAACGTCAGTAACAGGAACCAAAACATGCTTTTCCAAAGGTTTTTGACGCTCTGAATTCGAATCTGACATCCGAATTGCCACAGCACTTTAGCTTTTTTTTTTTAGATATTTTAACCTAAATATGTAAAAATAAAGTTTATGCTATATTTTGAGGTCGTATAAAATATAAAGCTAATATTTTTTTTCTCAAATACACAACCATTTTTGTTCATAAATATTATGAATTTCTTTCATTGATTTCAATTTATACTATGTAGGACCAAATTTATAGATTCTTTTATATTTGGATTTAAAAAAATATTTAAAATCAAAGTAAATTTGAAACCAAAAAAAAAAAAATATTTTTTTATTACAAACAAAAGAAAGGTTTCAAAACCAACATAACAAAACAGTCAAATTAAAACGTAATTTGACTAAGATTAAAGTGATAAAATAAATTTACATCATGTGCGCCCCGGTAGGCTAGTTGGTAGCGTTCTGACTTATAAGTGCGGGGGTTGTGGGTTCGATTCCCACCAGAGGCACTGGTCTGTTTTCGCTACAACGCGCCGAAGGCCATAGTAGCTAGTGCTCGGTTAGGGTAATAGTATATAATTATTAATTAATAATAAAAAAAAAAATTACTTCACAAGGAAATTTTTTATTGTATATTTAGAGTCCGAAATTTGTCAAAAAGCGTTGCAAATTACATGAACTCATGAGGAAAAGGTTGACTTGAGTATTGAATTAAAAATCCTCTGATATCCAATTTAATCTCATACTCCGTAATTGGAAACCTCTAACCACTATTTCTTTTATAAAATAAATTAATCTTCATTGGTTTTGCAATTTGTGGTGTTTTCTTATTAATATGTTTTATTGTAGAAATGTTCACACATTTAATCAATTTCTTTTATAAATATTATAAAAGTCAGTATAGGAAATACTGAAATAATCCATGCATAATTTTACGGAAGAAAAACTCGTAGTTATTCTTAATATATACGAATATTTTGTATATTCTACGAAATTCAGATTAGGCAAGGATTGCCAAATTTTACGAAAATATTTCATATTTTTTATATTAGACCATGCGACAGTAGTTTTCATACATGGTCAAAACAATATATACGTGAAACCAGAAACCATATATATTCAAACTACGTTTTTAGTTTGTCGCCATCACGTCAAAATTCCCATTAAAATGACTAAAGTTGTAATTTTTCGAAAAAAAAAAAAAAAAAAATGCGTGTTATATTGATATGACTTAAATATAGGTATCAAATGAAAAGTGAGAACCTCTGTTTTAGAATAAAAATACTGACTTTAATTTTGCAAGCTCGAAGTTTTAAAAAAATTAATCCTTCAATATCCTTTGTGAATTTTTATAAATTTGTCCGAAATAAAATCTTTCTATAGAATTGATTATACTGAAAACTATAAATAATTATTTAATCTGACTTTTTGATTAATTGTAGTAAAAAAAAGTCTTATAGAAACAGAAATTTTGACCTAACAATACATAAGGTAAATTCTTGATGCAATTAGTAGACAATAAATTATTTATCAAGTGAAACAAATTTTGTGTTGAAAAAGCATTTTTATGGAGAAAAACAATTCCTGTGGTGAAAAGAAAACGTAAGTGAAAAAATGTTTGAGCTGAAAATAAAATATAATTCGCCTCTAGGGTCTAGTAAAAACATATTTTATTCACTAGACGCCTAGAGATGAAATTCTTCTGAAATTCACCAACTTCCATTCAACATTGAGAGGCCCCTTCACATTTTTACTCAAATCTTTTTAACCGCTGAAACGGATGTGCTCATTTTTTTTATCAAAGTGCTTGAAATGATGTCCATTAATCTAGATAGAACTTTGAAACGCCGCTTGCGTGTTCGTTCCAAATTTACATTTTTAAAGGGACATTTCTGAAATTTTTATTCGCGAAAATGTATAACCATATTGGTTATTTTTAAAAATAGCAAAGATTATTAACTTTCATTTGAAACCCCATATTGGCATCATGAAATGATTACAAAATTTTTAAAAATTCTTGAAACAATAAAAATTTTAAATTCCTTTTCAAAGGAATTTTGACGTGACCTGGCGAAAAACTGAAAACGCAGTTTAACTACATGCAGTCTCTAGTTTCTTGTACATATTGATTTTGCCATGTGTGAGAAAAAACATTGAAATTTGTTGCAGGGTTTTATATAAGATTATTTATTATTTTCTGCATTGAACATTATTTTAATTTAGAAAGGTTGAGATTAAGGAGAAGAATAAACGTTTTTCTCTTAAAATTGTAAACAGTGCACACAAAAATTTCCTAATTTCGTATCTTGTACGAAAGATTTTTGTGGTGCGAAACAACAAAATTATTTCGTAGAATACAGAAAAGAATTCGTAAAATGCACACAAAAATTTCGTAGATTTGCGTGGATTTTTTTTTTTCAGTATACTATGAATGAACATATTCATACACTGTATAAAAAAGTTTTGGAGAAACAAAGTGTTCGATTCATACAATTTAATAAAATATTCATTCCTTGTATGAACTATTTTTTTCTGTGTAGCACGCAACGAAATCTGATAGTACTTTTGTTTACCTTTAACATATATTTTTAAACTTAAATAATCTTAATTGGTCTCTGAGAAATCGTCTGTTGAAGTTACTGAGTTTGGCGAGTTTGGCGAATTTGTCGATATGCAGAATCTGAGTAGAATCAGATAAAGCTTATATAACTCCGTAATTTCAATAGACGATTTCTCGGAGATAAATAACGAGTTTTTTAGTTTTTAAATGGACTTTAAAGGTCAGTGATAGTTCTTTTAGATTCCGTTATGAGCTATTTGAAAAAATATTATTTGAATATTTTATACGACCTCAAATATAGGTTAAAAAATCTTAAAAAGCTGACTTGCTGGGGTAATTCTGTCAAAATCCTTCGTAAAAGTATAATCAGCTTTTTGTTACCAGACTTGGGCGACGTCAATTAAATTTCACAATCAATCGTATAATTTTTTAATATCATTAAGGCCTAGTTTTTCGGATGTCAGTTAAACGTTGTTTGTCTGCCAAGTTTATTAACAAAAATAATCGAAACCACTTCATATTGTTTAGAATTCAGGTCTTTATCACAATAGAACAAAATAAACAACATTTCAGAAACAGTATTCCATTTAAAAAATTTTGTTAATCTAAGTTTAAAGGTAATCAATTGACATCCTAAAAACTTGGCCTAATAATATCAAACCTACACTCACACTTGTGAGCTTAAACGTTTCCTTGGAAAATTTGTAAAATGTTGAATACCAAACATGGGGATTAGTAACAACATCTGGGTATTTAGTTATAGGACAATTACTCAATTACGTATAATTAGTCATAAAAAAGTATTTGGCATGTTATTAAATACCCAAATATTAGTATTATGTCCCATGTCTGGTGTTGAAAAAGTTTTAAATTTTCCAAAGAACCGTTTAAGCTCACAAGTGTGAGCATAAGTCTAAAATTATTAATGATATAGAAAAATTTCACAAGTAAATGATTATGAAATGTTATTGGCGTCACTTAGGTCTGTTTGTTACTAAATTCTGTTGGCCTGTGTTAATATAAAATCACATTTCACTTAAATTTCGAATGAAACTAAAATCAGAAAACTGAAGGCAGAAACATAATTGACTTGAGTCAGCTGTTGGTATGAAACGAAAATTAAAAAATACAATTGAAGGGCTTAGTGAAAAACATGATAAGCCACACGTTTTCAAAAAATTATTTTATCCACTTAAATAATTTAAGCTATATTCCAAATACTTTCAGATCTAGAGCAAATGTTACTTTTTACAATTCGACTATATTTCAATATTTTTTTACGCAAGAACATGATATGCCACACCAATAAGATACACTTCTGAACAAAAAGATTATCTCTGAAGAAAATAAAAGCAAACTTGAATTTTTTTGTAAATATATTGATTGAAGTATGGTGGATAAAGATTATTTTCCAACAAATGATCTAATCATTTAAGAAACCATTGAAGTATGATTTATTTTAACTTTTGTGGCTTATCAAGTTATTCTAAATTCTAAATAAATTTTCTGTAAAAACTTGATAAGCCACATTAATTTAATAAAATGTTTTTTACTGTCTTCTAGTCTCCCAGCGAGGAACATGTAAAAGAAGTATATTTATCACGAAAGTATATTTATCTTTAAAATAAAAATATTCTAAATAAAATGTCTGCAACAACTTGATAAGCCACATTAATTTAACAAAATGGGTTTTACTGTCTATTAGTCTCCCAGCGATGGACATGAAATAGAAGACACACTTTGCACTTAAAGCAAGTATATATATCATGAAAATCCTTCAAAAAAGTTACCTAGTCTTTAAAATTAAATAATTCCAAATAAAATTTGTGCAAAAACTTGATAAGCCACATTGACTTAATAAAATGGTTTTTATTTACACTCTTCTAGACTTCCACCGACGGATATGTAATAGAAGACACATACTGTCACTTATTATAAGCATTTATAGCTCGAACATCTTGCTTAACAGCTGTCTAGAAGTCATTGAAAACCATTTCTTTAAAATCAATGTGGCTTATCATGTTTTAGCAGAAATTTTATTTAAGATTTTCTTATTTTTAAGAAAAACTCGCTGTTTTTCTGGACTTTTATATTCTAGATACTTGTAATAAGTGCCAAGAGGTGTCTTCTATTACATGTCCATCGCTTTAAGACTATAAGGCAGTGAAACCAATTTTTTTTTGGGGCTTCTGGATCGTGTGCAACGGAGAGCGTTGATGCTTATCAACGGCAGTAGGGTTTCGAACTCTATTGACTCGTTGGAGCATCGTCGGAATGTGGGTTGTGTGACTTTGTTCTATAGATATTACCATGGGAAGTGTTCTGCTGAGATAAGCCGACTCATCCCGAGGGACCGGGTCTCTGTTCGTACTACCCGCTTGTCAAGTAGATCTCATCCGTTTGTTGTCTATAGTCCGGCAAATCGCACAACGCATTACAGAGTAAATTCATTTTTCAGTCGCACTAGCCGTATGTGGAAATGTCTCCCTGCGGAAGTCTTCCCTGCAAATTACAATTTAGAAAAATTCAAGTCAAATGTCCACAAACACTACTCCCTCTTTCCTCCTCCCCATAACCTATTTTCCTGATATCAACACAATGCAATGCATTAGTAGGGTCATCCCCTGAGTGTTCGTTCAACGTAAAAAAAAAAATCAAGTATCAAGAAAGACCATCTAATTTGCTACCATTTTTCAGACTATGAACTTCTTTACTTCTCTTTGTGCAATAACTTGATAAGCCACACTTTTTTTGGGTAAAAAAAAACAGTTTCCTATGGATTTCTATCATCCATGAACGGGTATGTGATGCGAGCCTTCCTTGAGCACCTATTATGTATGCTTACAGTCTGGTTTAGTTAAAGCCTTATTTTCTACATTGTTTTTAAACTTTGAAGGCGATTATTTCATTATTTTAGTTTTGTGATTTATCAAGTTTTTGCACTAAGCCCTTCAATTACTTAAATTTAAAAAATAAAAATCGTTTCAACACCTGGAGGGAAATTCCCGCACTCGTTATCAATTTTTTTTTTTTTTTTCGATCGAAAGAATTTTTATTTAAAACTTTTAAAAGCGATTAACTCGATGAGAGTTGTATCATTTTTATTTAAACTTTAAAAAGAGTGGATTTTCTATCATTTCGAACGCTCACGACTGCGGGAATTTGTCCTCAGATATAAGTCAATTATGCTGATACTGTGTCTGCCTTAAACTTGGTGAAAATTTAATTTTTACTTAAAATTTGACCCATAGTTTTAATATATTTGAGTTTTATATAAAATCATATGTCTTTGATATGCAGAACATGACCAAAATTTAAGTTAGATCATCACCCCTCAAAAAATCTAATAGGGAGTTTTGATTGAAAAGTTAATCTTTTAAATTTTTTTACTATATTAACGTTTCTGTCTAAATTGCCTATTGTCATTAAGTTGTAAGAGGTTAAGTTAATTTTTTTTCTTAAAAGTTAAGTATGAATTTTTACTTAAATTTTACTAAATTAAGAATTTTTGTTTCAAGTGCTGACTATGGAACGGGTTCTAAATATTTATATTGGCCTTAATTATTTTAAAATTTTAATGCTATTGTTAAATTTTAGGTATAACTATTAAGACTATAGTTAAGATATATATCTTGCCAGAATAAAAAAAAATATTTTTTTTTGGGTAAGATCGCAAATTTTAATAAGTTTAATTAATACTAAGTAGGAAAGTCTTCATCGATCCAATCGCCGAATTCTATTGAAATTTGAAAATGTGATAGAAGGGACAAAATTATAAAAAATGTGCACTTTTTTTGCTGCCCAATTTAATTTCTAGGGTTAGAAACCTTCAGATTACTATTGAATAATTTAAATATGTAAATCGAAGAAAAATAATATCAGGCTAGGCAGATAAAAAAATTGCACAACATTTATTTTTTTATCCTCTACCACACTAAAGGGGTGCATGAATGTTTTGCAAAATATTCTCTTGCATACTACGACGCTTGTTTTGACGATTTTTATACCTAAATGGCTATAATACAGGGTGGGCCAAAAGTAACCATGGGGTTTAAAAGTTTAATAACTTTTTCGTTTATTAATTTTTTTTTATTTATATACACTCGCTCCTTCAAATAACCCCAAAGAAAATAGTCGGGTGCTGTCAAATCTGTCTATCGCGCTGGCCAAATAATTTCCGAATTCCTGGAAATTATTCGCTCTCCAAAAATTTGACTTAAAAGTGCCATTGTGGGTCGGGCAGAGTGGGCAGTGGCTCCGTCCTGCTGAAACCACATACCAGGTCTGTTTTTAAGAGCAGGGGCCGAATTACGGCATTCGTTATCGAGTGAAATTGTTCAAAAACGATTTTTTTAATGACTAACTACAAAAATGCTAATAATGAAAACACCAAGTTTTACATTTATTTCTAATCAAGAACCGAACTACAACATCCCTGATCAAAAAAATTTCGTTAAAATGTTTTATTTTCGGAAATAGAAAAATAATTTCGATCAAAAAATTACGATCACGAATGCCGTAATTCGGCCCCAGGACGTAAAAAATTTTCTATCATAAACCGATACCGCTCTCCATTTACGGTTACAGCACTTCCATCTTCATTCTCGAAGAAGTAAGGCTCAATGGTATTTTCTGATGCGATCCCACAACATACTGTACACCTAATGGGGTGCAATTGGCGTTGATGAACGGCTCTTGGATTTTCAGAACCTACAGTTCTGCTTATTAACAAAGCCATTCAAATGAAAATGAGCTTTATCACTCATAATAAAATTTACAATAAAGTTGATTTCATTTCTGACCAACTGTTGAAATTTAACTGCAAAATTTAGACGTGGCCGATGATCTGCGGCTTTTAATTCTTGCACCAATTGCACCTTATATGGGTGTAACTGTAAATCTTTTTTTAAAATGCGCCGTAGTGACGTAAGAGACATTCCTAGCTGAGCAGAACGCCTTCTGGCAGATGATTCTGAAGTTTCGTTAACACTTTGCTGTACTCGTTCAATATTTTCCTCAGTGCGACTTAAACGTGGTCTACCGGTTCGAGGCAAATCTGTTACGGTGCCATGTTGGTGATGACGATCAAATAAGCAACGAATCATTGCTTCAGAGGGCGAAATTCTGACGTTATAATGTCGACGATATGATCTTTGCGTTAATATAATTGATCTCTGATTTAAATAATAAAATTATATTATTCTGGTTCTTTGTTCAGTTGTGAATCTCTCCATTATTTATTCTCAAAGTGTTATTTATATAATCTGAAAAAAAAAAACTAAAAAAAAATATATAAACGAAAAAGTTATTAAATTTTTAAAACGCATGGTAACTTTTGGCCAACCCTGTATAACTATTTAGCTTAAAAAAAATGTATTTTTTAATAAGATACTTTAA
Source organism: Delia radicum (assembly GCA_021234595.1). Lineage (NCBI taxonomy): Eukaryota > Metazoa > Arthropoda > Insecta > Diptera > Anthomyiidae > Delia > Delia radicum. The sequence continues at coordinate 223,946,504 of CM037851.1, forward strand.
GTGTGTCTATATCTTTATAATTTTCAAGATTCAATGAAAAAAGTTTTTTATGTATAAAAAAAATGTCTTGCGAATGTCTTGCAAGACATTCAAATTTGCTACATTTTTTTTTGTAGCAAATTTACCTACAGCAAACAGTTTCAAACGAATTAAAAAAAAATCTTATTTAAAAAAATAGCTCACAAAATTCTGAATCGATTCCTAATGGCTGATTTATAAAAATCATTAATTTTTTATTTTTAATAAATCGATAAAATCAGAAATATTATCAGTTTTTAAGTATTTCGGCTTTAAAAAATTTCCCTATTGATAACACAAGGCAACAATTTTGAAAAAATTTTAGGGGCTTTGAAAACCACTATACAATTTTGATGTATTGTGGTCCCAGTAGTACAAATATGGTTCAATTTTGAAATTCTATGGAGAGGTTTTTTTTTAAAAAATTTTTAAGTAAAATTATAAATTTTTTTAGACGTTTCTCCACATAATTAATGATAACTAAAAAAAAATTAGTCCGATATTATTCAAATAAATTTAGAAAAACTGAAATTTACATAGCCTTTAATCCGTTAATATATTGCGTTTCAATCGGCTCAGTAGTTTCGGAGTTATAATAAAAAATTGAGGGAAAAAATATTTTTTTTACGTGAAAATAGCAAATTTTTTTGTTTTAAAAAAATCATAAAAAATCGAAAACGGCAAAAAATCGTTCAGATTTATTGCTTTATCGCAAAGCCACATGTAATAGGAACAAAATGAGATATCGATCATAAAAATCGATTGATTTTTTTCGAATTTATTCACAATTAAGTGAATTCGCTCATTTTCACCAAATTTTAGTTTTTTGTCTGATATACATAAAATTGAGTAGTTAATGTTCTTCTTTCGATTGATTGAATTTTGAAAACATTTTCCCCATGCTATGTACAAATTTTCACATCAAAAATGCATTACATAGTAACATTCGTGTATTTTTTGGCAAAACCCCTACCTAGAATATACTGATTCTATTCTTCGGAAAGACATTTGTGTTGGATGAGCTTAAATGTAAATAAATAAATAAATTAAATAGTAGAAAATTTATATTTTATTATTCACATTTATTATAATAAATAAAACAAGAAAATAAATAAATAAATATGTATTATAAACTACAAACTCTGAAATTTTCTTTTAGTCGATTTTCTACTATTGTTGAATAACGAAGTGTTACTCTGAATACTCCAGCAAAAATCAGCCATCATGTGTGCATCCCAGCGACCCTGGTATCGTTCCTCCATTGTCCGGATATCTTGTGGAATCGTTTGCCCTGTTCTTCACTCAAGTCTCCTAGATTTTCAGGAAAACGATCTAAGTGACTGTGCAGGTGCTCATGTTGCATCCAAGATTCTGGAAGTGAGTTAACATCTCTTCAACGTGCGCAACGTAATCATCACCCTTGTTATTTCCTAAGAAATTTTGAATAACCCATACAAACGAATCCCATGCATTCTTCTCAATTTCTGACATTGAACTGCCAAATTCAGTATCGTTCACCAATTTGCGAATTTGTGGGCCATCAAATATGCCTGCTTTCAGCTTTTCCATACTTAGATTGGGAAACTTCCTTGAAATATACTGGAAACATTCACTATCTTTGTTAAGTGCTTTAACATATTGTTTCATCAGACCAAGTTTAATGTGAAGAGGGGGTAATATGATGCGATCTCGGGGCACTAGAGCCACATTTATAACATTTGGCGTACCTGGAACTAGTGTTTCCCTAGAAGGCCATTGTTTTCTCTTCCAATGTTCTGTTTTAGCTCTGCTGTCCCATAAACATATAAAACAAGGATATTTTGTAAAGCCGCTTTGTTGGCCTAAGAGGAAATTTACCATCTTAAGATCAACACAAATTACCCACTTATGTTCATCATACTTTATCTTCTTCATGACCAATGCAATTACAGAGTATTCTTCTTTTACTTTGGTTGAATGTGCGATCGGCAAGGAGTGAAATTTATTTCCATTATGCAAAAGGACACACTTCAAGCTGCGTTTTGATGAGTCGATAAATAAACGCCATTCGTTTGAATCATATCTCTGTAAGCCCTGTATGACTCTAATTTTTGTGTAGGTATTAAATGATGTTTGCGTTATCGCAAACACTTCTTGAATGAAATAAAAAGGGTCAAGGAGATCTTATAAATACTGATACTATAATTTGGGATAACCCTTTGTGTGGATACAGTTTGTGTGTGCTGCAAATTTTTTATTATTCCCAAGAATCCTAAAAAACATTAAGGACTTTTATGAAAAAAAAAAAAATTATCCGTTACAGGTAGCTAACGGAAAATAAGAGCACTTCAGCGTACACGCACATTTATGAGCGTTTTATTACTATCCTACCGCAATCGTAAAAATTAAACAATCTTTTGTTTATTACTTATTTTTTTTTAATTATTAGAATCATAAAAATGTCATAGAGGTTTTTCCCAAAGGGGTTTTGCCAAAATGCGTGTCGTAAAATGCACCTGAGTTTTTATGTTCTGCATTTTCATTATGTAGGTACAATTTTCTACAGTGCTTGTAAATATGCGATACCTTCAATTAATTGTAAATAAAAATGTAAAGCATGCATCGATTTTTATGATCCATATCTAGTTTAATTCGCATGATATGTAGCTTTACTACAAAAAAATAAAAAGTAATATTTTTTGCAGTTTTCGATTTTTTCCAGATTTTGTTTTGCAAATTTTTTTTTTTTTTAGCATTTTTTTTTTTTTTTGCTAACAATTTGTTTCATAACTTTGAAACTATTGATCGCATTAAAAAAATTTGTACACGTTCTTTAAAGATGTTGTAAACCTTAATTTTTGTAAATTTAATTTGACAAAATCGGACTAGTTGTTTTTGAGTTATGACAACATAAGTGGAGAAATGTCTCAAAATATTGTCAATTTTACTTAAAAAATTTTTAAAAAAAAAATTATCCATAGAATTGAAAAACTTTACCATTTTTGTACTTTTTTTTTTTTTTTTATAATTTAACCAATACTCAGGGGATGCCCCCAACTCATGCAGTGCATTGTATTGATCAGGAAAATAAGGTATGGGAAGGAGGAAAGAGGGAGTAGTGTTTGTGGATATTTGATTTAAATTTTTCTAAATTGTAAGTAACAGGGAAGACTTCTGCGGGAAGTTTGTTCCACATACGAATCGTTCGACTAAAAAACGAATTTTCTCTGTAATGCGTTGTGCGAAACACAGGACAATTAACTACTGTGTAATTAGTGTCCGGCCGAACAGTTCGGCCAGAAAATGCATTTGGTCTGTATTCGGTATTTTAAATCATTATGGACAAATTTGGCGGATGGAAAAATGTTTATTGTACTGATTAGATGCTATTTTGAGTGTTAAATTTGAAGATAAGTCTGTAGTTAAGCAATGAATTCACTGTTCGGCTTCAGAAAGTTCGGCCAAATCGAAAATAGTTCGGCGGCCGAACTTTTCACTTTATAGCTAAACTTCGGCTTTTCTCTTAAATTTTATACACAAAATCGAATTAAATCGGCTTAACAAACATGTTTCCAATACCAAAATTTGTCATCATTGCCTCTAGATATCAAAAAACCGACAAAATATAGTTTTTTGGCCGAACTGTTCTGTCGGACACTATTGATAATTATTGTCAAATTCGAGGTTTAATTTTATTTTTTTATTTTGATACTAAAATAAAATAAAATTTGGCTAATGTTGACGATTTATTCTGAATAGAAAGCAAATTAATTGTAAATATGGGTTATAAGGAATCGATTCATAATTTAGTTAGCGTTTTTTTTTTAAATTGTGAGCTGTAGCAAATTTGATTTTAAAAAATCCAATTTTTCTTACTGTGCTCGGTAAGAACTTTATTTGTACAATCTTATCCGACTTTACAAAAGTTTCTCTTATTAATTACAGTAGGTACTATAATATTTTTCTTGTTAGTTTAAAATTTAATAAATATTATATAAATTGTTAAGAAATAAGTTTTTTCTATAAATATTTTCCAAACACATATTTATGTTTATTATATAGTCAATGTTTAAGCAGCTCTGTAATATTTCATAACATACGATGGACATCCCGAAAGTTTTTGGCAAAACGTAATTATTTTTAAATAAAAAATTTCTGTATAAAAAATACGTTTTTTTTTTTTTATATAAAATTTATTAATATGTATGTATGTAGTGCATTCTGAACCAAATTTCCTAGCGTAAATAAGGGTTTGAAAAAATTGTTGGGTTGTTCCTCGTATTAAAAACAATCATAAGATTTATAAAATTAACTAAGGTTATTTCAGTAAAAACCATAAAATATAACACTTTCTCTAATGTATGTATTTTTATCATTTTAAAGAAAATAAATTAAACTTTATTGTAACAATTAATAAATAACTCTAAACCCAAACTTTAAATCGTATGTATTTTGTGTAAATAATAAAAAGAGCAGTTAAGTATACTTACAAATATTTATTTATATTTCTTTCTTATTTATATTCTTTAACATATATTTTAAACTACTTTATATATTCCCAAAAAAAAAATATATATTTTAAATTGAAGAGGTGCTAACCCGATGAAAAAAGTTTATATATAGTCATATATAACTAGATATACTTACATACATATTTATGTTTACTAAAATTTTTAATACAGCGTTATATCTCGTATATCGTTATACCTCATGTTATATATAAGTTGATCTTTTTTTATCTCATCATGTATACATACTTCCATATATAAATATATATATACGTATATATTATACAATATAATTAGATTAGATCAGAAGGCACTATGCACCGCGACCAATGTAGGTCTTTTGTGCTCCCTAAAGTTACCTACAGATTCAAGCTACATATAAAGCCAATTATCCTATTAGGCAAAATGTTCACCTAGAAACCTAAGTCTCCTATCACAAAGCCTGGTACATTCGCAGAGAACATGCTCCGAGGTCTCAGACACCATCTCACAGAACCTACACATATCCGTGTCCGATTGACCCTTCTTGTGCAGATGGTATCTGAGATTACAGTGTCCAGTTAAGTACGACGCTAGGGTCCTCAAACCCCCCCCCCCCTCCCCCTTTCAAGCGGCAAGAATCGCCTCGACCCCCACAGAATGGTACAGGACCAATAAAGGGCCTTCGGGCCCCGCGGTTGGCAAGACAATCTGCCCTCATGCCCCTCATGACCAGGAATCCACCCCAAGGTTAGAGAGTGGCCCCTACCTAGCCTATTGAGAGTCTGAATGCATTTCATGACCAACCCGGACGACACCTTATAAGCCATTAAGGCCCTCAGTGCAGCCTGACTGTCAGAAAGAATGTAGATGCGAGATCTGCGAGTTCCCCTTCGCAGGCATTCCCCTGCACAGACACAGATGGCCCAAATCTCCGCCTGAAAAATGGACGGATATTTTCCCATAGGTAAAGCACGCTGGAAGCCTGGTCCAAAGACGCCCGCACCCGTGTTCCCATTCGACTGCTTAGAGTCATCAGTGAACCACACCTGAGAACCATCTTCCGGTTCCCAGGATTGATTGGTAAACATATCTCTGTCAAACAATAATAATAATAATAAGCCTTGTTCTTGATGTTGAAAGAACTGCCTCTATACTGGGCATAGGCTGTCTATAAATAACTTCCATATTTGTCTTCTTGACGCTACACATCATCAAACAATAACACATCAAAATATCTATCAAAGATCCACTCCGGTGACACTACAATATATATACAATATAATCAAACAAATTCTATCACTTTTATATATAATAATATATGTCATCACATATAATTCTATATAAATATATGTATTAAAATTACAAAGAAGAGTTGTTGTTTTGACTTTTATATATAATTATATGTAATCATCTGTGATACAAATTAATAAAAAATCTATCACTTTTATACATAATTATCAGAAAAGACAAATAAAAGCATAATTTAAATAAAAGAAAAAAAAAATTAAAAAAAAAGTAAAATTAAAAAACTTAGAAAATCTACACTTAAAAACAAAAGTTCAAAGTTAATAGAATAAATAATATTTCATGAGTAACTTTAATTCAGAATATCTTAAAAAAAGCAATGAAAGGCCCAAACATCTTAAGAAAAAGCTGTTTTAATGCACAAAATCGGAAAATACAAATAAACGAAAAACAAAAAAGGAAAACAGTCTTCGACTATCTTTCAAGGCGATCGGTTGTGTTCTCTTTATCATTGTTACTTTATACGTAGTACATAGTCTAACGGTTGATATTATTCTCTATTATTCTTGTTACACGTTATTATAGTGAAATTTTTTTTTTATATACATAAAAAAAGAAAAAAAACAAAAAGCTAAGTTTAACAATAGTGATAAATAAAAATGCCTCCGGGCCCAGACCCACCGGATAAGTTCTCCAACAATAGGTTTCACCTATTGGGAGACTATATTGAAAATGCCTCCGGGCCCAGACCCACCGGATAAGTTCTCCAACAATAGGTTTCACCTATTGGGAGACTATATTGAAAATGCCTCAAAAAAACTTAAACCAAATGACTATCCAGATTTACCAACACAAAGAAATGACATAAAGTCTAACCCAAAATATGTAGTTATCTCATCCACAGACCCTAAGAAATCGTTATCTGACATCAGCCCATTCGCACTTCAAAAGAGCATTGAAGCAATAAGTACAGAAATAAACTCGATTTCCCAATTACGAGACGGCAACCTTCTTATACTCGCTCGTAATACACGTGTTGCAGATAAATTTCTTAAAACTAGATCGTTAGGCTTTTTATGTCCAATTTCATGCAAGCTTCACTCTTCATTAAACTCCGTTAAAGGCGTAATATATGCACCCTGCCTTAAAAAAGTTCCCGAAGAAGAAATAGTTAAAGAGATGAAAAATCAAGGAGTTATCGAAGCTTATAAATTCACCAAGTAAAATGAAGATGGAAAAACACGATCACCAACTGGGAAAATAGTTCTTACATTCAACCTCTATCGTCTCCCCTCTATAATTGACGTGGCATGGTACAAATGCAAAGTGGACTTCTACTTCCCTAATCCCATGCAATGCAAAAACTGCCAAAAACTCGGACACACAATGAAACGATGCAACGGTAACCCCACATGCCCACAATGCAGCTTGCCACCACACGAGAAAGAAAAATGCACTCGCACTTTCTGTACCAACTGCTCAGGTGAACATTCATTAACAAACAAGGAATGCCCACGCTATATCCAAACTAAAGAAATACTTAAAATTAAAACTAAAAATTACTGCAGTATAGGTGAAGCACGCCGTAAGTATCAAGCTAGTCATCCATTACAAAAAATCAATAACACAAACACATATGCCTCAATTACCTCAGAATCTGAAACAAAACGTAATGAAACCGTTAATCAACAATCAATAAAAGAAAATCAACAAAATATACAAACAAATACAACAACTAATCTTAGTAACCAACCATCAATATTAAAATACACTACTAACTATAATAGCACTTCAAACGCAACAACAACGAACTCTATCAAACAAACAAAAAAAATCAATGAAACTGCAAAAACTACACCAACAACAAGTGATACACTTACAACTAATAAAATCAATGAAACTCCATCAAAAACCACACATGAAAATATTTCTTCACAACCAACTACTAATAAATTTCAATCACCAATATCCAATTTAACACAACAACTAATCAACACCAGTTCATACTTCCTTCCATTAGAATCTCTTGATGAGATTTCAATGGAATCTTCATCACCATAGAAGTCTAAAATGGCATGCCAACCGTCAAATTCTCTATTACACAAATTTTATCAACTCACAAAACAAACTTAATTCCACCTCCACGGGCTTTGTCATTATACAATGGAACATCAAAGGCTTTTTTAACAATTATTGTGACTTACAATTAATAATGAGAGAATTTGACCCCAGTGTTATATCCTTACAGGAAACACACTGTCCTTTTAATACCACCCCCATACTTCCCAAAAATTATAATGGATACTTCCTCAATTCTCCAAATAACACCACCGCAAAACAAGGCATCGGAGTACTCGTAAAATCCAATATCCCACACAAACAATTACACATCAACACCAGTCACCAAGTAATTGCCATCGAAATCTCTCTACACATCAAATTTATTATACTTTCCTTTTATATACCACCCAACAAAGAAATTAATGAAGAAGAACTACTTACAATTTTCTCCTCTTTTCACAGTCCTGTAATAGTTAATGGTGATTTCAACTGCTGGAACACTATCTGGGGATCGACGACTAACAACAACAGAGGTCTTATTTTAGAGAAAGCAATCGACAACTCCAATTTATGTATTCTAAACGATGGCAACCCCACCCACCTGTCAACTCATGGCTCCTTCACGCACATTGACATCGCATTTTGCACTCTATCATTACTACCTTTACTTAATTGGTCAGTCATCAATGACTTACATAACAGCGATCACTTTCCAATAAGAATTTCCATGAATATTCATCAAAATAACAACACGCAAACAAAAGTATATAAATACCTATATTATCGCGCGGATTGGGTAAAATACTGTAAAAAAGCTGAAGAAGAAATTTTTAATAGAACTTTTACTAAAACGAGCAACCAAGACGCAGCTCTATTCACCAAAGCTATACGCACTGCAGCAAATAAACACATCCCACAAACAAAAATATTACATTCACACCAAAAAGAACAGTACCATGGTGGAATGATTCACTTTCATACTTACGCAACCAGAAGATGATTTCATGGCAAACCTTCAAATCCAATCCAATTCACGAAAATCTAATATCGTACAGGAAAAAACAACGCCAAGTTTCGTCAAGAAATAAAGAAAGCTAAGAAATTAAGTTTTGAAAATTTTACAAAAACAATAAACAGAAACACGCCAATCGCCGACATTTGGAATAAAATAAATCGTATCACCCAGAGAACCCAAGTATCCACCATAAAAGCAATAAACACCCAAAACGAAACTTTAACCGACCCAATAATAATAGCTAACGCTTTTGGAAGTGAATGGGCAGAATATGCGTCAGATAAAAATTTTTCACAATTATTTAACTCAAGCAAACAATCGTTTACTGTACTACCAGCGGAATACTATACCGACAAAACAGCTTCGCTTTTGGAAGAACCAATAACAATGATAGAACTTTCCAGTTGCCTAAAAAAAGTTAAAGGATCAACTCCAGGACTAGATCGCGTTAGCTATCAGATGATTAAACCTCTAAGCCACAACTCCAAACAAAAATTGTTGGACATTTACAATACTATATTCGAAAGCGGAAACATCCCGCACGCCTGGAAACTCGCAATAATAGTACCGATTCCAAAAAATAAAAGTGGCTCTACAATTGAAGCTTTCCGCCCCATATCACTACTCCCTTGTATTTCAAAAATCATCGAACGAATCATAGCAGCCAGATTATTGTGGTTCATGGAAAGAAAAAAACTAATTGCTAAAGAACAGGTCGCCTTTAAGCCAAACAAGGGTTGTGATGATGCACTACTACATTTTGACAACTACATATCAAAATCACTATCTGCCAAAAATCACGTAACCGCACTATCTATTGACTTCGAAAAAGCATTTGATAGGATTGGCTCCCACGTAATTTTAAATGTTTTGAAATCTTGGCATATGGGCAAAAAAATCTTTAATTTTATAAAATCTTTTCTCACAAACAGGAGCTTTAAAGTAAAAATCAACGGTCACTTATCAAAAACATTCTGTTTGAAAAATGGCATTCCACAGGGATCTCCCCTTTCAGTAATGTTATTCCAAATCGCATTTAATGAAATCAGCAAAATTTTAAACAACATCCCGTATATTGACCACTGTTTATACGCAGATGATCTTTACATATTATGTAAAAGAAATAACAATAACGAAACTACAAACATCCTATCAAAAGCTCTCAGCGATATAAATATTTGGACCGAATACTCAGGGGCCAAAATCTCACTGAAAAAAAACAAAAAAGTTTCATATTTGTAGGAAACAAAATTGCGATTCAGATAACCAAACTATTCAAACAAATGGAAATGTGATACAAAACGTCGATAAACTAAAAATCTTAGGAATATTATTTTCCCGTAAATACCACTGGAGAGAACACTGCATTGGTTTGAAAATTCAGTGCTAGCCAGAGCTAATATAATCAGCTACTTGTCCTTCAAAAGTTCGGTACATATCAACACCCTAATTTACTTAACTAAAACTCTAGTTCTGAGCAAAATAGATTATGGCTTGTTTCTGTACGGTAATAGTCCCAAATCAACAGTAAATATTATTAAATCAGCATACCATAAAGCTGCCCGTGCAGCTGTATACGCATACAGAACAACACCAATAAACAACATTTTAAACGAAGCAGGACTCCCATCCCTAGAAAACAGAATCTTGGAAGTAAAAGGCAGAATTATACCAAAACTCTTAACGAGCACAAACTCCATAATTGACTGCGACATCTCATCAACCATCTCCGCTAAAAGACCTAAGCGCATCAAATCTGCAATTGCCCTATCTTTGGAGCTTGCTCAAAATATTGACATCCCCATAAAGGTCACCAAAAAAACTATAAACAAACCTCCTTGGAAATTCAACAACACCTCCTTAGACCTATCACTATCCAAACTCAAAAAAACTGAAACTACCAAGGAGCAATTTTTAAGTCTTTTTGCAGAAAAGAAAACGGAACTAAAAAACAAAGGTTGGAGCTTTTTATACACAGACGGATCAAAAACTCATCAAACTCTGCCCGCCTACGCAGTTGTCGATGATGAAGGAAACACCGTGGCACTCAACACCATGTACCTATATTCCTCCATTTTTACAGCTGAAGCTTGTGCAATCTTTCGTGCTCTTCAATATGCAATTAAAAATAAAAATAAAACCATTATTTTCACAGATAGTTTATCAGTACTTCAAGCGATTTACAACCCCTACAATAATAATTGGAACAAAGTTATTAAAATCAGAGACGACCTTGTAAACAACGAGGGAAAAATCAGAATACATTGGGTTCCTAGTCATATAGGCATCATCGGTAACGAAAAAAGCGGACACTGCTGCACGTTACGCCTCCTATGCCCCCATCCTGCTAGACGACACTGTAGAAAAAATTGACTTACGTCGACATATTTTAAACTACTTCAACATTAGGGTCCGAGATGATCAAACACAACATCATCATTATGCAAACATCAACCCAAATCTCAAGCGTCCTTTATATCCAACGGATATCGACAAAAACAAAATAAAAATCTTTTCCAGACTCCGACTTGGACACACAGTCTTCTCTCATGAATACAGGATTAAAGGTGGTATCAACCCTAAATGTACTACTTGCAACTCCAACCTAACCGTAAACCACCTGCTTAATGATTGCCCATCACTACAGAATATAAGGTTTAAACATTTCAACAACATACCAGCCCTCAAGATTCTACAAAATCCATCAACAAACAACATCAACAGTATTTTCAATTTTATTGGAGAAACAAAAGTATTAATATAAAAGTATCCTACTATTGCAAATAACATAATCTCATATTTGAACATATGTATTCACTAGAAATATTATTATTTTTACATTGAGCTGATAGCCCTGGCAGCTAGTGCTCGAAAAGGAAAACTTTAATCTTAGAATTTATTCATAAGATTAAATAAAAAAAATAAAGTAAATAAATAAATAAAAAAGGAAAAGGAAAAGTAGAAAAACTAATTTGTCATCTTTAATAATTATATATAAACATATAACGTAGAAACAAGAAAACATTTCTATTACTTTTACATATACATATATATGTATGTCATCACATATTAGCCAAAATGAAATTACGTCTAATTTTACAATCCATTAATTTATATTTAAATTTTTATTATTATTTTGAATATGATATATGAAGTTATATCAAATTTGATTAAATTATATATATGTAACTTGATCAAATTAGATATACTCATTTTTCGGATCAAATTATATAAGATGAGATTCCATGGGATGTCATGAGATAAGGTTATGTATGCCATTTTTCGGATAAAAAATGGCAAATTATATAAGATAAGATCCCATGGGATGTCATGAGATAAGGTTATGTATGCCATTTTTCGGATGAGCTATGATATTATGTGATAATGAACTATATAAAAATATATGTATATATTTATATGACTATATATGATTATATATATACCTATGTATATCGGAACTTTTTTTCATCGCGTAAGTCCACATTTTATGAAAATGTAGGTTTTAATGTAGTAATATAGAATAAGTTAAAATACATACAGAAATACAGACAATATCTAAATTTATTCTTATTTATATGCAAATATGCTAAGTACACACTGTCAAAAATTCACGTGCTTAAATCCAGCTAAAAATCACAAATTATCCACTTAAGTCAAATATGACAATCGTTTTGTAGTTAAAAAAAAAAATACAAAAGAAAGTTCACAATTTCGTTTTAAAAAAACATATTTAAAAATAATCAATTCCCAGTTCAAAATAAATCAAATAAAACACATGGTTTTGAAGTTTAAAAATGTTATTGTCAAAAATTACTCATTTTTTGTACGAAAATATTAAACTTCTAAAAAGAATCATAAAAGACACAAAAATTCAAAGAAAATTTTTTAATCAAAAAAAAACAAGGTTCAGAATTTACTTAGAAATGTAATTGAATTTGAATATTTTGTGAACAATTTAAAAAAAAGGCTGCAAAAATATTCGTTTTTGAGCGAATCCTTTTTAATATTATAAAAATGACTGTTGGTTTGTTTGTTTGTGTGAGCATCACGTCCAAACGCCTGAACCGATTTTATTTAAATTTGACACATAGATAGTGGGCGGTCTGGAAGGAACTATAGGCTATATGAAATTTTTATATGTTGGGCGTGGCACTTTTACGCCCACTTTTTCACTATTTTCGATATGGCTTTACCGATGCAATTGATATTTGGTACCCAGAAAGAGATGTCACAGATAAGCACTTTAAGTTATAGCAAATTTAGATAGTGTGGGCGTGGCACTTTTACGCCCACATCTTCACTATCTTCTATATGGCTGAACAGATTTTATTGAAATTTGGTACACAGATATTGGGATGACTCATAAGCACTATTTGCTATAATAGATTAAGACTTGGTGGGCGTGGCAGTTTTACGTCCACTTTTTGTTATCTTTTATATGGCTTAAAGGATTTTATTAAATTTTGGTACACAGATAGTGGGCAAACTGAAAAGTTATCCATCATCCCAAAAACTAGGTCTAAGGCACGCTAACAACGCCCGCTAGTAAACTATATTTTTTGAGTAATTTTTGAATTAAATAAGAGAAAGCTCTTTTGGATGACCCACTTGCATACAAAAATTTTAAATTTTAATAATATATTTTTTTAAGCCCATTTCTGACTCCTTTTTGAACTTGTTGCTGGCAGGATAAGAAAGTTAATTGCCTCTCCTGAAAAGTTAATAAAAAGAACTAATCTAATGATACAGGATTTTTTATAATATTATTTCTATTTTTGAAGACATTTCAAAAATATATGATTTTCTCTTCATTATAAAATTTAATTTTTATGTTAAAAAAATATTCCAAAACTCTACACTTCCGGAATATCGCAGTAAAAAATAAAGAAATCAATGGATTTAATTAAAGAATAATTACTAAACTAAATAATAAAATGTTCATTCTGAAAAATTAATATAAAACTAAAATTTTAAACACATAAAAAGCGATTTTAACACGATTTTCTTCCATTTAATAAAATACCCATTTTGTAAGTTTTGAAAACAATTATAATCTGCAAGCCATATGAATTTTTTGGGAATATTTAATAATTATTATTCTTATATTTAATTAAGTTATATCGTTTAATAATAATAATATGTATTTCATTTTGTTATTAAATATATTTTAATATAATTTTTCTGATTTAAATTAACAATATTTGTTTACATTTGATTTCGTATTATTATTTTTTTAAATTAATAATTTTTTTTTCAAAATTTATAAAATTGCTCAATATTTATTATTAATTTTCTCTTTAACAATCACATGGTCATGAATGATGTCATTGCAGTTACATATCTGGATTTTAAATCATGATTAAAGGTAAGATTTTTTTTATAAGTACATATAAATAAAACTTTCACATAATTACTACACTAGTACACAGAAAAAACTAAAAACGGGTTTCAATTAAAAATTTTATTGAATCAATTAATATTTTAATTGATTTTGCACCTACGACTGAAATGATAGTATTAACTAAAAAAATTTGCAGACAGTTTATTAAAACTCTTTCAATTAAAATAATAATAATATCAATTAAAAGAGTTATTGTTTTTCTTTACAACCTCAATTAAAAAGTTACGTTAAATTGATTAAAACTTTAATTGAAACTTGCGAAGAAAACAATGGTAGTTTTAATTGAAAACTCGTATTTTTTATTTTTGTTATATGCCAACCTAGTTAATAAAAAGAAATGAAGGTTTGTTTATTAAATTGACATTTTATTTATAATAAAATTAAAGCTTTTTAATATAAAAATGTATTATAAGAAAACAAATAAAAGTAAAGACAAAATTTTTGTTTTGCTTGTCTTGTCTTGAACTTTTTCTTGTAATCTTAAAAAAATCACACACACCTTTAAAATGATAGTTTAATGACACTTATACTTATTAAAAATTTAATTATTTACAAAAATAATAGTTTAATTGTCCTTTTTCGATAAGGTTTATTTAAATCCACATGTGCACTTTTATTACCACAGATAAAACACGAAACTAAATTAAGTTTTCGTGTGTACACGAATATCTCAACAAAAAGTGTGTTGCAAACTCTAGTGAAATAACTACGATTTTGTGTGTATTTGAAATCGGTAAACTATTCAACTTATTAAAAGTTAATCATTTGCGTTTTTTATTTACAAATTAAATAATATATTGATATAATTAAACCTTTGTTTGATTATTTAATCTAAATAAAATAAAAAAAAAAGTTTGCCAAATTTTTAAAAATTTTGTTTACATGTTGTCAACACTGTATGGATATATTAGAAAATTCAATAAGTTTTTTAATTGAATCAATTAAAAAAATTGTTTAAATTGCCATTGATATTCAAACAATCGATTAATTAGATATTTTTGGCCCATAATTTTTTCTGTGTAGGTCTTACAGACTAAATTAGAAGAATTTTGGATAAAAATGATATAGGAGTTTTGTTATCACTCGATTTATCAAAAGCTTTTGATCGAGTTAGTCACACAATTTTAATTAGTAAACTATGCAATTTCTTCAAATTTTCCCAATCGGCTTGTATGCTGATTTTTTCTTATTTGACAGAAAGACGTCAATATGTTCATTGTAGGGGGTCGACAGTGCCGCTTGTCACTTTGCTATTTTTACTCTTTATGAATGATATGATGAGTATTGTTGAAGGGGTTTCTTGCGAGGCTTTTGTTTTTGCAGATGATATTCAGCTTCTTTTTTCTGGTGAGCGTCAGTTTTCTGATGTATTGGAGCAGGTGATAAATTATATAATGTCAGATGTCTCCGATTGGATGTCTAATTGTAATCTTTGTATTAATCCTAGGAAAACTAAGGCAATGATTTTTAAATCTCCTAGGTCTGACGTAAATTTTGATATCGTGGTGAATGGTGTTAATATTGAGTTTGTAGAATGTATTAAATATCTGGAAGTCTTAATTGACTCACGTCTTAATTTTGATGAACATATAAACTGGTTGTGTTCTACTATAAATTTTACGTTACGTCGATTATATTCTTTGAATCTTTATCTACCAATTTATGTAAAAAAGCGTGTTGCGCATGCACTATTGATGTTCAATATGTTGTATTGTGCTGAAGTTTTTACAGGTGTTAAGGGTCGGGTAATGCGTATATACAACCTTCTTTTCAATCGAATTATTCGATTTGTGTACAACCTTAAATATCGCGATCATGTTTCAGATTATGTAGTAGACTTTCTAGGATGCAGTTTTAAAAGTTTTATACATACGCGATTGTTGATACATTTTTATAAAGTGTTTAGGTCTAAATGTCCGGAATACTTACTAGAACATTTTGTATTTTCAAGGTCTTTAAGAAACCCTCAATTGAATTATCCTATACATAATACATCAATTCTTCAACGATCTTTTCAGTACAGGGTAGGTGAAATTTGGAATTCGTTGCCCCTATTACTTAGAAAATTTGACTTTTCTGTCAATGTATTTAGGGTCAAGCTAAAAGAATATGCCTGCTATAACAATGTTTAAACCTTTTTATTCTAAAATTTATTAAATTTGTTAGTGTACATCTGATATTTGAACGCAACTATATTTATTAGGGACATTTTTAAGCAGGATAAATGAGGAGTCTAATATTATATATATATTTTTTTTTTGTTACTTTTAAAAATTGTTTAATTTAAAATTTATTCATTTAAATTTAATATATAGTTTTTCTATTCTGTCTTTTAACTTCTAAAGTTTTTATTCTTTTATAATAATATACTATTTTATATTAATTATCTTTTTGTGTAGTAGTTATTTCTTATCCATATATGGCCCTCTGGGCTCGGTTATTTAAAAGAATAATAAATAAAAAAAAAAATTGACATGAGAATCTACTGGAAATGACAGTTTACTTTCAGTTAAAAAGGCGACAAAGGTAATTACCTTAAAATAACTAAAAATGTAGTTTAAATTTATTTTCATCGGGATAAACATTAATTGCATTTATAGTAATTAAATGTGCTAAAGTCCCAAAACTTATTTAACAAATTGTGAAAAGCAATCTGATGTAGGCGTGTCCCTATCCGGATTTCATTCCTGCCCAAGGACTTTGTTATTAGAATTTCTAGAGATATTTGTTATGTTAAATCACAAACTCAATGAGAATGTCTTGTCCTCGGCTAGGAGCGAGATTCAAAATTTAAAATATCAAAGAAAAAAACAAAAACAACAACAAAAAATTGTCACAATTGTTTTTAACTAAACAACTAACAGTGTCGTAAAAACAACTCTCACATAAAAAAACGTGATATGCTGGCATATCTAATTAGATAGGGTCCAATAACTAATCAGATACAATTTAATCCGAAAAATAGTGAATACAATTGTATATACGTGGATCAAATTGGGTTTAATTTCGTCTAATATACAATTGAATCCGAATTTTGACCAGATATTATTTTACTAAATAATATCATACTACATAAAATTTGATACAGTTAGGTCCAACTTCGTTTAAATGTTTCAATTTGTACTATTGTTAAATAAAATATGTAAACTGAAAAAAAATTATGAATTAATTATGATTTTAAATAATTTTCTTAAAAACATTATTGAATTTTTCACTGAAGGTGAGATTTGCATTTTGAAAGTGAGAAAGATTCAAATACGATTGTTGTTTTTAAACTTTATATTTTTATATAAAATTAAGTTAACACATTTGATTTGAAATTAATTAAGAAGAATGAAATTATGCGTGAACGGTTATTTAAACGTTTTAAATCGTATCGAATAAATGTTTTTTTCAACAAAAATTCAACTGACAATATGTGGTTCATATTAACTGAGGTAAAATTTATTTTTAATATTTGTTATAGTTTCCTCCAAGGTCTTTAAAATTAAAAAAAAAATCTAGAAAATCTTTTATTTCATTTATTGAAAAATTTTTTTCCAAACATTTAATCAAAAAGGTATGTATGTGTTTTCGGTTTAAAATTGTTCACAAATTCACAATTACACCTTAGTTTACTGTTGAATTTTACAGGAGATGAGCCTAAAAGTAATGGGGTGACTAATTACCTAGTAGGGAGTAAAGTAACTGGTTACTTTTATTGTTACATGGTGGGGAAAAAATAATGTATATACAGAGATTTTCGTAAAAGAAATTATTACAAATATTTTTTTTTAATTAAATAAGTAATGAGTCACGCTGGAATTCGAATCTGAGGTTGTTAACAATTAGGCTTGTTGTACGCTCTCATGTCCGGTGGTTCCCGTCCCTATCTATTTCAGAAACTTTGTCCCGTTGACGAAATTCTTTAGTATACTGCAGCCCATTCCACTAAGGTCACCTAAAGTAGGAATGTTGTCAGCGGACAGCTGTTGAACCCTCATCCTTGCGAAAGCCGGAAAAAGATTGTGTTCTGTGGTCTCGTCACTTTATCACAGGCCCTACAAGTTACCGAGTCCGCACGACCCAAATAGGTGTTCCCTTAGCGTTGAATGTCCGGTTAGAACACTTACTATATAACCAAGTTCCCTTTTACTTAGTTTCAAAAGTTCTCCCCTATCCGGGCCTTCCCATAGAAATCTAGTGGCTTCACCCACTCCCGAGGTGCCCCATATTGTCCTATGATCAATAAATGTCCATTTACATAGCTCAGCTCTAAAAGCCTGAAATTGTTTCGCATTCTGCAAGTTGACTTTGCCCAGAGAAGAACCATCCCTGGCTAATTCGTCAGCCATCTCGTTCCCTGCGATATTACAATGCCCAGAAACCAGAAAATTTCAATGCTGCCCCTGGTTGAGAAGTTATTGATTTCCTTCTTACACCCGAGGATAGTGGCTTAAATTAATTGCCTGTTCTAGGAGGCAAAAGCTATAGAACCCCAATCCAGTTCTTCTATCAGTTTTCGAATCATGCGCATAACAGTGAATACCTGGATTGACCCTTAAAAATGTACTATCCAACCAGGATTTCCTGCTCGGGATTGGTGTACTGTACCTGGCAGCTAGTCACCTTTCGGAGATTCTATCACAATTGAATTCCCGTGCAATAAATTGGAAAACATTCTAAACTTTTCGAACTGTGAAAATAACCGGGGGAATGGCGAAAAATTATTACCAAGTTTTTTTTTGCCAGGAATATGCTTTACCTGACATAGTTCCAACATTTTTATCTCTTCACTCCGACATTGATTAGGCCATGTTATTGATCTTTAAAAATCATCAATTATCAATAAATCAATTTTCGGACTCAAACATATTTCTTTCATTTGTTTTGTTTTCAAATGTAATATCTTAATATCATTTGGTCTTTTTCTAAATTTCATATAGAAAATCTTAATATCAGTATTTCTTTTCTCAATTTTAAATGAAAAGCTATCAATTTCAATTGGAAATAGTGTAGTTCTGAGTTTTTATTGTAATAGAAAACTAAAAGAATTTCACATGTTTTTCTATGTAACCAGAAAATTTCACCGTGTAAGTCGGCTTCGTTTTGGAGAAAATGTTCGAATATTGGGCAATTAATTTTTTTGCTAGAACTACAATGCGTATGATGAGTTTTTTTTACATGTAAAGGGTATTTTTTATACAGGTATGAAACTTTAAGTTGGCAACACTTTTTTTAACTGGCGGCCATTTGTCATCTGTCGAGTGGTTTATGTATGTTTAGTTTGGATTAGCATTTCAACATGTAAAGACTGACGGCCTGAACAACTCTTCCAGATTGTGCAAATTTATTTTGAAAATCATGGTTCTGTTCGAAATACGTATCGCGCACGAATTTGTTTATGATAATCCTCAAGTGTATGTTGAGACAATGTTACTTCCAGAAAAACTGACTGGTGTGCGTTATGAGCTGGTGGAATCATTGGTCCGTACTTCTTTAAAAACGATGCTGGTCAAAACGTTATAGTCAATGGTGACCGCTATAGAGCCATGAATACTAACTTTTTCGATCATCAAGTGAACCACGATGTGCAGGGACTGTAGTTTCAACAAGACTGCGCATCATGTCACACAGCTCGTGCCACAATTGTTTTATTGAATGAAACGTTTGATAATCGCATAGTTCCACGTTTCGGACCCGTGAATTGCGATTTAACGCAGCTGGACTATTTTCTGTGGGGATATGTGAAGTTGCTAGTCTACGCCGGTAAACCCGAAACGATTGACCACTTGGAGGACAACTTTCGCCGCGTTATTGCCAATCTACGGCCACAAATGTTGGAAAAAGTCATCTAAAATTTTACCTCCAGATTAGAATACTTCCGAGCCAGTAAATTTCATGTCAATTTAAAAAATTCATCTTTGGTTTATTTCATTTCAAAGTTCTATACCTCTATAAAAAACACCCTATATTATATTTTTCATCATATGCATTGTAGTTCTAGCTAACAAGTTTTTTTTTAATATTTGAGATGGGCAATATTTAACGAATATATTCTGAAAAAGTTGCTCCATTTGCTGTATTTGGTATTAAAAACAAATCAATATTTTGAAGAGAACCTGGCAACCTGAGAACAAATACTGTAAGTTTTGATAGGATTTGCTATTTTTAACTGGATAGTTGGCTTGGAAAGCCACATATGCATCCATCTGCAATGAATGAATAAGAATTTTTATTTATTTTGTTTAAAACAAATCAAAAAAAAAAAAAAACAACATCCAGCCTTTCTCATTCTCTCAACGAAATAAAAACAACTGGAATGTGTATTGTATAAACATTGACACTTGCTGCTTGTACTCTCCACAAGTGAACATTTCCAAATTAGTTTGCTGCTGGTTGTCTGATCGTTTAGTTCGTTCGTTCTTATCTTGTACGGTTCTTGCGATAGTTGCATTTCAATAATATTTGAATATATCTCCTTTTTTCATCTTTAAAAAACATCTGTTGTGTTTATTGTTTAAAAAAGATATATATTTTTAGCATAAGTGTAAGTAATTTAAATTATGATATACCGAATTATTTTTTATTTTTTTTAATTAGATATTTAAACTTAAAATATTGAATTTTAGTCAGATTTTACGATTTTCTTTCTTTTTCAATTTTTATAAATTTGTTTGTGCATTCAAAATTCAAGTTCATTGAATTTTATTAATATTTTTTTTTTACAAGTCTCAAATTTCCATTTTATTGTTAGTTAATTGAACTCGTTTAAAATGTTTACGAAATTTCTTTTAATTACACTGCGCAACTCGAAAAATAACACAAGATTACCGACCATTGATCCTTAATATTTCGACCACGCTGATATTAATGGTGTCCCCCAGTTTTTTTCACATAAGGGCCAGATTTTTCGCGAATCTGCATTAAAGTTTTGCATATTTTAACGCAATTTTTTATACATAAAACTTTAAAAGTAAAATATTTTATCTTAGTTTTTTATGCAAAATACGTAAAATACGAAATACGCATTCGTTATCAAATTTTTTTAATAAATGTGCAGCATTAACAAATGTAAATCCACATTTTTTTTTCTCAATTTTTAATATATTTTAATATTTTTGCATAATTTATTTTCCCATTCCGCCATGGATCAAAGAATTTTTAGTCATAAGAAAAAAAAAACAAATCTCACCAATTATTTCGTTAAAAAAAAATATTTTAATATAATAAGTATATGGCTTAAAAAATTATGTGTACCAAAACTCAGCCAAAAAAAGTTTATATTTTCTAAAGTTAGTGTACACTCAGGAAACTTCTGATGTAACTATTTGTAGTTGTTTGAGTTTGTAATACAGTATTCTTTGCTTTTAAGTGAAAAAAACAGTCATTTGTAGAAGAAATTTTATTTTTGACTACATATGTAATTCATTTAAAAAAAACCAAACCACATCAAATTACTGTATTCTGATTTTACATTCATTTTATACAGTAGTTTTTTTTTTTAACTTAAAACAAATAAAAAAGTTTGTTTATTTTTTACTGCATATGTGGTTCATTTTTACTACAATTGTGGTTAATTTTTTGAACATTAAAAAACAAATGACAATGTTAGTTGAATTTACTGAAATGTAAGTTGTTCTTTCTTTAAGTGAAATTTCATTTGTTTTTAACTACATTTGCATTGGTATTTACCTATATAGTATTGTAAGTGTGCAAATAGTACCCACCATACAATATGTTGTCTCTGTTTTACATACTAAACAAATGGTGAGGGATTTGCGTAAAGTAAATACTGTTAAAATAGAATTTAATTTCCGCAAATCCGTCACCATTTGTTTAGTATGCAAAACAGAGACAACATATTGTATGTAGGTACTATTTTTACACATTGTATGGAGTTACTACAGTCCGTTTACGAAACGTATCCGCTCGAGTAATGAAGCCTTTATTTTAACAAACACTTCCTTACAGTGAATGTCTACAAAATATTTTCAAATTTTATTTAAAAAATGTTCACATATTAAAAATAACATCTGTAATGTAAGTGTTTGTTAAAATGACTTTCGTAAATACACAAAGAGAAATAAAGTGCCAACCGAACGGAAAAGTGTCTTTTAATAGTAAGAACTTAAAAACTCAGTACAACAATATTTTCATTAGATTTCACAATATTTTTAGTGTTGCAACTAAAATTCAGTTGCATTAACCGAACTTTGTTGGGAAAACTAATGTTAAGTTGTGCCAACCGACTGAACTTCGAAATAACAGAATTTGAGTCGTAGTAACCGAATTTCAGTTGGCAAATAGCTAAATTTTTCTCTGTGTGTAGAAACTTTTTTTTATGAATTTCGGTACACATAATTTTTAATCTATTTTCATATACTAAAAGATGAACTCATAGGTCGTCTTTTTCGCTATACTGCCGTATAAATATTAGGCACATTGTTTAGATTTGTTTTTTTTTTTGCTTATGTATAAAAATGCTTTGATCGTTTGCGAAATGGGATGATAAATTGTGCGAAAATGGAAAAATATAGTAAAAACTGGGAAAAAACGCTGATTTACTTGGTTATACTGTACAATTATTAACCAAATTTGATACTCGAATGTTAATGAAGGTCTTATATATATTTTCCACAAAAACTAAGATAAAAATATATGATTTATAAACTTTATGTATAGAAAACTGCGTTAAAACATGCTAAACTTTAATGCAAATTTGCGAAAAATCTGGCCGATAAGACAAAAAAACTGGGTAGGCCATTGAAATAAGAGTGGCCGATATATTTAGGATCAATGGCCGGTACTCATATTTTCGATTATAGGGGTCAATTTTGTAACGCTGTGTTATTTTGTTGTTGTTATTTTTTACAGTATTCAAACAATTTGTTGCAGTTTGTATTTTTAAATGACTAAATTATATACTTTTTACATGGCCAACTATTATATCAATTGAAATTTAACCGACAAAATGATTTTTTATATTATTCACTTTTTGTTGTAAATGCGCCTTTTATATAGTCTTCCTTGATTGTTTGATTTACAATGCAATTTAATTGAAAAGTTAACGAACCAATCGATATTTATTTTGAATATAATTTGTTTTAATAAAAGTTTTAAGCAGCAAATATATGGAATTATGAAGGTACAAATTACAAAAATTACAGTTAAAGTGATTACAAATGTAATAAAAAGAAGTCGATAACTGTATTTGCCACCATGTTTTGGTGAAATTCTACTCACGCACACTCACTCAAAAATTTGAATCATCACTCTCGTTCACTTGAGTAATATTGCCTTTACAGAATAATTTTACCCAGAGGATAACCGCTAATTTTTTAAATTTTCTTAAAATTAAGTTATAATTATGACACACTAGACAACTAGATAATTAAAAAAGAACAACATATAACAACTTTCTTTGTTGCATCAATCGGAAACTAAGACAGAGATGATTAATCATTCGAAGACACCTGAGCGATCGGTTCAGTTGTTTAAAAAAATAATTGGAAAACAAAATGACGTTATAGCAATGAAACACAGTGTATAAGTTAAATTGAAAGCACGTCAAATTTACCAATCAGATGATTTAAATTTTCATTAATACAGTGGAACACGGTAAAATCGAACACCGGTTATAACGAATTTTTTTTTTTTTCATAAAGAACGATTTTTCTGGTCCCAACGTCCCATTGGTCCCATTTACTAACCTATTTCATACAAAATAATACGGTTATAACGAACCTCGTTTATAGCGAACTAACTACGAAAGAACTAATTTTTTAAACCCTTTTACGAGTTTTCATACAAATTTTTACGCTTATAACGAACGCATTAAAAAAATTAGATTTTTAAATAAAAAATGCGCTGCAAATTTTAAAAACTTCAACTTTTTACTTGAAACTTCACTGAAAAGAATTAAAATATGTATGAAACGTAATTTATTGGAAGAATTGTTTCGAAATTACAAAGAAAAATTTTAAATCAAGTTTAATTAAAAAATCCTACAACTTTTATTAGTTTTTGTAAAATGTTTACCACAACGAGAGGTCAGATTGTCTTGCTAATTGCGGGGCCCGAAGGCCCTTTATTGGCCCTGAACCACTCTGTGGTATACCTTTGGGGTATGTTAGGGAGAAGCTCGGGTCGTGGAGGGAATCAGAATTCTCTCTCTATTGGGAAAACTCTCTTGGCCAACGACAGGCTAAGAGATTAATCTCTTTTTCCAGTGCAGGATCGAGGAGACTCTTGTCCCTCGGGAGGGGTGACTTGAGAACCCTGGTGTCTTACCTGACTGGACACTGCAATCTCAGATACCACCTGCGCAAAAGGGGTCTTTCGGACACGGATTAGTGTAGGTTTTGCGAACTGGTAGCTGAGACATCGGAGCATGTTCTTTGCGAATGTCCGAGGCTTTGTGAAAGGCGTGCCAAGTTTCTTGGCGATCGCTTTGTCTCCCCTTCTTACATATTTTTACATATAATATTTGTTTTTAGTTAATATTTCTATAGCTTACTATTCACGACGACAACTAGCAGCAAGATCGTGTGCATATAATATTTTTTAACACGAACTAACGATAGAACTTAAAATATTTAATACACATAGGCATGCTATTTGCAGTGTGTGTTTAGCTAAAGCAATTTTAAGTTTTGATGCTATTGAAATATGCAACCGTTTTAAATTTTGAGCATAGTCAGTATTCGACAAAAATAAACTATTGACTAAATTTTAAACCCTGGTGCGGATTTCCAAAAAATTAAATTATATATAACTTGATCACATATACCCATTATACGGATCAAATTATATCAAATGAGATCCCATGGGATCTTATGAGATAAGGCAATTTTTCGGATCAACTGAGATATGATGTTATTTATAAAATAAGTACGCAAATACAGGATTTTTATTTTTATTTAAATTTACAAATTATTTTTTTTAGACAATTGTAACAAACAATTATAACAATCAATTATAAAAGGCATTGACATTGATCCATAACAATTGAAACAAAATTTCATTGCCACTTTTTAGGCAATTGTAATGCCAAACAATTTAATTACCATTAACATCAAACGATGCCGATTAATTAGTCCTTTCTATTAACTAATCCCAAATATGGTGGGAAATTTGTTTTGTTTGTATTTGTTCTTGTGTTTTTGAAAAACTTTACACTTTTGCATTTTTCCAAGATCAAAATTTCTGACATGAATTATTATTTGCAAACTATGAACATATCAATAATAACAAATATAAACTAAACGAGAATTTTTAAAAACTCGATGAAATTTTGTATTTTTTAAATAACTAACCAAAATTAACTGTTTACCGCAGATATACTGATTTATTGAAATACTGAAATAACTGCTTTAAACAACTGAAAATAAGGTAACTTTCTTTAATTGTTTTTTTTTTAAATAATTGGCATAAGTAGGGCAACCAAAAAAAAGCTAGAGCTTGATTTCTATTAAAAATGACCCGACGAAAAAGTTCCGATATAATCATATATGATTATATATAGTTTCTCATATAACTAAATATCACATCTCATTTGATCCGAAAATGGCATACATAAGGTGATCTCATGGGATCTCATGGGATCTAATCTCATATAGTTTTAATAAAATGTAAAAAAAAAAAAAACTTAAATGTTTTAGAGATCAGTACTTTTTATTTGAATCCAATTAAGTACTACTTGTAATTTATTTATAAAACATATAGATAATAATTTTAAAAAATAATTTCAAATCTAAAAATTTATGCTTTTTATTATTGACCTGAAGTTGGAACATATAAAAAATTTAAAACACTAGGTAAAACAAAACAAAAACAACATTTACCGAGGAAGAAATTCCATTTTTTGTTGGCAAAATTTTCAAGTAGAAGACACATATTTTCTAGAGCAGAAATAGACAGCAAACTTTACACGTCCTTGTTTGTTATACAAAATAATTAAAAATAATAATTATACGGTCGGTATTATGGATCAATACGATATTTTAATGAAGAATAAATAATATTTAGTATAATATTTAACTTTAACGCTTTCTCGCTACCAAACCGTACCATGGAAACAAAAAATTACTTCATAAAATATTTTGTAAATTTGGTTTTCTATCAAAATAGCTTAAATTCTTATTATAAATCACTCATTTAGTGAACTTATTGCCAGACGGGCTTGCCGGTTAGAGGGTTAAACGTTAAAATTGCGGACATAATGCTAAGTCGATTCTGAATACCTCAGAGAAACTGGTTTCGGAATTACAAAGAAGGTATTTGCAATATATATGTATATATAATCCATTTCTAACTAAATTTTTTACAAAATTGTCAGTGGGTCAAACCAATAGAAAGCTGACCATATGGCAATCCTGAAATTATAACTCTTATAAGTGTGGTAGTATTCAAATAAAAACTGGTCATTATTTATCTTTTGAGTGAAAACGGAATACATTTAGACAGTGTATTTGAAAATTCCATGGTCCCATCGGTCAGATTTTCAAAAATTATATGCAATCTATGAACTAATTTTGAGCAAAGAAATACATTTTCATATTTTCTCATTAACATAACAATCAAAAACATGAAAGATTAGGCTTTTTTTTAATTTTTAAATAATTTTTAAAAAAGATTCCATCAAAAAAGGTAAAAATTTTTTTTTTTTTAAATAATTATTTGGCGACTCTGGATAACAATCTTCCAAACCTTGTGTAATGCCATAAGTAGCCTTACCTATTGGAGGGTTAATAAATGAATACAAACTTTTGTCACAAAATATCCAGGGGATCTATGACCGCACAAATATGATTTAAAGATTTTATGATATAAATATTTTCTTAAAATTCATAATAATTAAAACACAACATAAACAATGTGTGTCATGTCCATGAAAATTTAAATTTAAAAAATGACATAAAATATAGAAGTGACCTTTATATGTCTCTTATTTTTATTTGAAACTAGTGTAGAGCTTAAATAAAAAAGTCGAAAAATTTCAAAAAAGCTTATCATCTACTAATCCTTATCAATATTTAATATGCAAGCCAACAAATGTTCTTATTTCCGTTACTAAAATCATTTTTTTTTATAATTTCCATATACAAATTTATATGCATTTTAAATATGATCACATCTGTTTTAGTTTTTCTAATTTCCAAGAATTATTTAGTTTTTATATCATACGAAACAACTTGATCATGTACTCCAGTTATCACGCTACACTCATAAAAAAGAAGTTAGTTCAAAAGTCTGTTAAACGGGTTCCAATTAAGTTGAGCTACTATTTTCTGTTGTTATCGTCAAAATCAGTTATTCAGCTAAAGTTATTAGTTATCTCATTTTACCTCAAGAACAAATTTTATCCGTATTTGAACAAATTTATCGACCTAAAATTTAGTATTTCGTTATCATAAAATTTACAAATTTTTCCAGTTAATTTAATGTTGCCACAATTGTTTTCAAACTATTATTTTGTTGTGTCTCCGCTTTCAGACTCACTTGTAGATGGCGTTCTTTTCACATATTTTTTTTTTTTAATTTATAATCATAAAATAGGCTATATCTCGGAAACTAAGCGAGATAAAGCAAACTGAACCAAAAATCGTTACTCTGTACTTTTTATTAATCACATATATTCCCGGTAATAAAGACTGTGATGGAAATAAATATAACATGGCTTGTAAGTTTTCTCTAATGTAAAAATTTTTATAATAACGTTAGCTTCGAAAAACGTTTTAAAAATAGTATACAAAAAATCAGTCTTAACGGAAGTTTGTGTTGCCTTTAATTGGCTCCTAAACAAATAAGGCATTAAATCATTTTGTACAAAATTTCTACGCAATTTTCAATTGCACTTTTAA
Source organism: Delia radicum (assembly GCA_021234595.1). Lineage (NCBI taxonomy): Eukaryota > Metazoa > Arthropoda > Insecta > Diptera > Anthomyiidae > Delia > Delia radicum. The sequence continues at coordinate 223,974,557 of CM037851.1, forward strand.
AACATGTGCTAAAAAGCAATAACTAAAAAATTTGATAATGCGGGTTATATATTAGAATAGGACAGGGACCATCATTTTATAGATGTGTGTTATAAAACGAGGAGTGATACTTTTATTTCTCACTCAAATAAGGCGTGGAATTAGTGGGTTAGGTTAGGAAGGGTTATGTGCCCAAGGGCACAACTCCACTCGGAGACCAATACGGTCCATTGTGAATCCCTTCAGTGAAAAACAGTAAGAAAGAATAGAAATAGACAGCAAGATAGATTGAAAGATAGATATAAAGAAAGATAGAAAAAAAGAAAGGGTATATACTCCCCAGAACCAGCTCCTATGGTCCCCTTGCTAGAAACAGCCGTCCTATTTCCCTGACAAATTTCAGCAAATCTACTGGATTGCATCCAGCGACACACCCAAGTTCGTCGTGAAATCTATCTCCTAGCCTTTTCTGTCTGAGACCCTGCAACCTAGGACAGTGGCACATTATATGCTCAACTGTCTCCAGTTCCTCAACGTCCTCGTACAACCTGCAAAAATCCGGTATGTACCTGTCCCATCTGCTTGTGAAAGCCCTGACAGAACAATGACCGGTCAGGAACCCCGTAAGGGTCCTGAGACCAGCCCTGTCCAGTCCCAAAAGAACCTTGGTTGCCCCTGCGTCCAATGCGGGCCATAACGCCCTTGACACCCTGCAATCCATTCTGTCCCTCCATGACTGGTTAACGGTTTCGCGGAATACCTTCCGTATCACCTCAAAGTAGTAAGTAGTGGAATTAGTGACTTTTATGATAAAATATTTAGTGTATTCGGGTAAAAAATGCGCAAATATTTATTTCTTGGTGGTTTTTGGAAAAATAATAGAAAAAGGAATTGAAGAATATAACATTTCCAAATCGTTAGACGTCCAAAACAGGTATTAAAAATGGTATCAGGAGGTATAAACTCGGATCAAACTGCTTTTTGAAAAATTCATGAATAATTTTTTAGTGCTACATTATATTGGTTAAAGATTCTCTGCTGCAGACTCCTCACAGGTTTGAGGTAAAAAATTTTTTCATCTAAATGTTATAGGGCTTTAGAAGAGTAAACAGCTATAACTCCATAATACATCACAAGGTGTTTATAATTAATTATATGATCTTGGATAGTGGCATTATAATAATCCGCCGAATTCCTGTTCACAAAACAAAAATATCAGTTTTTAGTTAAAATAATCTAATATGAATAACTTCATAGTACTTCGATCAGTAGAGCGATATTTGGCTCTTTGTTTAACAGTTGTGACAATCACTACACACGTATTGTCAATAATGCCTAAAAGTTTTGATTAAAGTCACCTGCAGCAAAACAAACCTCTGAAATATATGCAGTGGAGTACGGTTATAACGGCATTCGCCGGGGACCGGAAGATTTAGTTCGTTATAAGCAAAGTAAACATTTTCCAAAAAGATTTTCAGGATTTTTCTTAAATTCTCCTAATTTTAAAATATGTGTTTGAAATTCTGAAACAATGTTTCCATTAAATAACGTTTCATACAGTTTTATTTATTTTTAGTAAATTTGTAATTAAAAAAGCTAAAATTTTTAATTTTTGAAGCAAAGTTACCGTAAAAATTTGTATGAAAACTCGTAAAAAGGTCAAAAAAAATTAGTTCGTTGTATAAAAATTTCGTTATAGAGCAATTCCATATGAAAACGATCAAAATTGGCAAATTTTTGGACGACCCCTCTCCGATTTTAAAATAAATAGTCTCAATCGATTGCCCAGCAAAAAATAATGTACCTACATATATTTTTTTTTTTATAGTGACTGGTTTAGTGGTGGTGTGCACCACTGTCATGTGACAAAATTGAAGAATTCTTCATAAGGGACCTCATTGAAAATTGTTTTAATTGAATCAGGCTTTAATTGAAAAATAAAATTTTCCTAATTTTTCTTGTTAAATAATTAAAAATAATTCAATTATAAAAAATATAAAAACAATGAGAACAAGGTGGTCTCTTAAATGCTCTTCTCCTGTCCAAACAAGGAGTGGGGGCCCATTTTTTTATTGCTGATTCTTAAAGCAAAAATTATGAGGAATCCAAAAAAAATAGAATTAGCCGGAAAATTTAGGAGCTTCTGTGGAAAATCGGAAAATTTAATTTTCATGGGAAAATTTAATTTTCATGGAAAAAAAGGTAAATTTCTGAGAAAAATTAGGAAAATTTTATTTTTCAATTAAAGCCTGATTCAATACCTTTCCAACGAGCTATCACACGTTGCGATCAATGAGGTCCCTTATGAAGAATTCTTCAATTTTGTCACATGACAGTGGTGCACACCACCACTAAACCAGTCACTATAAAAAAAAAAAAAAATATGTAGGTACATTATTTTTTGCTGGGCATCGATTGAGACTATTTATTTTAAAATCGGAGAGGGGTCGTCCAAAAGGTGATCGCTTTCATATGGAATTGCTCTATATACATTTTCATACAGTTTTATTTATTTTTAGTAAATTTGTAAGCAAAAAGCTAAAACTTTTAATTTTTGCAGTAGATTTAGCGTAAAACTTTGTATGAAAACTCGTAAAAAGGTCCGAATTTGTTCGTTATAAACGATGTTTGTTATAACCGCATTATATTGTATGAAATATGTTTGTAACTGCGTTAGCACCAAAAAACTGTTCGTTATAAAAAGTTCGTTATAACCGGGGTTCGTTTTAACCAAACCCCACTGTAGTAAAATTCCTAAAAGGGCCAGTTTTAGATAATAAACTGTATCTTAAACTAAAATGTCATAAATTTTTGCATATAAATTACCACTTTTCTTAAAATCGATGAATGTGTTTAAAAGTTATTACGACTTTTTCGTGTTATAGTTATTTTGATATCAGTCTTTAACTATAGACCTGCCTCTGGTCAGATCCGGAAAGACATTTTTAGCAGAAAAATTCTCTTGATTCAGCTTAAAAATTCTATTGATTTAGCTAAATTCTTAGTTTATTTACTACAACTGTCAACTTAAATTTAGTCCTTTGAAAATTTTGCTAGCGCAAAGTCAGATACTATTTTCTGTTGTCATAACTGAATTTTCAACTATTTGTACCGGTTTTTTTATGAGTGTACAAATCGAAAATATTACGAATTTTATTTGCTACACTAGCTTATATAATAGGCCCAAGGGCAATAGGTGTAAAATTCCTAATTTTAGACAGATATTGAGATTATTTAATTTTAATCCATTAATATTTCGGACTCAATCATTAGTTAACTTACAACCAAAGTGGTGTAGGGTATCCTACAATCGGGCATGCCGACTTCAATTTCTCGTTTCCTTTAAAATTCTTTCTCTATTCTCATTTAGAATAAGTTCTCGTTTGAGATTTGAATTTCGGGAGATAAAAAAAAAAAACAAAGAAATAAATCTTAACTGCAAGATTTGCAATTATATTTCTGTGTGTGTTTGTTTGGAATTATTTCAATATTTCTATGTAATTTTAAAATTATGCTGATTATGGGGGGATAGTCGAAGTGTTCACATACAAATATGTTGCTTTTTAAGCCAACTGTCCAGTTTAGTCAAACTAAAAATATTTGTTTTCCTCTAATACAGCTATGAAAATAAATATATGGTACAAGTGTTTTTTTCGAATACAACTAAATTTCAGGGCTTTTCGATATAGAAAATATTTGTATTGGGAGTATAATTGTGAGTTTTCTAAAAAGCTTTAATTATATAAATTTTAACCAGTATTAACCAGCTAGATTAAACGATGTCCGTCTGTAGAAATGAAGATTGATGTACATCCTCCAAAAAAAAATTTGGTAGTGAAAATGAGCAAAATTATGATTGATATAATGTGAAGGTATCTCAATTTTTTTAATACATATTGGTGTATAATAGACTAAAACCATTTCATAGTAGCGTCTGGTGTGTAAAATATGCATCATATTTTTCCGCCAGACGCTAAGAGGTGAATAATATTTCAAATTCATCTCAAAGTTTTATTTCACCACAAAAGCAGTTTTTCACCTCAAAAATGTTATTTCACAAAAAATATATACAACTAAATTTCAGGGCTTTTCGATATAGAAAATATTTGTATTGGGAGTATAATTGTGAGTTTTCTAAAAAGCTTTAATTATATAAATTTTAATCAGTATTAACCAGCTAGATTAAACGATGTCCTCCAAAAAAAAATTTGGTAGTGAAAATGAGCAAAAATTATGAGTGATATAATGTGAAGGTATCTCAATTTTTTTAATACATATTGGTGTATAATAGACTAGAACCATTTCATAGTAGCGTCTGGTGTGTAAAATATGAATCATATTTTTCCACCAGACGCTAAGAGGTGAATAATATTTCAAATTCATCTCAAAGTTTTATTTCACCACAAAAGCAGTTTTTCACCTCAAAAATGTTATCTCACAACAAAAATATTTTTTTTACCAAACAAAACTTTTTTCACCTAAAAATAAATGGTAAACCCAAAAAAAAAAAAAAAAAAAAAAATTTCGTGGCTTTAATAAAAATTCCGATCAGATTTATCTACAGCAGGATTTAAATAGTTTTTACGAATGGTGCTGCTCTAATTTTATGGAACTAAATTTGAAAAAATGTAAACATATGCGCTTCTCTAGAAGGACAGAATCTTTTGGTCTTTACTTTTTGGGTGGTTTTCAGTTGGAATTAGTAGATAATATTCTAGATTTGGGTATTCTCTTAGACCCAAAATTGGATTTTAAACGTCATATTTTATTGACGATTAATAAAGCTCGTGGCACCTTAGCTTTTATAAAACGATGGGCTAAGGAATTTACAGATTCCAATGTAACAAAACAATTATATACATCGCTCGTGAGACCAATTTTGGAATATGGATCTGTGATTTGGGATCCATTATCCATTGTTCAAATTGGAAAAATTGAATCAGTGCGAAAACAACTTTTACTGTTCTGCTTACGAAGCACCTACCCTAATACCATTAATAATCTACCTTCATATACGACCAGACTAAACCTCGTTAAGCTTCCCACTCTGAAAAGTAGAAGGACAATGCTAAACGTTACATTTTTATTAAATTTGATTAATGGTGATATATGCTCCGATTTCCTGTTATTTTGTACTTTTCGTTCCTCCAAGATCAACACATAATTATATTCCTTTATATACTCCATTCTATCGTCAAATGTATGCTGATGCTGATCCGTTTATAAGAATGTGTAATGATTTTAATAATCTTTATAATTTGTTAGATTTTTCTTCAAATGTTAATATTATTAAACGCAACATCATTTTGTTTTTAAATTCTACTATTTGAAAAAAACAAAAAAAAAAAAAAAAAATTGTAAATATTGTACTTATATTAATTTATAATTTTGTAATTATTATGTTAATAGTCTGTAAGGATTTATTCCGTAGACTTAAATAAATAAAAAAAAAAAAAAAAAAAATGCATGCATGCAAATATTTCAATATTTCTATGTTAAAGCTAAGTATTGTACGTAGGCGTATGAGTAATAAATAATACTTTTTAATAAAATTCCTTACGCGTCATATAGTTTTCATAAAATATATATGAAGAACAATTTTTAACTATATTTTCTCCAAAACTGATCCGAGTTACATGATGTGTATGTAGGTAACTTTCTGGATCGATCAAAAAACGTCTAACTTTAAAAGAGAAAAACGTTTATTCTTCTTCTTAACCTCAACATTTCTAAAATAAAAAAATAAAAAAAAAATTTGCCAATTTTTAGATAAATTGAATTGTTTATTACACTAAAAATTCATAACTATGTATTTCTGAATTTTAAAAATATATTTTTTTAAATCTCATTAAAAAAGTATTGATGTAGTGAAATTTCTAGCACTTTTCAAATTCAGTTTAATTATTATAGATAATTATCTAATATACTAAAAATAAGCGCAACAAAAAATATATATATATCGTTTGAAAGCTTCCATTTGCCAATAAATACTTACATATGTACAGTTGTGTTCATAAAAATAGGAGTGCCCTTAATAAAAAAAAACAAAGTTTAAATTTTTAAACAAAAAGCACAATTTTATTCAGATTTTTCAATTAAAATGATTTATTGGTTTATTTTTTAATTTTTAGACATTCGGAATTGAATTAAAGACATACAATTTGAAAAAAAAAAAAAATTAAACAAAAGTATTGCAAAATTCACTGTTCGCAATAATAGGAGTATTTGCCCAAGCTTTAATTTTTATAAATTAAAATACATAAAAGTTTATAATATCTTACAAAAAGTTAAATAAATTTAGTATTTAGTGGAATAACCCTTATTTTTGATGACATCAGCACATCTGCACATTTGCTGCCACGTATCTCGCACTGTGCTCCACAACTCTTCAGCATTTGACGGTCTCTTCTCTGCCACACTTTTCTTAACGTCTCCCCATAGATGTTCTATAGGGTTGAGGTCAGGAGACTGAGCAGGACACGACATGACCTCAACCCAATTGACCAGGAACCAGTCCTTTGTCAATTTACTGGTGTGTTTCGGGTCATTGTCTTCTTGGTATACCCATTTCAGTGGCATATTCCACTCTGCATATGGTAGCATCATTTCGTCCATTATTCCAACATACACGTATTTATTTATTATGGCTCTTATTAGATGAATTGGCCCAACTCCGTTGTATGAAAAGCATCCCCATATCATGACTCTTGCACCTCCATGTTTAACGGTTTTTATTGTATACTGTGCTTCATATTCTGTGTTCGGTGGACGTCGAACTGTCTAGAACCAGTTCCACCAAATAAAACGATTTTGCTTTCGTCTGTCCACAAAATGTTTCTCCATTTTTCTTTCGGCCAGTTGACGTGTTCTTTGGCGAACTTTAAGCGTGAAACTGCCTGCTTCTTGGTCAGTAATGGCACCTTTCGTTGGCTTCTTGCGAATAAATTGTTCTCCAATAAGCGCCTACGGACAGTAACACTACTTATAGCGATATAAAGATCCTTTTGAATCTTTTTTGACGACGCCGACTGGTCACATTTGCTATATCGTACTATGCGGCGGTCATCTACACTGGATGTTTTACGTTTTCTTCGACGCGTTTCGGGCTTTTTTTAAAATGCTAAGGCATTTGCGATCATTTGATCCGAGCACCCCAAGTGTTCTTTAATTTTTTTTTTTTGTTTTGCTGTCTAGTGTAAATGTGGCTTTTATTTTTTTATTTATTTATTTCATTTATTTGCAATACAATAAGCCTTAAAGGCCAAAGACGTATTGCTAGTGTGCTACATAAATTCAAGAATATATTTACAAATAGCTTAGATTAAATTCAGTAAACAGTATATATATATAAAAAAAATACGAAAATATCCTTAGAACAGGATAGAAATAGCTATAAAATTGTACATGGTTCAGCTGTTACAACATCACTAAGAAAATGTAAAAAGTCCATACTGGAGAAAGCCTGACCTAAAACAATTTGAAAACACTCATTCATACAGTGTCCCAGAAATGTGACAAAAGTCTGTTCCTAAAAACATTATACGATAATGTAAAAGTACGTAAATTCAAAGGCAAAAAAATCCAGCTTCTAGCAGTTCTAATAAGTAAAGATCGTTCAAAGATTGTATAGTTTATAAGTGGTTCAACTATCTGAGGGTTTCCCTCAGACCTAGAAAATATAAATTCAGAACGTAAGTAATTGGGTACACCAGATCTAATGACCTTATAAAAAAACAATAAATTGCGAAGTTCTATATACTGTGTTAGGGGGCAACCGAGAAAGTTAATAACTGCACTAGATACGTGATCACGAAATCTAATTCCATATACAAACCGCACAATTCTTTTGACAATTAGCTCAAGCCGCACTATATTTCACCCTTACAGGCAAATACAAGCCACAATTGTAAAGTTTTCTGAGTCCCAAAGTTACCCTAGATGAAACAACATCAATTTGTTCACTAAAATTTAGATATTGGTCAATTACAACACCCAAACATTTAAGCGATTCAACATATTCTATATAGGTTCCACAAATTCCTATCCGAGGGTAAGCAATTCTCTATATGTTTTTCCTTGTTTTCGAAGGTTTTGAATTAATTTCAGCTTTTCTTCAGAACAGTACTTTCCTCGACCCACTATGAGCAGTACCATACAAAAATTATATTTAAAAATTAAAGAAACCAGACTCATATCACCTTTCCATACTTACTTTTCACTTTATATTTAGAATTTTAATCTAATCCGCTTTTTTTATTTATAAATCAATCACACTCCTATTTTTTTTGATCAATTAAACTCATCAAGGAAAAAAATTAAAATGAATGAATCACATTAAACACATAACAGTTATCATGAGTTCCTCTTTTGTGTTTAACTTCTTGAACCCCGTTGGAAGTACCGTTAGGAGATCGAGTCATTTGCAATTTGTTACACTAACAAATTGTGCATGTGAAAATATTGGGTATCAGCACTCCTATTATTTTGAACACAGCTGTATATTACTTTAACTTTCTAAAATTATTTTTGCCTATTTTCGATATCATATCCGAATTTTTGAGTTTTAAATAAATTTCGCACATTTTATTTTTTTTTTTTCTTTCCACTTTCATGATTAATAAAAAACGCAATTCTAAATATTTATTAAAAAATGTATTTTATTAAAGAGCGCTTACGTTTTCTTAACACACTAGTGAAGTTTTCATTTTGATTACGCTCAAAATAAAGCTGCAGGAATTTTTTCAATGGTTGTATCTTTAAATATATAGTGAGAATTTAAGATAAACTTGCAAAAGATGTTTCATTTTTTTATTCGCATCATATATGACAACTAATACTGTAAGTTTGGCATTGATACGATATACGTTTTCCGGTAGCGGGGCAATTGACTTGGAAAGTGCCATATGTATGTTGTTTAAGATGGAAATATTAATTACAAAAACTGATATTATACAGCAGATGTATTTTGTTGAAAAAAAAAACAAATATTGTACATACAAAATATTTGCATCATAATTTATTTTTATACCTTCCAGTTGAACTGCATCATTATATTTTTGGTTGAAAATTTAAATCTCAACAAAAATGTTTGATTAAAAAAGATCAGAATACAAAAAAGTTGACTCCAAAAGTGTACAACTGTATTTGGACATTGAAAACAATAATTCTTTTTAATTAATTCGAGCAAAATGTTACACTTAAAAAAGTTGTACAGTAGATTTTTTTAAAAAAAATTATTTATATAACTGTAACGGAAACAAATAGACGTCAATATTACGTTTTTGTGGTATGAAACTTTAAATAAATGAAACTAAAAAAATCAGTAATTGGTAGTTAATTATTTTGAACAAATGTATAAAAAAAAAGTAGCAAAAAATATTTATTTGAAAAATTTTTTACTTCGAGCTCATATAATATATATTAGTTCTCATGTAGTGAGTAAATATGAATGTTTGATGTTTGGCATAGGATTGTTACCTCTTTCAAAACGTGTTCTGATGATGGGAACCTAGAAAATTCTCGAAATAGATCTATCAACACATTCCTGAAAGTGGTCAATTAATAAATTTGAAAACAAAAACTCTATATATTATTTGTTAGTACAATATCCTAATAAAGAAATATAGAGTATGGCCTCGAACTTGAATAATTTTCATTTTTATTGAAAAATAAATGTTTCATCTGAAAACTTTTTTTTTTAAACTACAAACAGTAAACTACATAATATTCTGAGTGCATATACAATTATACATGTACCTAAATCATCGAATCGCAGCTCGGCCACAAAAAAATTGGTATTTTTTTTTTTTTTATTATTTTTATTTATTTTTCCGACATTTTTCTACTCCAGTGAATCGGGGAAATTTTTTCGAACATTGCCGGGAATTCCCGGGATTTCTAAAATAAATATTCATTAAGGTTTTGATAATAAAAGCTAAAAAGTTAAGTAAGTTGAAGTGACGTCATGTAGTATTATATTGACCAGAAAAGACTTTAATCCAAGAAAATAAGCGTTACTTTAATAAAAGTGTATAACTTTAAGGCCCGATTACTGAATGTCACGTTAGCTTCTAACTGGGACTTTAACTGACACATTTTTTATTGTTTCCAATATAAATTTTCAATTTAACTGTTTTGTTAAATTTTAACTGGCTTTATAGTATAACGTTATTATTTATATTTGGTAAAGTAGTTGCTATAATTAATTGTTTATACATTATTTGAAATTGCTTAAAATGCTGAATTTGGTTTATTAACGGTTGAGACCTAACTACGAAGTGGTTGTCAAAATTATTTAACTTCTTAATTTTTAAAACAATACCTACATATGTACATTAAAGTGGGTTGAAACACAATAATTTTTCAGTGGCCCCCTAAAAATGAACTTTGAGTACAGTGAACTCTCAAAAACGTGAAGTAATTTTTGCAAGGGGTGTTCGCGTTTCTGATTTTGTTCACGTTTGTGATTGGATTTTTTTTTTTTTTCTTTTACCAATCATTATATTGATTATTTAACAAAAAATAAAATATGAAAAGATTTTGAATATTTTTCTCCTGAAAAAATCTTAAATTCAAACGTACATTTAGACAAAATGAAAATGAAAATTATTCAAGTTCGAGGCCATACTCTATATTTCTTTATTAGGATATTGTACTAACAAATAATATATAGAGTTTTTGTTTTCAAATTTATTAATTGACCACTTTCAGGAATGTGTTGATAGATCTATTTCGGGAACACGTTTTGAAAGAAGTGACAATCCCATGCAAAACATCAAACATTCATATAAACTAGTTTTCTCACTAAATGAGAACTAATATACATATGAGCTCGAAGTTAAAGAAGTTTATTTTCAAGGGGCACTAAAATTTTTTTTCTGAAACGACCCACCTTAATGTTGAAAAATGTTTATTGGCCTGATTAGAGGCGATTTTGAGTGCCATATTTAAAGAAAAGTCCGTAGTTAAGCAATGAATTCACTGTTAGGCCTTCAAAAAAGTTCGGCCAAATCGAAAATAGTTTGGCGGCCGAAATTTTAATTTTATATCTAAACTTTGGATTTTTCCTTAAATTTTATTCACAAAAATTTTTTTATTAATTAATAATAATATAATTACAAATTATAACTTATTACCCTAACCGAGCACTAGCTACTATGGCTTTCGGCGCGTTGTAGCGAAAACAGACCAATGCCTCTGGTGGGAATCGAACCCACTATCCCCGCACTGATAAGCCAGTACGCTAGCCTACCGGGCTCACAAATTAATTTTTATTTTTAATTAATTAAACTATTACGATGGCTATCGATCTAAAATGACACAAACGTTTGCAAATTGAACGTGTTTCGCTGATTTTTTTTTTTAAATAATATAGCGTTGTTTTGCAATATATGTATTAAAATTCGGAAAACAACGAGCAGTACACACAGAGAAGTAGAAAGTACACACAGAGAAATAAAGTGCCAACCGAATTGAGAAGTGTATTTTAATACTATCAGGTAGTAAATTCAGTTAAAACAACAATATTAACATTAGATTTCTGAACATTTTTGGTGTTGCAACAAAAATTCAGTTGAATTAACCGAACTTTGTTGTAAAAACTAATGTTCACTTCTACCAACCGACTGAAATTCGTAATAACCAAATTTGTGTCGTAGTAACCAAATTTCAGTTGGCAAATAGCTAAATTTTTCTCTGTGTGTAATTTAAAATATGTTGTGCTGTAATTTTGGTCCACTAATGCAACTTTAATGGTAAAAATGTGATCAGGATGCATTTTTAGAAAATGCATCTTGATCACAGGCCAGAATGACCCGAAAACGCAATTTTTATTATTAATACAATATTTCTTTGCAATATTGTTTGTGTAAATTAGGGCAATTTATATCTGCGGGCTTAAATTAAATGAATTTTTTAAAATGATAAATATTGAAAAATATTTATTTAATTAAGTCTATTGTTTAGCAGATCCATTCAAATTAACATATTTAAAATAGATATCGAAAATTACACTGTGCAATAAAGTTTCGGATATCAGTGATGACTCATAAGTGATGACCTCAACGAAAAATGCACTCATAATAAAATATATTTCTGTAATTACTCCCAATTAAAAATGTAGTTAAATAACAGAGTCATAGTCAAATAATTTTGTAATTGATTTAATCAAAGAAATAATCAAGATTAAATCTTTAACGAGCACTGTTAATTCACGTATATGTATTTTTAAACATTTATTTTATTAAAAACAACTCTTAACATTACTTTTTTTTTTTATTAACAAAATTGTAATTTGGGTTCCTGCGGTAAAGGCGTTGTTACCTTTAATTAAATTTTTACCAGTGTATTAATAGTCTAACGGGGAAATTGTTTTAAAAATTTAAATTTTTTAAATGATTTTCCCAAATACACTGAGCTATGTGTCTTATCACATATCCATGTTTTATATCATTTCAGGAGACATTTATAATTTAATTACTAAAATATTCCTATTTTTGTCATAATTTTAATACATTAATGCTAACAATTAAAAAAAAAAATTTGCTATCAGCATTATTTAAGGTCATTCATAAATATTTAATACTGAAAAATAATTATTTATACAATAGGAAAATGCGCTCCCGAGTAAAAGCTAACATAAATTGAGTTTAAAAATCATTCTTATCGTCATTTTTAAAGTCTCTTTTTTAAATAAATTATGAGACCATAACAAAACAAACACGTATTACAATTAAAAGATTTAAAACATTTTTAATTCTAGAACGATGAAGTGGGCTCTGTTGATACTTGTTGGCCTGGTGGCCTTTGCACATGTAAAAGCTGAGGGAGAAGATATTGATATAGATGATTTGGATTTATTCGATTTAGATGAAAGTGAAGAAGAACTTTTAAGACAATTGGAAGAAAAAAATCACGTAAGAAAAATGTTGCTCAATATATAAAAAATTGTTTCAATTGAAATTAAAAACTATATTTTATTTTGTATTCCTATACAGAATAAAGATCTTGATCGTGAAAATGAAATTGCTACTAAATTGGCATTGGAAACCAATAATATATTGAATCCTGTTATTGAAAGTAAGTATAGGTATTTAATTACACCGAGCGACAGTAGTTTTCACACATAAACAAATCAATATATACCCTGTAGGAAGTCAAACACATTTTAAAGTAATTTCAAACTGGTTTTTTAATAAGCACATCTAGTGAATTAAGTGACTATTTTGCTTGTCACCGACTCATTATTTTAACATGGGCATGTCATAGGCAGTAGTCAATTGGTCATCTCTGCACGACTTTTAAGTTGACTACTAACTACTTATTTTTCAACCAATTTGTAGTTAATTAAAAAATTTGTTATTAATAATCGGTTTATACTAAATTAATTAAAAAATACTTTTTTTAAAATTAATTTTTAAACATTTTAAACTAAATTAATTAAAAACCACTTTTTTTAAATACATTTTTAAATAGTTTAATTTTAATCAATTTTTTTTTTGTATATACATATTAATTTATATAAAAAAAATAATTATTGTAATAAAAAAAAATAAGGCATCTTTTTACAACGTGGTTGGTTGCTGACATTAAATGACAATTCAGTTACATTTCAAGACTTAAAATAAAAATTGTAATAAATAAAAGTAAAATGAAAAATGTATGTACATAAAGTTATAAAATAATATATTAATTATTGAAATTATTTTGATTTTTTTTCCACACAAACGTTATGAAAATGCCGTTTTTTTTATAACAGCAAAAGCGTTGCGTAACTCTTTATCGGGGTCATCACAGAGAGGCCTAACCGCATCCATCAATGTATCAAAAACTTTTTCAAAATCCTTCAAGCGCTTTTTGCCATGAGTGCCATCAATATTTAAACCGAGAATCAATTCCAGAGATAAAATTGTCGTTAACGTTTTTGACAATTTCCCTTTAAGCGATAATTTCATGGCATTGGTCTGTAAAAATAGCACGAAAATTTGGAAAAAAAATTATAAAAGTAGAGATTTCTCTTTTCTTAATTTATTTACATATTTTTCTTTTTCCGCTTTTACTTTTCGCATTAAATGCCTTTTACTGTACATTTTTTTATTTCGATTTTAAATCAACTATTTTATATTATAACAATATCACTTATTATTATTTTATTGCAAACTTACTTATTTATTTTACAAACTTTTTTATTACAAACTTTATTTTGAGCACTGTTCACCTCAAACACCACGATTGCTTTGATTGACATGTGACATTTGACATCATGACATGCTTCGTTTTTTTTTTCTTATTTTCTTTACATCTTCTTATTTTGCTTTTATGTATTTCTTACGTGTGTTTGTATGCAATCTGTTTGGTTGATATCTGCACGAGATTTAAACCAATTTGTAGTCATTTGCAAAATAGTTAATTTATAATTAGTGTTTATTGTCAACCAATTGTTTTATTTACTACAGGGTACGTAAAACTAGAGACCGTATACATATATATGTATATTAGAGTTAATTTTAAAAAATAGATTTTTGGATGTTATCACTTTTTAGAAGGTTTTTGTATCAATAAAAAAAAAATGATGGCGTATTTTTTTTTAATTCCTACTCCTTCCCGTGCCTATCGCGGATTTTGGGTCCCTTTTCCCATACAACAAAAACGTTTGAATATATGTCAAATCTGACTTCACTATTCGATTCTACATATCTTTATTTTTAATTAAACATGAGTTATTCAGGCGCGAAATTTTACCAACAAGTTGTTCGGAGTGTGGTCCAAAAAAGTACAGTAGAAACTCGATTCTTGCACGTAATGAAAACCGGGCTCGGTGCAAGTGTCGAGGTTGTCACAAGTACCGAGTATTAATTTCCCATACAAAATATTTCAATTCAAACCACTTTAGTTCAACGCATTCGTAAACAGTAGATACATATTTTATGTGAAATTAAAGAAATTTAAATTTTTTGTTTGTTTTGTACAAAGTCGCTTGTTCAGTACTACACTGATTCTTAGTCTCTGGAGCATCATAATATCGTCTAATGAAGCATTGTTTTTCTCCGCCCATTCTAAGCAAATATTGAACGCTGATATAATACAAAAATGTTGCAAGTATCGAGTTCAAAATTTTCGGATGTCGCAAGTACTGAGTGCGTAATGAAAAATATTCCTATGTTGCAAGAATCGAGGTGTGCAAGTATCAAGTATGTGCAAGAATCGAGTTACTACTGTAATTAAAAAAAAAATAAGAGAAATTTTCTTTATACATATATACAATGAAAAAGTACTCCTAGCTGAGAAAAATTGTGCAAACATTTCACAAAAGATTTTGTACAGTTGATTAATACAACCGACCAAATGCTATATAAAAAATATTTTATAGAAGTAGAAGAGGGAGAAGAAGTGCTTAATAATGTTGTTGATGCAGCTAACAAGTTGGCATATTTTGATTCCGCTTTTAGTAAGTCACCGTTTGATTTTATTACTGTTCAAATTTTAAAAACTCTGGTTATTTTTGGCTGTTGAGTGGCCAGCCCGGAAAGGTTTTCTTAATGCAATCGAACAAGCTAAAAATATACAATCAACAAGTATTTACACCGAACAACTTGTTGGTAAAATTTCGCGCCTGAACAACTCGTGTTTAGTTAAAAATAAAGATAATTTAAATTTTTTAGCTTTATCTGATGTGGAAAGGAATAGAATTAATTAGAATTGTTGTTAAATAGAAATAACAAAACCATTAAATTATTTGTATTCACTAAAAAATTAAATTCTTGGACCATTTTTCTGAGATGTAAGTATTTTTTTATTGTATATTAACAAAAAAAAAATTTAATTTTTTTTTTTTTAATTATTTTTTTGGACCACTCTAATTATGCATTTGGTGCATTCGAAAAACTAAAAAAAAGCTTATGGGCCTAAGTTTTCCCGTAGAATCGAATACTGAAGTCAGATTTGACATATATTTAGCCGTTTTTGTTGTATGGGAAAAGGGACCCAAAATCCGCGATTTGAGTCGCTTATAGGCACGGGAAGGAGTTGGAATTAAAAAAAAAAAAATGACAGTATTTTTATTGATACAAAAACCTTCTTAAAAGCGATAATATCCAGAAATCAAAATTAAAAAAAAAAAATTGAAAACGAACTCTAATATATATATTGTATAGTTAAACCGAGTTTTCAGTTTTTCGTCATCACGTCATAAGAAAGTTAAAATTTTTCAAAAATAAAAAAATATTTAAATACTTTTATTATATGACATAAATCTGGGTATCACATCAAAGATAAAAACATCTGCTTTAAAGAAAAAAATATTTTGAAATTTTTTAGAATCAAACAATTGTCCTTTTTTAAATTTAATTCTTTAATATTCTTTTTCCGAAATACAATTTTTCTAATGCCTTGAATTTACTGTAATAAAGATAGCACGAAAGCAGAATTTTTTGTGATCTCTCAATTCAATTAAATTATTTTCAATTAAGATTTGAATCATATGTATTAAAAATTTAATTGAATATTGTTTTTATTTTCAAACAAATTTTTAGAACCTAAAATACTTTAATTAAAGTTTTCAAAAAAAAATCTCTAAAATTGGCAAAAATACATACAAAATTTTTTTTAAAAATTTACAAAATTTAAAAAAGAAATCGGTAATATTTGAAAAAAAAATTTCCAACATTAGAAAAAAAAACTCCAAATTTCAAAAAATAGTTACAATTTAAAAAAATATTGTGAAGAAATCGTCAAAATCGCCAATATTCAAATTTTAATTGTCATTTTATAATGATGTCTGCAAAAAGTCTTTATATTTTGTATTTGTTAAAGAAAATTTCAAATAAATAAAAATTGTTGGGAATACAGTCTTAACTTGAGTCCCAGACTTTTTCCTCCATATCTCGTAAACATTTTTAATTTTTTTCCTTTTTTAATTTCGCCGAATTTTTTTCAGTTTTTGTTACTATTTGGAATTTTGGCAATTGTAGTAATTTTTTTTCGTTTTATTTTAGATATTTATTTCAGTTTTGGGATTTTTTCAATTTTGACGATTTTTTAAATTTTGACGATTTTTTAAATTTTGACGATTTTATTTTTTTTAACTTTAATCGATTTTACATATTGGAATTTCTTTAATTTATTATCATTATGGGTCTTAAAAACTGGAAAATTAATTTTCCTAAAATCTGATAAATTTTCTAGTTTTTATTTTAAATTCTTTGAATAAAAATGTTAAAATACGCTAATTTCTTTCATTCTTAATTTGAGTTTAGTTAATTTTCGGTTTCAACAAACTTTTTAAAACTTGTATTTGAATTTAAAAAATTAAATTTCCAATTGCAATTCAAAAAAACTTTTAATATCTGTGTCATAAAAATGCATTTTTGCAAAAAAAAAAAAAAAATAATAATTTTTGTAATAACTTTTTAGTTGATCCTTGTGAAAAAATGCATTGTGGTGCTGGACGTGTTTGTCAACTTGAAGGTGTTGAAGCTAAATGTGTTTGCATTCCTGAGTGTCCTGAAGAATCGGATATACGTCGTCGCGTTTGCACCAACAAAAATGAGACATGGCCTTCCGATTGTTCCGTTTATCAACAACGTTGTTTGTGCGATACTAAATCGGCTGGTTGTCTTTTACCCGAAAATAGCCATTTACATATTGACTACTACGGTGAATGTCATGAACAAAAGGAATGTGGCGAAGAAGATATGAAAGACTTTCCTCGTCGCATGCGCGATTGGCTATTTAACGTTATGCGTGATTTGGCTGAACGCGATGAGCTTACCGAACATTATATGCAAATGGAATTGGAAGCTGAAACTAACATGACTCGTCGTTGGGCTAATGCGGCCGTTTGGAAATGGTGTGATTTAGATGGTGACACTGATCGTTCCGTATCACGTCATGAACTTTTCCCTATACGCGCTCCCTTGGTTAGTTTGGAACATTGCATTGCTCCCTTTTTGGAATCTTGTGATTCCAATAATGACCATCGCATCACATTAATTGAATGGGGTGCTTGTCTTGGTTTAGATGCTGTAAGTTGTTGTGTTATTTAAATTGTTTGGTTTCATGTTTTAAAACAATCGTTCTTTTTTTTTCTTTCTTATCACAGTCTGACCTTAATGAACGTTGTGATGATATACAAAAAACTGTGCCTCATTTGTTGGGTTAAAATTGCGTCATCTGAACGGAAGTTGTTCACAATATAATTAAACATCTCTTCGTTTTTTAAGCCTTAGCTCTATTTACAGAAAAATAAATTAAGTCAGTGTGTTATTTTATAATTTACTCTGTTCTTTATCAATTCCAAATTTTTTTTTGTTTAATGCCAAATATTTTCTAATAAAAAACTATTATTTTTTAATAAATTTACATACATATAAAAAATTAGTAGATATTTTAAACAAATCTAATCGAATTTTCAAATGAAAAATGCAAACATTTTGTACCGCTTACAAATTCTTAATAAAAATTCGATTTTTCTATTTTTGTCCACTCAATTTACAATTATTTCTCTGCGATCCAGTGCTGCCCCTAGATATACAATGAGAGAATTCTCTGCATGAAAAGTCGCTGGAACTCGTTCATTGAAAGTTTTCATTAAATTAATGCAGTTTTTCATAAAATTCAAAGAAAAATTCATTTGATTTATTAAAAATTTCATAAGACTAATAAAAAAGTTTCATTAAAACTATAAAGCTATTTCATAAAGTTTAAGCTATTTCACATTGTGAAGAAAACTTCATCAGTTTAGTGAAAAAATTTCATTAATACTCGTCCAAGAAATTCTCTCTGTGTAGCGAGTTTTTTAGTCGTTTGGAGTAATTTTAGGGGTTACAAATTTGTTAGGAGATCAAATCATGATCAAAGTTGTAATTTTGACATTAAAAAAGTAATTTATACATCGCTGCTTGATAAAAAGTTGTATGGTGGTTTACAAGTAATACCAACATTTTGGGATTTTTTAACTTTTGCTGTTTTTTTGCATATGGGTTTTGTGTCGTTTAATGGAATTGTGTTATAAGTACAGTATTTAATAAACGGTGCAATTTTAGACAGTCTGAGTTACCTATACCAAGCGCATCAATAATGGGATACGAACATCAACAAACTTATTAGAAATTGGCGTACATTTTTTAAAAATGTATTTTTTTGCGTCTGACATTCACAATTATATTTGAAATTGTCTAGCGTATTGCGTCCGATATTCACAATTATATTTGAAATTTTATAGGGTATTGCGTACACTGAGTTTGTTGAGCAAGAAAAATATTAAAAAAAAAGATAAATTTTTGCCCGCCAACACCTTTATCGGGAAAATTGGCGAAATGTGCATTGGTCTGATGAAACCAAGATAAATTTGTTTGGTTCGGATAATAGAATGTTTGTACGTTGACCAAAAAATAAAGAATTTGAATACAAAAAAGACTGTGAAGCATGGGGGTGGATCCCTTATGTTATGGGGTTGCTTTTCTGCATCTGGGGTTGAACCAATGTATTGGAAAAATGTGCGCTGTGGACTACGTTCAGATTTTAAAAAAATCAAATGCTTCCATATTCTGAGAAAGAAATGCCGCTCAAATGGGAATTCATGCAGGATAATGACCCAAAACATTAATCTAACCTGTTCAAATCTTGGTTTCAGGAGAACAAAGTCGCTGTTATGGACTGGCCCTCTCAGTCCCCGGACCTAAATCCGATAGAACACCTTTGGGGAGTTCTAAAAAAGAAAATTGGACAGTATAAATCAAAAATGATTTGTCCAAGAGGCGTGGTACTCCATATCTCTAGAAATATGCGCCAATCTTGTTGGATCCATGCATCGCAGGTGTGAAGAAGGGATAAAATGAATGCAGCTTCAATCAAATATAAGCATAGTACATATATGGATATGGAGGTAACTTATTGGAAAGTCGTACAAAATTTAAAAAAATTTATATCGTTCTTATTATTTTTTCCAGGCTATATTTGAAAAATTCGAGATTTTCGCTATATACTGAAGAGTAGCTATTAATTTCTTGCATTTTTTTTTAACTTTATTGAAGTACTTTAAGTTTATGTGCATACTTTTTTTTATTTACTCAAACATAAATAAAAATTTAAGAAAATCGCAATGAAAATTGTCGTTCTTATTATTTTTTTCAACACTGTATAATGCGGACCACAGGTAAAAAATTGTTTTTATTAGTCGCCATGTGAAAAAAAAACAAAAGGCTGCCTCAGGGTGCTTTTGCCAGTTTAAGGTAAAGAAATATTCCTGTTTAAACTTTTTTATTATATGGGTTTCATTTAAGAAATATATTAAAAATATTAAAATTAAAAATTATATTTTTTATTGTGATAGTCGTAAAAACAATTTTTAGCATTTGAACAACATAAATGAATGTCACACTTTTGACATTTTCACTGAGTATGGGATGATTTACATAGCTGGCATTTCTTTTTACCACCTTTGGATTGCCAGAGAGGAAAATGGTCATACCCATCGAAACGAACTTCTTCAGTAGGATGTTTGGCTTTTTTACCTATTCCAGATGAGGGAGTATGCTAGTTGAAAAGAAGGTCGACCTACTGGTCGTTTTTCCATAAAGGTAACAAGTCCAGATGCAATATCTTCTCTGAATGCAGGTAATTGCAGCAATTTTTCTTTTTCACTATTATCTTCAGAAATTTTTTCATCATGTATACGACGTTATAAAATGTATGAATTTGTGATCGCCTCATCAACAAAGTGGTAGAATAGTCTGGTCATAAGTTTTAGCTTTGATATGATAACGACCCATAAGACCATCCATTAGGTCCACACCACCCATATGTACGTTGATACAAGAACAATGAAACAGTTTGTGGCTTTTATGTCAGTTTATCAGTTTTATTTGAATTTTTCGCTAAAAAGAGTTCACAGCGACCTCTTGCGAATACAAATAAAATGCATTTTTGTTGTTTTATTTGCATTTGTTAATACATAGAACCATTTTATTTTGTTTTATTAGACTTTATAGTTAATTTTTTATAAGATTATTAGAAGTACTGCTATTTTTATGACCAAATAAATATGTTACTACATTAGTCGCTCTGTTATATGAATATCCAGTTATGTAAACTTCCAGAATAGTGAACAAAAAAATTTAAACACAGGAGGTTCTAAAGAGTGAACACAGCCTATCTCTATTATGTGAACAGCTTTCAACCGTTGATTTTTTTTAAATGTTTGTCCTATTAGAAGTACGTTTTTCAACGAAATTAGTGAAGAACCTGCAACAGTTGATTTTTTTTAATGTTTTGAGTTTTGAGTGATTGTCTCTTGAGGACAAGGCACTACAGAAATCCCTTGAAGCAAAAAAATATAACCGACTACTTTCATGTACATTAATTATTAAAAAAACATATTAAAAATAAAAACTTAATGTAATAAAAACCATTTGAATTACTTATTTTATATTCTCTCGATTATGTGAACTTCTCCATTTAGTGAACAGGCTCTGTTTGAATTAGTTCATATAACCGAGCGACTACTGTATTTTGAAAAAATTTGCAATTTAAAGGAAAGTAGTGGCCCGATTAAAAATTAATTTGTAGGTTAAATAACTATCAGATTACTGTATTCGCGTATATGGCATTTGATTTGATACCGAAATAATTCGCGAAGATTTTTCAGCTATCCTAACTTTACAAATTGCACTACTAGTTTTGTGACCGCAACTGTACTTTTTTTTTTGTAAAATATCTTCTTATATTTGATATGTATAAATTTTATACTCATGTTTTTATTTGAAAAAGTTAACAAATTTTTCAGGGATGGCAGACAATACCGCTAAAATACCGTTATTGATTTAAAACCCTTTAAACTGGCTATCGTAATACCTAAAATACCGTTACCGAAATAACTCTAAACTGTTATCCCTAAAATAACGTTACAGAAATAATTAAAATACTATTACCGCTAAAATACCGATACCGAAATAAGTAAAATACAGTTAACGCTAAAACCCGTTAGCGAAATAACTGAAATATCGTTGCCTCTAAAATACCGTTACCGAAATAAACCAAACCAAATCGGTTACCATCCATGATTTTTAAATAAAATTATTTAATTTTATTTGCTCTTGAATGTCACTTAAATTGTATGTCTTGAATATTGTAAAGGTGCATGTCGATAAAGCAGAATATCTATATTCATATCCATAAAAGACATACCAACATGATTGTTAATTTTTTGAAGATGTATGAAACATAAAAATTCTCTATACCAACTAAAGTTGTTAGGTTAGGTTAGGAAGGGTTATGTACCCAAGGGCACAACTCCACTCGGAGACCAATACGGTCCATTGTGAATCCCTTCAGAGAAAAAACGGTGAGAAAGAGTAGAAATAGACAGAAAACATAGCTTGAAAGATAAAAATAAAGAAAGGTAGAAAGTATATATTTACTCCCCAGAAACCGGATCCTAACGTCCCCTTACTAGAAACAGCCGTTCTATCTCCCTGACAAATCTCAGCAAATCAACTGGATTGCATCCAGCGACACACCCGAGTTCGTCGTGAAATCTATCTCCTAGCCATTTCTGTCTGAGACCCTGTAACCTAGGACAGTGGCACATTATATGCTCAACCGTCTCCAGTTCCTCAACGTCCTCGCACAGCCTGCAAAAATCCGGTATGTCCCTGTCCCATCTGCTTGTGAAAGCCCTGACAGCACAATGACCGGTCAGGAACCCCGTAAGGGTCCTGAGACCTTCCCTGTCCAGTCCTAGAAGAACCTTGGTTGCCCCTGCGTCCAAAGCGAGCCATAACGCCCTAGACACCCTGCAGTCCATTCTGTTCCTCCATGATTGGTTAACGGTTTCGCGGAATCCCTTCCGTATAACCTCAAAGTAGTAACATAAAGGGGGCTTTACCCCCCCGTCTCTTACCGCCAAGTCCAGATTTGAACCCTCCCTCGCAAGTTCGTCCGCCAACTCATTGCCATCCACCTTGCAGTGTCCGGGTACCCAACACAGCCTCACCGTGAATGCCTCCATGAGCTCCCTCAGAGCACACCTACACCGTGCGACCAGGCGCGAGCGCACCGTGTAGTTTGTCAGTGCTTTGAGTGCCGCCTGACTGTCGACATAGATTGTCACCCTAGATCCCCCAACGATGTGTCCCAGTATCACTTCCGTCGCCCTCCAGATCGCCAGGATCTCCGCTTGGAAGACACTGCACTCATCTGGGAGTCTGTATGATCTTTTCACGTCAGTGTCAGCAATATAAACACCGGCACCCGTGCCCGTGTCCATTTTGGATCCGTCCGTGAATACTGCCCACCCCTCAAACAGCACATTGGATCCACGCCAGACCTCCCTAATCGGGAAGTCCACCGGAGGTGTTCCATCGAAGTCTAAGGTCAATATCATATGATCCGATATTCCCTCGAGACTACTACCATGATCAAGCAGTCCTACTTCGTACAATATTTTTGTGTGGTCATCTCTCCTAGGTCTTACCAGCGCAGACTCGTAGAGCCTAAATAAGTTCCTAGCAGCCACACTCCTCACATAATGTTCAATTGGGGATAGATGCAGTATGATATCCAACGCTGCCTGTGGAGTACTTCTCCTCGCACCTGTGATAAAAAGAGAGGCACTCCTTTGGGCCTTGTTGAGCAACTTCCTACAGCTATCCACTCTCAATGCATCCCACCAGACAGTACATCCATAAGTGAGAATAGGTCTAACTACCGACGTGTAAATCCAGTTTACCATATCCGGTCTTAGTCCCCAATTCTTACCGATGGAGTTTCTGCATGTGTAGTAGGCATTGAGGCCTCTCTTCATCCTTTCCTGAGTATTTCTCTTCCACGACAATTTGCTGTCTAGGAAGCACCCCAAATACTTCGCACAGTCCGATAGAGGCAACTCGACACCATCTAACACTGGCCTCCTAAACTCCTCTATTTTATATTTCCTGGTAAAAAGCACCAGTTCAGTCTTGTTGGGGTTTACCCCCAGTCCCCTATCTTTCGCCCATGCCGAGAGCTCGCCCAGCCTCACCTGCATAATCTCGCTGATCGTGGGCAAAAATTTCCCCCTGACCAGCAGTACTATGTCATCCGCGTAGGCAACGACTTTCCCTCCCCTGGAGTCAAATGTCCTGAGAATTCCGTTAACCGCTAGCAGCCACAGAAGAGGAGATAAAACTCCCCCCTGAGGCGTCCCTCTGGTAACCCTTCTCCTTACGTTATGATCCCCCAGGCTCGAGTTGATGATCCTGCTGCTAAGCATACGGACTATCCACTCAACCAGAAAGCCCCTAACACCCAGCCCCACCAGCGAATCCCTAATGGCCTCGATCCTAATGTTGTTAAAGGCCCCTTCTATATCCATAAACGCAGCAAGAGTATACTCCTTGTATCTCAGGCCGTGCTCAATGTAGCCCACCACCTCGTGAAGCGCACTCTCAACTGATTTACCTTTCAGGTAAGCGTGTTGAGCGTTGCTGATGAGATGGGTATCAATTTTACTTCTAAGATACAGATCTATCAGTCTCTCAAGTGTCTTCAGCAAAAATGAAGACAGACTGATAGGTCTGTAATCTCCCGGTTTCGAGTGGCCCGCCCTACCAGCCTTGGGTATAAAAATTACCCTGACCTCTCTCCACCCCCTAGGCAGATGCCCGCCACTAAGGCATTTCCTGTATATGCTCACCAGCAGAAATAGTGCATCGTCCGGGATGTTGCAGAGCATAGCCGGAAAAATACCGTCCGGACCCGGTGATTTATATGGGTCGAAGGTATTGACCGCCCATCCTAGCTTCTCCCTTGTGACTATTTCCTCGATGAGGTCGGATGTATTGTCCAATGTCACAGACATTCCGTCTCCTTGACGATCGTCCATACATCCAATTTCCAAACACCCAGGGAAGTGCGCAAGGTTAGGGTCTCAGATCTGGACTCAGTCCATGAGCCGTCATTCCTTTGGAATGACAAAACAAAATAAAAAAGCGGCCGCAGATTTGATCACAATTATTAATTGAGAATAAAATTGCCTCAAGTTTGAGATGCATTGCGTTTATATACCACAATTTTAAATAGCTAAAATATCAACAAAAAAAATGAAAATTTCGCAGATTTTGACGATTTATTTAGAACTCGATTCTGGAATTTAGTCATTTATTTTTCAAATTTTATTTTTGTTTCTCAAATTTGTTTAAAACTGTAGACTGTAGGCAAATTTTTTCCCCTGTTTTAGGATACGAATCGCGGCAGGACAAAAAAATATAAATTTTTTTTATAATTTTATTTTTGAAAATCTTTTTTTAGACCACTTATTTTATGGGTTTAAAACCTTTTGACAGCGTTTTTTTACCCAGTGTTTTTCCGACACTTTTTGAACTGGCCGACCTTTTGTCTAATATTATCATTTTGGGATTGGGAAAGAACTAGGTGCCAGTGCTTGTACCATCTGTTAAAGTGCCTTGCCAGCGGTTGTCTGTGTCTTTCTGACTGGGTTTTTGCTTATTTAGAAACTTAAATTATTTTATTTTCGAGCGGGAATTCCCGGAATTTTGGGAAATTTACTAACGAAACCCGCTTTCTCGGGAAATAAGAAAGTCCGGTAAAAGAAACCCCTATCTAGGATCCATTTGTTACCATGTTTCAACTTTGGTTGCTAATATTTGCACAAGAGAGAGCGCTTTAAGACTAAACTAACAAAATTATATATCCTGAAAATTAGGTTGAAAATATTCCGCGGATCTATGACTTGTCCTTAATGAGTTTAATAAAACACATTCAAATTATAGTTTTATCTAAATTTAGTCAATTTTGTATTTTTTTATTTAAATTTTCCAATTTAATTAATATATTCTTGTGTATTTGTGATTTTTCTTTTTGCTATTACATGTTGAAAAATATTTTCATTTAATTTATTTGAATAATTAAATCGAAGTAAAAAAGGTTTACATAAGAATAAAAACAAAATTTTTTAGAATAAATCGTATGAATGACAAAAAAAATATAAAGATAATAGAGAGTTGTGTATAACAAAGAAAAAAAAATACGAAAATTATTATTTAAACTGTTAAATTTGTTGTAGTCGTTTTTTAAAAATAATGAAAAAAGTTTTATAAAATTTATTATTTAAGTTTATGTTTTTTTTTTGTTTTTGTTTATATTATTAATATTATTAGAAATTAAAAAGAAAAGTTTTTTAAAATTAATACCCTTGCGAAAGAATGACAGTATTTTTTCTTTGCGGGTCTTGTACGTTGTCTTCTTTCTTGCCAATTAGAGATTTGTGAATATGTGGAATGACACCACCACCAGCGATAGTGGCTTTAATAAGACTATCCAATTCTTCGTCACCACGAATAGCTAATTGCAAATGACGGGGTGTGATACGTTTGACTTTTAAATCTTTGGAAGCGTTACCAGCCAATTCAAGGACCTGAAAATAAAATAGATAAATTTTAATGGATTTGTTTTTTTTTCTAACTAGTTTTTATACTATATCGTGACTCAAAATTTATAAATCCAAAAATAAATTTGTCGATATTTGTTACACATCAAAAGTTATGACCTTTTAAGTGAAGTCCCTACCCCACAATTTGAAGCTATAGGGTTGCCAGAGTTTTCAAAAAAAAAAAAAAAAATATTTCAGAAAATATCAATTTTATTTCAGAAATGATCAATTTTATTTCAGAAATTATCAATTGCATTTCAGAAATTATCAATTGCATTTCAGAAATTATGCATTTATTGTTCCCATATACATTTATTGTTCCCATATACATTTTCAATTTAACTGTTTGTTAAATTTTAACTAGACATTTAAGGGTAATACCCTTTGAGGTATCCTTGTTTTGAAACGTTCATATCGGGCTTGGTTGCGGCATGACAATCCAATACATTTATTCTAAAACTGAAACGGTGGCCAACTTTGCCATAAAAAAAAAAACAATCGTCAAAATTGGAAAAAATAGCCAAAATGAAAAAAATTAATCAGCAAAATTTAAAAAAAAAATTAATTTTTAATAAATTGTCAGATTTGGGAAAAAAATTTTAAAAAATCTCCAATAATGAACAAAAATTGAAGAAATCGTCAAATTTGAGAGAAATTTTAAATCTAATTTTTTTTATTTGAATTTTACTCTCTAAAAATTAGAAAAAAACGCCAATAATTTAAAAATTTGGAAAATTTTTTAACCCAATACCGATTCTACCAACAATGACGATTTTTTCAATTGTTGCGGTGTTTTTGATTTAGCGATATTTTATAATTTTGACTTTTAATTTTAGATTTTTTCAATTTTGGTAATTTTTTAAAATTTTGCCGACTTTTTTAATTTTAGTGATCCATATTTGGACATTTTTTTTAATTTGAAATGTTTTTCAAATTTAGGATTTTTTTAATTTGAAAAATTTTTAAATGAAGGATTTTTTTTTTTTTTTTAACTTTCGCGATTTTTTTAATTTTTACAATATTTTCAAATTTTAACGGGTGGGTTTGAATTGGATAACAATTTCAAAAAGGTATCGGTAGCCACCTTGGTTTTTGAACATTTTTTTTTAATTTTCCGCAATTTTTACGATTTTTTTTTTTATAATTTTGGGCATTTTTTCAATTTGTAACAGCTTTTTTAATTTCAGCGGTTTTTTTATGGACAGTTTTTAGTTTTCTTGTATTTGTAAATATTGTTAAATTTCCAGATAAAACCTAAAGCCCTTGTTTATTTTTCAAATTTTAAAATAAAATGAGGAAAATCGAATGTCATTTCCAAATTACACAATCAAATAAACAAAATCGAATGACAATTGAATTCCCAAATTGTTCACAACAAACAAATTCGATAAAAATTCACAACTTTTGCTTTTTTTGTTGTTACCTTTAGCAAACATTTTTTGCTTAAAATACATTGAATTTAGACGCATTATCTTTTCTGGCGACAATTGTTAACTCCACTAGTATTATGTTTAGTTTTCTTGTACTATTGTTAGAAATTTTTAAAGTCCTTATAACAAAAACTAATTGTTGTCTGTTCCATAAATTTAAAAATTGAAACAAAATCGGATGATTGAATTCCAAAATTTTAAATTCCCAACAATTGAATACGTAATAATTGAATTCCCAACGATTGAATTCAGTGATTGAAGAAATCGAATGATAAAAAATTATTAAATTCTCTAGAAATAAAATCAAATGATACCAACTGAGAATTCATTCGATTTGTAAAATAGTGATTTGAGAATTCCATAGTGAATCAGAATTGAAAAGTCTAATGAAGGATTTAACTCTTTAAAGCTCTGTGTGAAGTAAAGTATAAACACATGTTTGATAGTAAAAAGAGCTTTAAATGTATGTGTGTCGATAACAGTCTGAACAATCAAACGATTTTTCTTTTATACTTTTTTGAAAAACAGAAAATTTTATCACACTTTTCATTGTATGAAGTAAAGTATAAACACATGTGTTTATATGTGTCTTAAGACCTGTTTACATTATCACAAATGTGTTTATACTTCACTTCACGCAAGTATAATGAAGTGTTGATAAAATTCTGTCAGTCAAAAAAGTATTAACTGTTAACTTTTTTTCTTCTAATTAATTATTTTTTCCACCATTTCTTGGTTTGAATCTTTCGATTACTTTTATTTGTTTTAAGACATGTAACTTTATGAAATATTTCAAAAAATAAAGCTTGTCAAAGAATATGTTGATATTTTTAATGTGTGTCGATATTTTGACATGTGTGTTACGAATTGTGTTCACATACATTTGCTTTATACATTATATTTCTCACATATACAACACACTTGTGTGTTTATGTAAACTAGGCTTCAAAACATCACAAAATATCGTTGTTTTTTATTTTAATCGCAATGCGCTCAAATGAAAAAAAGGCAAAAATTTACTTTTTCGGGTACACCTCAAAAAAAAAAAAAAAAATTGGACCCTATCTGGAATAAAAAAGAATTTTTTTATGTGACGTTAAGGGCGCTAAGGCCCCTGGAGCCCCCAGGGGGGAAAAACCTAAATTACCCTCCCCCCCCCCCAAAAACAAAATATATAATTCTCTCTGGAATAAAAAAAGAAAATTTTTTTGTTATGTGACGTGAGCAAAGTTTTTCTGCGTGACCGGCCTACGGCCGGGCTTAGGGGTTTTTTTCATCCGTAGAACGCGGCAGGTGGCTTCGCGAAATAAAGTTTTTTCTGCGTGCGACACAAAGAAACTTCAAATACATGCCCTGGTTTTTGCTCCTAGCGGTTCCCAGGGGCCCGGCCCCAAAAAAGCCTCATAATTTTGTATTTTTTTACTGTATTTTTGGCATTTTCCTTCATTTGAGCACCGTTTTTATATACGGAAAATGTTTACTATTTTTGGGCCATGCCTAAAAAAGAAATTTTTTTTTTTATGTGACGTTAAGGGCGCTAAGGCCCCTGGAGCCCCCAGGGGGGAAAAACCTAAATTACCCCCCCCCCCCCCCCCAAAAACAGAATATATAATTCTATCTGGAATAAAAAAAGAAAATTTTTTTGTTATGTGACGTGAGCAAAGTTTTTCTGCGTCATCCGTAGAACGCGGCAGGTGGCTTCGCGAGATAAAGTTTTTTCTGCGTGCGACACAAAAGAAACTTCAAATACATGCCCTGGTTTTTGCTCCTAGCGGTTCCCAGGGGCCCCGGCCCCAAAAAAGCCTCATAATTTTGTATTTTTTTACTGTACTTTTGGCATTTTCCTTCATTTGAGCACCTTTTTTATATACGGAAAATGTTTACTATTTTTGGGCCATGCCTAAAGGGCTCTGGTTTGGGCCATGGCTCTGGTTTGGGCCACGTTTGTCGGATCTTGAAAAAAAATACATTTTTGAAACCGTGAGATTTTCTTTCATTTGAGTACCCACACTTATATGTTTGTACATGTCCCTGTTTTTTGCTCCTAGCGGGTCCCAGGGGCCCCGGCCCCAAAAACGCCTAATAATTTTTTATTTTTAATTTCTGATCGAAAAAGTAAACTTTAACCGAAAAAAATATTTGGGAGATCACAATTTTTCGTATTGCCTAGATCCGTTTTTTTTTTTTTTTTTAATTTTTGCACCAAATCTTTAAAAACAAAAATCATTATCTAAAGCATAATTTTCAGTTTTAATTTTATATTTATTTCATATATTTTTGTCCTTTAATTTCTTTTAAATCATATTCCCACATATTTTAAAAATTCTGTTACATGGCAACCATTAATTCACATTAGCACAACATAAAAAAACAGAGATCCAAAAAATATCAATAAAAATGGCGGGCAAATGACGCCACAAAACAAAACCGATAGGACCAAACATAAGAACAAGCATAAAATAATTTAGTACAGCACATACACAAACAAACAACACCAACAAAAAAAACAAAACTACAAACAATATATAACATAGTGACGAAATACAACTTTCTAATGCGAGTAACTGAGAAAGCAACACATTTGGCGCGGAAACTTTACAACTACAAAAAATACGGAAATTGAAACACGAAATTTTAAAAGAAAATTATGAAATTCTTAAATTATATGCAAGAGCATTACACTAAATTACAAAAAAAAAACAAATGGACTTACTTCAGCAGTGAGATATTCCAAAATAGCAGCTGAATAAACGGCAGCAGTGGCGCCGACACGACCATGAGAAGTAGTACGACTCTTTAAATGACGATGAATACGACCCACAGGAAACTAAAATAATTTTTTAAAAATATTTATCGCATCTTTAAAAAACATAAAACCATTATAAAAAAACCGTCACCCTAAATAATAACACAAGCAAAGAAAAAAAAGGCGGGAAAACTGCCGGATTTCTTTCTTTTAACTGATTAGGTTGGCTGATTTTCTTTTTAACTTACCTGAAGACCAGCTCTGGCGGAGCGTGAAACTGCTTTGGCTTTTGCTTTGCCCGAATCTTTACCAGCTTTACCTCCAGCCTTTAACATACAAAAAAAAAACAAGTTAAATAAAATTCACAATAAAAATTATAAATCAAAGTGAACGAAGCATTGAGCAAACATCATTGTATATTTTCACTTTTCTTTAGGCACAAAAGTGAGGTTACAAACGATACATTTGGTGTTCCAATATTAAATTATCACTTTTAAATATATTGCTCCAACTTTGCCAAATATGTATATTAATATACTGTGGAATCTTTTATTTTTGTTGCCCGTTTTTCTGTCCATTTGCATTACACGCACGCACGCTCCCAACTTTTTAACCAATTGGCCTCATTACAATGACATTTTCTATTAGCTTTTTGTCCAAATAGATTTGTTTAACAATTTTTTGCTGGAATTACCATTTTTATTGAAGTTTAGAAATGCTTTAATTAATTTATAAATTTTGGAATGAATAATTTGTGTATTCCAGGCTTTTTTAGATTTTTTTCTTTGGAAAAAATTTTCTCACACTGCACTACTGAACGATACGAATTCTTTTTTACGAATGTGGAAAGAAAGACGCGGAAAATGCAAATAAAGTGAAAACGTAATGGCTACCAGTGTAGCGTGTGAACTTGGCAGCACTTTTAATGTTTCGTTCAATTGTGTGCTGCCAGACAATAAATCTTAACACGGAGTCCATATTAGATATTAAGTTGTATATAATATATGCGAGAACGCCAATAGAAAAACGGAATTAAATTATCTATGTTCATATTAATGTTTAGGGTATATATTTATATCATGTCTTCTCATAATTTTTTGTTTTTAGTTGAGTAAAGACGTCCGCTTATTTATTCAGTTTTCAACTATGCGTTTAAAAAAAAAACTTAAAATTGATTTATAACAGTTAAACAATTTTTAATATACATTTTCCTGTATTTTTTAATTTTAGGATTTAACTCTTATTTATTTTTTGTTTACAATCTTTTATGTATGTGTATTTTGACAGCGTGTGTATTTTGGTCCACACGTAATATAATTCTCTCTGTGAAAGTTTGCTGACAGAAAAATATTAAATTTAATATCTAGTGTGGCCACAATGTAAACAATAGGCTTGTTTTTTTCTATACATGTTACGAACTCCCATACAAAAATTTTTTGCGGATAATTCACACGCTATTCATTCATATCTATACCGATAATATTTCTCAGTTAAAGAATTTCTTATTGCGAATTTACATTAGGGTCCAAATCCACTTAAATGATATTTCGATAGATTTCGACCGAAAACTAATAAAACTTTGTTATTGTAAATAAATTTCCCAACAAAATGAAATCCCAATTTAGTTGAAATTCTAATCGAAATCTAACTATTTGTGCAGAAATACATAATACACCACTGTGCTTTCCCCATATTTGCAGAAAATTAGGCCTTTTTTGCAGAAAATTATGTAAACAAGTTCGTTTCAATGTTAGAAAGTGTGAGTGTATTGGTAAAAAAGTGTGAGTGTATTAAAACTTAATAGGCAAAACTTGATCATGTAACCCTCAAGTAAACTCTGACTTTTAAGAGATTATTGACGGAGTTTATAAATTATCTCGTCAACTTGAAGTGTCTATTGGAAGAATTGAAGTGATTATTGGGAAATCTCGTGATTATAAAGAAATAATGCAATTATCTCGAAGATTACTAAAACCTCGTTCATGTGAATGGGGTATAAACAACAATATCATGATATGATCTTTCAAAATACACACACACATCCATACATAAAAGATTGTAAACAAAAAAATAAATAAAAGTTAAACTTATATATAAATAAATAGGTAGTCTTACTAGAACAACAACTACAACAAACAACTACAAACAATACAAAAACAACAGGGTTTTGACATTTCAAAATACTCAAGATACAGTCTTTGTAATGTCAAAACCATGTAAGAAATGTCAAAACCAGGTAAGAGGAAGATAAACAGCTGGGCTACTAAAACTACCTTATAAATATATCTTGGTTGTTAATAAGATCTGGCATCAGTTAAACTCGTAAATCACAGTGCTACCAAGTTTATCAATGCAAAAACTTAACGAAAGCCCAATACAACACTGTGACATCATGTAGCAAAAAAAAATGTCAAAACAAGTTTAAAAACAGCAAAACGGCAAACAATATTTTTTCCGTAAAAAATAAGCACGCCAAACCAACAAAAAGGGGAAAAAAATTGCGCGTCCATAAACAATAAAAGATTTTTTTACCTAAAAAACCCTTTTAACAAATAAACATTAATAATGCCTAAAGCACCAGTAAAAAGAAATGCTGCCGGTGGAGCTGCTGGAGCAGCCAAAAAAGGCGCAGCAGGAGCTAAAAAATCCAAACTATATAGTATGCCCGAGAAAATCAGGGAAGGAACAATTTTAAGAGATCTAATGAAAAGTGAATGGAAAATTGGACCGTCCATAGGTACTGGAGGCTTTGGAGAAATATACTCGGCTAGCAAACAGGGTGAAAATAAATTTGATTATGTGGTGAAATGCGTAAGTATAAACATTTTTTAAAACATAGGAATTTAATAAAAAACCATGAGTTAAAATTTCCCAGTTAAATCAGTTTTGTACACCGGAATGTTTTGGGGCTATTGCGGTAAACTGTGGAAAAGTTTTTTTTTTTTAAAATACACATTTTCTACTTTGAAAATATAATGCAGTCACAGAATGTTTTTTTGTTTAGTCTGGTGCACATTGGGGTATTTACAAAAGTAATAAATATGCAAATATGAATCAAATTCGAAATTGATTGGAATGTCTAATCTTTCGATATATAGTGATTGTGCCAGCCTATTTTACAGGATGTACTTACAGTTTCTTCAAATGTGGGCGCTGTGTTGTAATCGTTAGCGCGTTGGACTGTTACACAGATGGTCCCGGGTTCGATTCCCGGTGACGGCAACATCAATTTAGAAAAATAATATGTATGAGTTTTCTATCCCTCATATGTATCGCAGCTCCCACCTTCGGTGTTCCCATAGCACTTAACCCCACCGAAGTAAAATAATGAATCAGGGCTATGAACCAAAAAGCTTCAATAAGTTCGCCAACTCTCCATCAGGTGGCGAGCAACAACTGTTCTAAGACTTATCATCTCGCGCAATTGCAGTGTTGCCATGTTTGAAGCCCTTCATCTTTCCCCACCTTTCATCTCTCCACTATCCAATTTCCAAATAAAGCAACACTAATAAATAGGAAGAATTTCCTGAGTGAAAAAAAAAAATTAAAAAAACTTTTGTGAATGTTGACGGGTTTCTAAAATTTTCAGCCTGAATTTCAGGACCTCAAGTAATATACTTTGTAACTAGGGAAATCGATTTCCGGCCCTTTTTCATTTTCCGGGAAATTTTTCTAAAGTCCCCGGGATCCCGCTCGAAAAATGAACTATAAAATTCTTTAGATTATAAGTTTGATATAGTTTTTATTAAAATAAAAGTTATGTTTTTTCGACCAGGCTAAAAGATTGATCTCTTCTTCCAGTAGGGTGTCGAGGCGACTCTTGTCGCTTGAAAGGGGGGGCTTAAGGACCCTGGCGTCGTACTTAACTGGACACTGTAATCTCAGATACCATCTGCACAAGAAGGGTCAATCGGACACGGATATGTGTAGGTTTTGTGAGAAAGTGTCTGAGACCTCGGAGCATGTTCTCTGCGAATGTCCCAGGCTTTGTGATAGGAGACTTAGGTTTCTAGGTGATCGCTTCATTTCGCCTTCCGACATCGCAAACATTTTGCCTAATAGGAGAATTGGCTTTATAGGTAGCTTGAATCTGTAGGTAACTTTAGGCAGCACAAAAGACCTACATTCGTCGCGGTGCATAGTGCCTTCTGATCTAATCTAATGAATGTGTTGATAGATCTATTTCGGGATTTTCTAGGTTCCCATTATCAGAACACGTTTTGAAAAAAAGTGACAATCCCATACAAACATCAAACATTCATATAAACTAGTTATCCCACTAAATGAGAACTAATATATGAGCTCAAAGTCAAAGATTATCAAAATTGATCAAAACTAAATTGACATCACTGTCATGAAAGAATAAAGTGAAAAATTTGTTGTTGAGAAAAATTTTTGGAAATAAATAAAATTTTAAGTAATTTGTGGTATTTTATTACTATAAATGCAAAAAAAATAAAAACCAGATATATTTTAATGTGAAAATATATGTTTGCTGATAGTTTTTCTTGGATTTGCAGAAGGAAAACATAATTACTCGTCTGCTGTAACTTGTGGCGGCAAAATAAAAGAAAACAAACAAACAAAAATACATGATTGTTTGCTGCTTTTGTTTACATTATTAAAACATCATTTCATTACATATGGTTTAAAATTAAAAATTTGTAATCATAATTGTTTACCCTTGAATGCATTGGATTTGCTTTTATTATTTTCCTCCTTCGTCAGTTTTGATTGTTTCTGTTTACTTTAATACCTACCATCACTGGGATTGCTTAATTATTGTCACCTTACAAAATGGCACCACACCATGAAGTTTCTAAATGCCCTTCTTGCAGAAAAAACGTAACAAAAACACAGAAATCAGTAGGATGTGGCTGTTGTGGTTTGTACTTTCATATGAATTGTGCAAATGTTACTCAGGAAGAATTTAATTTTATGGCGAGGCACAAAGTGGTAAAGTTCGTTTGTACCAGTTGCCCAAGTTCAAATCAACCCTCTAATATTGAGGAAGATTTAAGAAAAGGATTTTCTGCTCTTACAACTTCGCTGGAAAAAGACATTGTGTTAAAATTGCAGGAAAATAAACGGGAACTGGAGGAAAAGTTTCAGTCTGCAATTAATGTAATCAAAATGCAGATTGAGGAGATGACTAAAAAGTCATGGGAAAGTACTTCTAAAGTTAAGGACCTTAAATCGGAGGTGGATAACTGCATTAATGTTATTAAACATGTTGATGTTGTAACTGGGGGTAAAATACATAATCTCGAATTACAATCTAATATTGAACAAAGGCGCTTAAACAGGTCAAATATAATAATAAGAGGCCTACCGCAATCAATTCCGAACCTCCGTGATACTGTCATTAAAATTGCATCAAAGTGTAATGTTAATATTTCCTTTCCGGACATTCACCATTGCACATACTTCAGAGGAAAGAAAGCTGTCCTAGTAAAATTCAACTCTGTTCAAGTTCGTGACCAGATTATGATTAATTTTCATAAGAAAATTACCATAATACTTAAGGATATAATTGGAGGTAACACTGAGTCAAAGATATTTTTAAATGATCACCTTACTCCGTCTTCAAAGAAACTTGTTGAGGTGTGCAAAGAGCTTAAACTAAAGAAAAAAATCAAAAAATATACACACCTAAATTATGATATCCCTAAAGTAAGGGTTGAATTGATGGATGGTGTCGAAAATACGTTAAATTACGATCAATGCGTTGAT
This sequence comes from Delia radicum, assembly GCA_021234595.1. NCBI lineage: Eukaryota > Metazoa > Arthropoda > Insecta > Diptera > Anthomyiidae > Delia > Delia radicum. The sequence continues at coordinate 224,010,870 of CM037851.1, forward strand.
ATTCTGAACGAAGCTATTGGTACATCTTCTGTATTGGACCAACATACTGTCAGCTAATGTTACAGTTTCTGTGTTGAGAAGTAGCTGTTTATAATTGTTAATAGTTTTTCACTTTTTATATTTATTTACTTTTTTTTTTTTTTTTTTTCTACACATTTATGGTTGCCAAATTGAAGTTATATTTAAACCTCATAAATTTATTTTTCTTGTTTTTAATATGGGTTAATATAGTTTCTGTGATTAAGGAGTCGTATTCTTTTTTAGTTTTATGAGCCATATTTTATGGTCAATTTAAATCACAGGAACCATATATAAACCTTTTTATACTTCTTAAGGTTTAACAGTTGCGTCATGATAAATTGTTTTGTAGTAATTGGCGGTTGCTGTTGCCGCTTGGATTTTTAACTTGTAACTCTAAGTAACTACACTCAGAAAATTTTTGTCAGCTACTACATGGCAGTTGCCTGTGCTCGGTTTTTGTTTTGTTTCGGAAAGATTAGTTTGTACTTTTTATAATGGAAAGAACACAAAACACGAATTTATTTATAAAAGGAATCTAAATCGAAATTTTCGGAAAAAAAATTAGATTGTTAACAAATGTCAGTAGTTTTTTATAAAGCATGCAGTAGTTTTTTATAAAGCAATTTCTTTTTGGTGTTTTCTTTTTTACTATTTTTCTTTTTCTTTTAGTAGATTCTACTGATGAATTTTATCTGAGTTGAAACGCAGTAGCTCGTATTGTGGCAGAAAATTGACAATTATTCTTACGATATTGTCAGTTGATTTAAATACATTTTTTAGTCTTTTTTTTCCAACACTCAAAAACAACTACATCTTTTGTTATTTTAACGGTAATTCTGTTGCGGAATGTTTTACTGAATTTATGAAAATTTGGACTGTAATTTTCATTGTATTCTACTGTTAAACTTTTTGAGTTTATATTTATGCATATATATATATATATATATATTTTTGTTTTCATAACACGTTGGGTTTGGTGATGACTTCAGTTTGGTTTCCCATTGCTCTAGTTAAGGAGTTATTACATGCTTATTTTTAATGTTTCTTTAAACTTTTTCTTGATAACTTTCATGATAAACTGAATTTTGTTTTTGCTAACTGTCAATTTAAAAATTATTTTAATCCAAACTTTAATTTTCTGTAATTATATATTATTTTTTTTTTTTTTCCAAATTAAACTGAATCTTAATGAGTGCTATAAATTTAGGTCCTATTTGCAGTGATAATACTGTAATTAGCAACAGTTTAGGTAACTTTCAACGTTTTTTGAAAATTGGACATTGGAATATAACTAGTTTCTGTGCGTCTGCTACTAATGTTAAGATTGATGAAATTAGACATATATTAGAGGGCAACCATTTGGATATTTTTGGGATTAGCGAAACATGGCTTAAACCTGCTATATTATCTCAGGTTGTAAATATGCCTGGTTATAGTTTATGCAGGAATGATAGGTCGTCTGGAAGAGGTGGAGGTGGTGTTGCATTGTATTTATCGGACAGTATTAATTACAGAATAGTTTCCCCGTCTGAGAATTGTGAGAATTGTGAGGCTCTTTTCGTAGAGATTGCAGTCAATGATATAAAATTGTTGGTCGGTGTTTGCTATTTACCTGATGGTGACTTAAACGCTTTTGAGGAATCTGTAGGTGATTTAATAGTTAGATATTCCAATGTTATTATTATGGGCGATTTTAATAATGACATGTTTTGTCCAGTTGATTCTGTTTCGGTTCGTTCCGTGTGTCAGCGATTAGATTTAGCTTATCATCATAATAGTATACCAACGAATTTCCATGTGGGTTGGAATAGAACATCTCTTATCGATTTTTTTCTCCTAAGTAATTCACTTTCCGTGGGTACATCTGGTCAGATGCAATGCCCTGGTGTAACCCGACATTCCCTCATTTTTATAGCTGTTGATGTTCCTAACCCGTCATCGCAGCGATTTATATCGTATCCGGATTATAAATCACTTAGAATGGATGATTTAGAAGCTGCCTTTCTTGGTTGTGATTTTAGTGGCATGTACGTAACTAATGATGTGGATATGCAACTCGAAGTGCTCATGTCGAATATAGGTACCTTACATGATTTGGTACCAATTGTTCATCGTAGAGTCGGTATAGATAGGGCTAACTGGTTTAATGACAGGGAAATTTCTTATCAGGTTTCGGTAAGGGATTTGGCGTATAGTCATTACCTTCAAAATAGGACCCCACGGAACTGGGCCATTTACTGTTCAAACAGGAACAAAGTTAAAAGAGTTATAAGAAAGTTGAGGATGCGTGCTCACACGAGTCGTTTTCAGAATTGTGGTCCGAAACAAATGTGGGGTTTTCTTAGAAATAATGGGTGTCTTGAGTCAGAGGAGCATTTAACCTTTTCTGATCCAGATGAGGTCAATGATTATTTTGTTAGTTGTCAGATACGTGACTTAAATGACTATAACGGAGATATGGATAGTTCTATAGTAAGAGGTTTCAGCTTCACATGTGTTGACACTGGTACATTACATCAGGCATTGCTTAAGATTAAGTCTAATGCTGTTGGTCATGATAACTTGTCGTTGAAATTTTTGAAAATTGTTTTTCCATTCATTTCCTCACACTTGCTTCATCTTGTAAATAATATCATTAATTCGTCGTGTTTCCCTAGTAATTGGAAAATTGCTCGAGTTGTCCCTATTAAAAAGGAGGGCCAATCTAGTGAATTTGAAAATTTGCGTCCTATTTCGGTTGTTCCTATTCTCTCTAAGGTAGTGGAACATATCTTGAAGGACCAAATGATTGAGTACCTTGAACTCAAATCGCTTATTCATTCATCGCAATCTGGATTTAGGCGAGGATACAGTACGACCTCTCTATTGCTTGGTTTGACTGATTCTATTAGGCAGTTTTTGGATGACCGCAAAAACGTAGTACTGCTTTCGATTGATTTATCTAAAGCCTTTGATAGGTTGATACACTCTAGATTAATATTTAAATTGTTTAATGAGTTTGAGTTTTCTTATAAGGCTTGTGAATTAATTAGGTCCTACCTCCATGGGAGGTATCAATATGTCTCTATTGGTACATCTATGTCCCGTACTCGTCGGATTACTAGTGGTGTCCCACAGGGGTCTGTTATTGGCCCCACTTTTATTTATGATTTATTTGAATGACCTTTTAGAAACAGTTAATGGTGTTTCTTGTGTACCTTACGTATACGCTGATGATGTCCAGTTTGTTTGTTATTCAGATGCTGAGTTTGTTGATGTGTTAGAGATCGGGGTTAATTATGTGCTGCGTGAAGTAGTGTCTTGGGCGTCAGATAATGGGTTTCGTGTAAATCCGCTGAAGACAAAGTTAATGGGGTTTGGATTTAATACTGAGGACATAAATGTTACGATTGGTGGTATTCCAGTTGAATTTGTGAATAAAATGAAATGCTTGGGTCTTGTTTTGGACGATCAGTTAAATTTTTCACCACACGTCAATTATTTGTCTTCCCGTGTATCCTTCTTATTAAAAAGGTTATATTCGTTAAATATTTATTTACCGCGTTCGGTAAAAAGACAGGTAGCTACTGCTATCTTAATGCCACATATGTTGTACTGCGTGGAAATTTTTTCTAGTACTCCGGGGGTACGTATTACATAAATATCATCTCGTTTTTAATAGGATTATTCGCTACGTTTTCAATTTAAAAAGGAGAGATCATGTATCTCAACATACATTTAGTTTTCTTGGATCGTCTTTTGAGAACTTTATTAGTATCAGGCTTTTGATATTTTTTTATAAGTCCATTGTTAATGGTTACCCTACTTATATAGTTGATAAATTTCATTTTACTCGGTCGATAAGAAATCCCCAGTTAATTCCGCCTATAAGGCATTTGGATATTTTTGCAAAATCATTTCAGGTTCGGATACCTAGAGTTTGGAATGCTTTGCCAAGGGAATTAAGAAAATTTTCTTATACATTGCCTGTATACAAGTCCAAATTATTACATTTTGCAGAACTTCAAGTTTTAGAGACTCTATAGGGGTTTTTTTACAGTTTTGCAAGTCAGAATAAAAACGTTGAAAGTTATAATACATATTTTTTATTTCTTATGCAATTTGGAACAAATTTTTTATTTTTCTTTGTCAATAATTTTTTTTCGGCATTTATTATGATTCCGTTTTTAATAATTTAAATATTTTTAGTGATCTCATATATTTATATTATATTATATCTTATTATTATTATTTATTTTATATGCTTTAATTCAGTAGAGAAGTTTTATTGTTTAGTAGCTTTAATTAGCCATATAAGGCCCTAAGGGCTCGGTTATGTAAATGAAGATTTAATAAAAAAAAAAAAAAAAAAAAAAAAAAAAAAAACTTGTTCATTATGTGCAAGCTCTACCTTGATATACCAAAACGTGTTCTGGTGATGGGAACCTAGAAAATTCCCGAAATTAATCTATCAACACATTCCTGAAAGTGGGGATTAGTTGTTGTACATTTGGACTAGGTTATAGTTATATGATGTACATCTTCTATACCAAGTTTAGTTGAAATCAGAAAGGGTGGCGCAAATCGAGTGGTTGTTTTTAAATGTTTTCACTCTATAAGTCATTTTATAAATGTGATTTCTTAAAAATTAACTTAAAAACAGTAAATAAAAAAAAGGCTTGTGTCTTTTGCTTAATGTGGACTTTATATTTAAAAACTCTTCAGTCCTGTATTGACATTTTTTTTAAATTAACTCTAAATTATGAATTTTTTATGTAATTTTTTAGTTTTTTGACGCAATAATTTAAATTTAAATGTTTTAAATAAGCATTTTTAAAGAAACCTGTATCGCTTAATTTGTAAAAATTATTCCCGCCTTCCTGGTAAATGAGCAAGTCCGGGAAAAGAAAAACCCCAAAATTAAGCCAACGATAAATATTACTATTATTTTTTTCAAATACCCCATTGTGTACTGTAATGAATAGGAATAAGCTTCAATAATTTAGCCAACTCTCCATCAGGTGGCGAGCAACAACTGTTATTAGACTAATCATCTCGCGCAATTACAGTGTTGCCATGTTTGAAGCCATTCATCTTTCCCCACCTTTCATCTCTCCACCTTTCATCTCACCAAAGAAAGCAACACATTAATAAATAGGAAGAATTTCCTGAGTGTTGCTTCTCTTTCTCCTGGGGTCTTTACAATTATCCTTCTGTTAATACGCAGAAATATGTCTTTTTGAACTTCGTTTTTGATTCTTATAATTTTAAGCCTTCATAAGATTAACACACTACAATTGTTTGACCCTCTCATCTCCTTAGGAACCCCATGATAATGGTCCTTTATTTGTTGAAATGCATTTCTATATGCGCAATGCCAAACTGGATGATATACGAAAATTTCAAAAGGAACATGGTCTTAAAAGTTTAGGTATGCCCTATATGATAGGTAATGGTTCGGCGGAAATAAATGGTAGTAAACATCGTTTCATTGTTATGCCACGCTATGGCAGTGATGTAGCCAAACATTTCTTAGCCAATGGGCGGAAATTACCCGAAGCAACTTGTTATCGTTTAGCTTTACAAATGTTAGATGTTTATGAATTTATACATGGTTGTGGTTACGTACATGCCGATCTAAAGGCAGCCAATATATTGTTGGGTTATGGTAAGCAACAGCAACATCAGGCCTATTTAGTGGACTTTGGTTTGGCCTCACATTATACGACTAAAGATTTTAAACCAGATCCTAAAAAAATGCATAATGGTACAATAGAATATACCTCACGTGATGCACATTTGGGTGTTCCCACAATGAGAGCTGATTTAGAAATATTAGGTTACAATCTAATCGAATGGTTGGGTGTTGACTTACCCTGGGTCAAAGAAAAATTGCTGGCAACACCAGCTAAAGTGCAAAAATCTAAAGAAGAATTTATGGCGGAGGTCTCAACAAATCTTAAAAAACTGTTCCCCAAAGGAGTACCAGCCGCATTATTGGAATTCTTTAAATATGTAGCTAAAATGGAATATAACGAAACACCAGATTATGAAAAATGTCGTAAAATATTTAATAATGCATTAAAAACTTTAAAGGTGGCATTAACAGGAGATTTAGAATTTAAAATTAAAACATCAACTAATAATATAAATTCACCAGCAACCACCAGTAAGGCAACTAAAGTAGTCAAAGTTGCGGCTACAAAAAATAAAATTAAAAAAGAACCATCTTCAGAATCGGAAGAAGATAAAGACGAAGACTCCGATAACGGAATAATAAATGCTAGTGATGATGATGATGGTGATGTTGTATTCCAAAATATTAAAAAATCAATAAAAAAAGAAACAAAACGACCTTTAAAAACTACTTCGACAAAATTAACACCTAAACGTACATCACCCGTTAAAAAAGGAGTGGCAAACTCTTCACTTAAGAGAACTAAACTTGATACAACATCATCTTCATCAGAATCTCCGTCACCCGCAAAAAGAAGTAAACCCTCAATATCACCACCACGAAAAAAATTATCAACTCCCTTAAAACAAAATACACCGCTTAAAACAACATCTACATCATCATCAACTTCAAAATCTCGCCTAACACCCTTGAATACTAAAGCCAATATACGCATGTCACCGGCCGTAACCATGTCATCAACACGTTCTGGCAAAACCATAATCAATGATCGCGTGACGCCAAACAAAAACCTGCTAAAACGTATGAATTCAATTTTGAATTAGATGTTAGTATGGATGCAAATGTTATTGTTAATGTTAAACGTAAAAAGAAACCATTACAGGAAATGCAAAGTAGTTCACCAAGAAATACACCCTCAAAGAAGACTGCATCAGCATCAGCATCGTCATCGACACCAGTGACAAAGGTAAATGTACGCAAAGTTGGTAGTGGTGCTGATGATTCAGCCAGTCCTCGTACACCAGCGGTAACTGTTAAGAAATCGCGAAGACTTCAACAAACTCTATCTTAAACTAATAAGGATGTCTGAAAGAAAACATTCCCAAATTATTATAAATAAACAATTAATGATCTTTTCTTTCTTCTCTCTTTTATAAGTATTATAACATTTTTATATTCGATCGAAAATTAAATTTGAAAAGCAAAAATTTTAAAACAAAAACGTGAATAATTAAATCAAAAATTTTAAAACTAAACTTTAAAATTATGGAAAAAAATATTTTAAAGCCCAATTAGCACTGCAACTAAAAACTTTTTTTGATATTGAGAACTATTTTTAAACTGATATTGAGAAAATTACAAGTTCAATTTAGATTTTTTCAAATGAAATTGAAAAAAATTCTCAATTTTTAAAATTGAAATTAAGAAAAACAAAAATGAAATTGTAATTGTAATTCTCCACTTTAAATTAAGAAAATTCCGAATAATATTTAGATTTTCTATTTAAAATTGAGAAATGCAGTTAAGATTTTCTATATTAAATTAAGAAAACTTAAACTGAAATTGAGATTCTCTGATATTGAGAAAATTCAATTTGAAATTGGGATGTTTCATTTTGAATTAGGAAAATTCCAAGTGAAATTGTGATTTTCTATTTGAAATTGGGAACATTTTAATTAAAGTTGTGATTTTTCGTTTCAAATTGGGAAAATTCCAAATTAATTCAAAAAAAGTATAACTGCAATTAAGCAAAATATAATTGAAAATATAATGAATTTCAAAAATGAAATAATAAAAGTTCTTAAATTCGTCTTTATTTAATTTGTCTCAATTTCATTTGTAATGATCTCAATTTTGAATATTATTATACCAATTTCATTTGCAATTTTCTCAATTTCAGTTTTTATTTTCTGAATATCAATTTCAAAATATGTTTTTTTCACTTTTGTATAGAAAATACCAATTTTCTTTGGGATTTTACCAATTGATAATGAAAATTGTCAATTTCATTTAAAAATTTCGCATACTTCAAATAAAATTTCCGATTTCCATAAAATTTTCTCAAATTTAAATTAAAATATTATTTGGAATTTCCTTAATTTTAAATGAAAGACTTCAATTTTATTTGGAAATTTATTGATTTTAAATTAAATATCTCAATTACTTATGGCCTTTTCTTAATTTAAATTAAATAATCTAATTTTTTTTTTAACTTTCTCAATTTAAAATAAAAAATCTAATTTTTTTAAATTTTCTCAATTTAAAATCAAAAATCTATTTTTTTTTAAATTTTCTCAATTTAAATAAAAATCTTTATTTCATTAACAATTTTCCAAATTTCTTTTGTAAAGCTCTACAATTAGAAATGGTGTGTGGAAAGTTTTCAAATTCATTATTTAATTTTTCTCAATTTCATTTCAAATTTTCTGAATTTCAATTTTAAAATTAATTTATCTACTTTTAAATAGAAAATTACAATTTTATTTGAAATTTTCTCAATTCCAAATGAAAAATTTCCATTTCATTTAAAAATTTTGCAATTTAAAACTCTGATTTCAATTAAAAATTTCTTAAATTGAAATAAAAATCTGAAATTTATTTAGATTTATTTAATTTTAAAATTTAAAATGGAATATCTGAGTTTCTTGTGGAACTTTCTAAATTTTCTTATTTTAAAGAAAAAAATTTTAATTTCTTTTGAAATTTTCCTAACTTCTTTCGTTAAGCTCTCAATTTCAACTAGAAATTGTGTAGTTTTTAGTTACAAATTTTGTTTAATACTACAATCATACTGAGCCGAAAACTAATAGTTTTAAACATTTTCAAATTCCGTACAAATTTTAAAACTCCTATTTTGGGGTTCAATATAAAAGTAGTATGAAGCGCCTATTCCTACTTTCGACGAGTTGTGACTGTCATAAGGTTATTTTAAACACTGAAAGCCACAACTTTCTATATAAAACATTAATAAAATTCAATAAAATCCAAATTTTATTTATCAATGTTGTAATAATCTTTATTTTTTGTATTTTTTTACACAAAATTTCAAACAAGTAAAATTTATTATGACTTGCAACAACAAACAGTAACAACGAGAGTCATAGACTTTTTCGCAGGAATAAGTACAAAAATAAAATTCAGAAAAAGATTAATGCTACATTTACATTTAACCAAACACAAGTAATTTTTGAAAACTGGTATTAATTAACTTAAAAATTTTCAATAAAAATTAATAATTTTTAAAAATCTACTAATGCTTGGTTGTATCATAGATAACATAGATCCAAACTCTTGGACATTAGTTGTCAGTGCACGTAACTCATGAGAATGTGTTGGACATACGTGGTATAAGTATTTGAATGTGTATGAAACAATAGCGGTATTCATTCTTGGTGTTATATTTACTATGATTTGTTCACAACAAAGCGTGAGTGTCTTTTTTAATGTATGGTAAATTTATAAATCAGCTGATTTTTGTTGTTCTGGCCACATATGCATCAAAAATTATTTTAATTTGAGGAAAAATGCCAAAATTTACAGAAAAAGGAAAAATCACAAATTTTTTACTGCAAAATGCGAATTGCTTTCGTTTTCGATATTTTTATTAATTTTTAAGTTTTTGCAATAGTTAACATAAAATACATTTTTTTGACGGCAGAACAGTGATAAATGTATCACGCGTGTTTACCACAGTTTTTTGTGTGGTATTTCGCCACAGCATTGTAAATTTTAGTGCAATACATTTTGTTGTTGGTTCTGGTAAATTTTGATAAATTTATCAAAAGTACACCAATAACCAGATCTACAAGAGTTGTTTCCTACCAAGAATGAATATCGCTAATGTGTTTGTTGTTTAAAGTAGAAGAATAGTTTGAGATCTATGTAATCTGTGGGTTGTAGTGTTAATTGGGCCTAAAATTGAATTGATAATATAATTTGCAATAAAAACCAATAATGTCCAACCGAACTCTTTTTTTTTTTTTTTTTTGCCGAAGTCGTAGCCGAACGTGGTCCAGATTTTCAATGATCGGCCAAAGTCGAAGCCGAACTTTTAAATTTACTTTTTAATTTGAATAAAACGTGAAATTCAGTTACTTTAAAGTAAAGCAAAAAATATTTAAACATGAATAAATCTCAAAAAAAGCTAATTTACAATTTTCTTTCAAAAATATAAAATAAAGAGTTCAATTATTTTAACGTTGTCTTTTCAAAAAAAAAAAAAATGGGAACAAAATATATAACGAATTTAATACAAATTCTTGTGTTTGCACTCGAAATTTAAGAATTTATTCTGAAAATGTAATGAATTTCTTCAAATACACGGAGTTCGGCCAAGTTAGGCCGAAATTTGGACGAAGGCCGAACTTGGCCGAACATTACTTTTTGGCCGAACTCCGTAGCCAAATACTCGGTCGGACACTGAAAACCAATTTCAAATATATTTAAAATTTTACAAGTTATATATAACAAAATTTTAATTTCGATCGAAAATTTAATTTATTATAAATATTTTTTATTATAGATTTCTACGAACTTATAAACTGAATCATAATCATCTTCGATCATTTCTTTTCTAATTCCAGTCTACAAATACTACATAGTTAAGTTGTTTCATTTAAACTTAAGATTTTCTATGTTTTTAATTTGTTATTTTTAATCAATCAATATGTATTTATTTGCGTTTCGGTTACTTTTTATTTGAAATTAATGAAAAAAAAAAATAATATTTGTTTTGTTCTTTATCATTTTAGTTTTTATAAATATTTTCAGAGTACATACATATATGTCTGCTTAATAATTTTTGAAACGTTTATTCGTTGTTTTCTTTGGTAAAATAAAAAAATATGTTAAGTTTTGTATAACAAACAAATTTTTAATAAAATTTTTGTATTACTATTTTTTTTTTATTAAAAAACTACTATTTTTATTACTCAAATATTTTAATAAGTCAAGAGATTTTAACACGGGAATATCCGGGGCGTAATTCTCGAAAATTTACCGATTTATTACTTACCGATTTCGTGAATTTCTCTCCGAATTTATTGAAATTAAATAACTAAAAACAACCAATTTAAGTAAAAACCCGTTAAAAGATCAAAAATCAACAAATGAAGAGGGAACGTGAATAAGGGCATACAGACCATACATTAAATTGTTCAGGAGACGAGAAAAACTAAGGAAATGTTCAGAATTGATGTTTTTAAATATTTTTTTTAGCATATCTATTGACCTAGAATACATTTATCAATATGGAAAATTTTGTATAAAAAAATTAAGTAGAAGTAGCAAGAATTTAAACTTGGAAATTATCAAAATATGGAAAAAAGGGTATACAGACCAATTTATTTTTGAAAGCATGATGGAAAAAATATGATTTGATACGGAAATTATTATTTTATTTATTTTATTTTATTTTCTTCATTTTCAATGACCTAGCCTTTTGGCCATAATCGGTCATAAACTTCTACTCAAAAACAAGTTACAATATTTCTGTATTATTATAACAAGAGATAAATATTTAAAATTAATTAATAAAATAATTATAAAAAAAATATATAATAAAAAAAATTAATTATAAAATAATTAAAAAATAAAAAAAAAACAAATCCCAAACAATCTTAAACAAAAAAATTTAACAAGTTTGTTATAATTTTTATTAAAATAAAAATTATGTTTTTTCGACCTTTAATTGTGCAATGAAAATGAAAATTATTCAAGTTCGAGGCCATATACTCTATATTTCTTTATTAGGATATTGTCCTAACAAATAATCTATAGAGTTTTTGTTTTCAAATTTATTATTTGACCCTTTCAGGAATGTGTTGATAGATCTATTTCGGGAATTTTCTAGGTTCCCATCATCAGAACACGTTTTGAAAGCGGTAACAATCCCATGCCAAACCTCAAGCATTCATATGAACTAGTTTACTCACTACATGAGAACTAATATACATATGAGTTTGAAATTAAAGATTATAACCATTGATCAAAAAATAAATTGAAAACTTGTTTGATGTGCAAGATCCACCTCTGGTGGATATTCAATACACGTTTTTTTTTTTTTTTGTTTCTCTCTCATTTTTTATATTTTGTTAAGTTAGTTAACAAAACAGAGAGAAGAAAAATGAGAGAGAAACAAAAAAAAAAAAAAAAAAACGTGTATTGAATATCCACCAGAGGTGGATCTTGCACATCAAACAAGTTTTCAATTTATTTTTGATCAATGGTTATAATCTTTAATTTCAAACTCATATGTATATTAGTTCTCATGTAGTGAGTAAACTAGTTCATATGAATGCTTGAGGTTTGGCATGGGATTGTTACCGCTTTCAAAACGTGTTCTGATGATGGGAACCTAGAAAATTCCCGAAATAGATCTATCAACACATTCCTGAAAGGGTCAAATAATAAATTTGAAAACAAAAACTCTATAGATTATTTGTTAGGACAATATCCTAATGAAGAAATATAGAGTATAATGGCCTCGAACTTGAATAATTTTCATTTTCAAAAAAATTTAATCTATATCAGCCATTAATTGCTGATAAAATAAAAAAATAAAAAAAACTCTTCTATCATCTATTAAAAACATTTTAAATAAGTTTTCTTTTGAATGTATTAACCGAATCACAGAAATCTCGCCTTAAAGTATTTGGCAAATGATTAAAAGTCCGTGCTACTCTCACCTGGAACGATCTTTCCACAATTGGAGTTAATTTTGGAAACTTTATCTGCCTGTTCCTGACAGTTCTACAAAATTCAAACAAGTCTACTATGAAAACAGGCGATTTAATTTTCAAAACCTTATAAAAATGTAATAGGCATCTAATATTAACAAACTCAGAAAACGAACAACCTAAAAACTTTGAAACAAATGAGGAAATATGTTGGTGCAACCTTATAGAATATAAATACCTGATAATTCTATTAAAGGCCAATCTTACTTTCCTCATAATATAACCATATGTTCCAGAATAAACTTCTAGACAATATAAAAATAAAGGCATAAGCAGTGCATGAACTATTCTCTCCTTAATGTGTAAAGGAAGGAACAAGTTTAGGTTATATAATTTTCTCAAAGTAAAATTTATTTTAGAAACTACAGAGTTTATATGATGCTCAAAGGTCAATTTGCAGCCAAGAATCATACCAAGGCACTTAATTTTATCAACAAATTCTATTGTGTTCCCATGCAATAAAATGGACAAACAATTATCATTAACATTAGTGCCAAACAGCATGGCTTTCGTCTTAGAAGCATTTATGTACTGGTTATTAGAGGACATCCAACCACTCAATATACCCATGGTATAATCAATCATGTTCTTTAAAACATCTGGAAACTGAACACTACCTCTAAAAAGAAGTTGTACATCATCCGCGAAAGCAAATGGTATGCAAATGTTATTCATTACACTACTAAACAAATCATTTATAAACATAATAAAGAGCAGTGGACCAAGTACGGATCCTTGGGGAACCCCACTATATACTGGTAGCATACCAGAAGAAGAACCATTGCTATAAACATATTGCCTTCTGCCAGAAAGATATGAAAAAATCAACTTGCAGGCAGTCCTAGAAAACCCAAAACATCTACTTAATTTTTCAACTAAGAGAGTATAGTCTATTCTATCAAAAGCTTTAGCTAAATCTAAGGAAAGTAACACACAAGTACCACGATCAGATAACTTTGACGAAAATTTGACCGTATTAGCAGAACAACATTATTTATTAGTTTAAAAAGGGACATTTTTGAAAAAATGGAAGGATAAAATATAAATGTATCAGTATTTAGTAGATTTTATTAGTCAGAAATGTTATTTTAACAAATAGATTGATTGCGACGAATTAACGCTTAACTCAAAATTCTCTTTTATATAATTCCCTTTGACGATCACATTCATGTTTTTATTTTGGATAATATATACCCTTATTGATGTTGCTACTTTAAATACAAATAGCACTCGAAAATGTATTGAATCTCTTCAAATACACAAAGTTCGGCCAAATTTAAATTTTTTAAAGTTTAAAATTTTTATTTAATATGGGCGTAATTTAACTTTCACAAGTAGGATAATCGTCGATCGTCCTACAGAATTAGTTTTCTAAAGGCTTAAGAATCACTTTTCCTCTATTTTAAAATATTGCAGAAAAGCAATCATAGAACTTTTTGTGTGATATGTTTGAAATATTGAAAATTTATTTTCACTCTCTTGTAAACTTATCTTTGAATAAGTCGTCGTATTTTTTCTTTAAATAAATTCATTTATTAATATTTTATAAAAAACCAACCAATCTATAAAAGGTTATGGGCCCAACACGCTTCCACTGACAGTAAATTATCCCTCAAGTCGGGCACGTACAACACATCCTTAAGCGTTATATCAACATCTTTGTTGTTTACCCCTTTAATTATACCGACATGGGTAGCAAGCAGGGTTTGATTATCCTTAGCAACGTTAATTTCAATAGGATTTGAGAGCTTGTTGATTGTATCAAAGTACCATTTCTCATTTACCAAATGGTCGCTTGCACCAGAATCCAACTTCAAATTCAAAGATGACTTACCGCTTTTAGATTTCTCAGAATCAGCCATAAAACAAACGGACTTTACATCTTTGTTACATTCAGCAGCAGCAAACGTTCTTTTACCATGTTGTAGTTTAGCTTAGATTCTTCCAAATTTTGTAAAGCGGTGATTAAAGGGTCAAATTTTTCAGGCAAGGTCATAAATAATTGCGTAAGAATATCGCTATCTTCAACCTTGCCTGAAAAATTTGACCCTTTAATCACCGCTTTACAAAATTTGGAATCCAGTGAAAACGCCAATGGATAAAGGGCTAAAGTTACGTTTAAAACAAAAATCAAATCAAAATCGATAAAAAGTCTGTGAGTGGCTATGTTTTCAAGATATACGGATGCACTGTCTCCTGGGCTAGTAAAAAACAACAAACTGTTTCTATATCTACATCTTCAAGCGAAGCTGAATATGTTGCATTAAGTTGTGCAGTATCAGAAGGAATTTGGTTACGTGGCTTGCTACAAGACTTAGAAATTATGAATAACGAACCAATTACCATTTATGAAGATAATCATGGATGTATTTGTATGGCCTCAAACGTTGAATGCAAAAAGTCGAAGCACATACATAGATATCAAGTATCTTTTTATTCGGGACTATATTGAAAAAGGAGTTATCAAAGTGGAACCTATTGGAACAACCGATCAACTAGCCGATATGTTTACGAAATCTTTAGATGGTGGTAGATTTGCTAAACTTTTTGACGGCATAGGCTTATATGATTGAGAAGGGGTTATGTTAGAAAAGCAATCATAGAACTTTTTGTGTGATATGTTTGAAATATTGAAAATTTATTTTCACTCTCTTGTAAACTTTTCTTTAAATAAGTTGTCGTATTTTTTCTTTAAATAAATTCATTTATTAATATTTTATAAAAAAAACCAACCAATCTATAAAATAAAAGAATTTAAAAATATTTAGTTTTGGCAAAAAAAAAAAAAAATAAAGGAAATATCAGTATAAAAAATTTACCCGTTAAATCGACATATTTTAACCGACTATTCGTGTCGAATAATTATTTGAGTTTTAAGTTATTTGTTTCGAAATGAACCAAATTGAAGGCGATTAATCGAGGAATCGGTTAATCGATTAACCGCATAACTTTTGCAAATGGAGACTTGCACACATATTAAACCAAAAGTATGACTCTAGAGTCAACTAAAGCTATGATGCTATATACAACTTTTTTTTTAGAAAACTAGCATTTATTCAGGTCAATTGTTCCAAAAATCGTTAAAATCGCTAAAACTGTAAAAAAGCGTTTTGCCAGCATTTGTTTTACAGAAATTGCAGTGGTCTACAAAAAAAAAAAAAAAAAATTTAAAAAGCATTGGCTGGGACCACTATGCCAATGTTGGCAAAGTATTTCCCAGTGTTATCCAGTCTGAAATTGTCAACGGCTCAGAAGTCTAATCACTGGCAGAGCATTTATTTTTTAAAAATAATGATTTGTCTATGGTTCCGAGTTCGATCCCGGTTTCAGGCATACATTTTTTTAGTGATATTTGTATTCTTTTTTTATTTTGTTATATACAATTGATTTTTTTGTTTTTTTTTCGGCTCAATCTCACGTTTAAGGTTTAAAAGGTGGGGCCTACATGTTTGTATGGAAACATGTCTGAAACTAATGAAATTCAGATTTTTTGAATGCAGCTTTGATGTACTCTAGAAAACAAAAATGTTGATACCAATATTGCCTATGTAGTATCTCAGGGTTACCATTTATTATAAAAAAGTGGCATAAAAGCCGAATAATTACGAATGTCGGAAAATGCTCAAACACTCTATTAAATTCTATTGGCATTAATGTACATACATAAATATTATTTTAGTTTAATCCAACTATAATACTTCAACTAAAAGTCCAGTTTTAATATCACTTAAAACATTATTTTGAATAACAAAAACACTTGTTTGATGTAATTGTTATTAAAAATAAAAATTATATTTTTTCGACCTTTAATTGTGCAATAAAAATGAAAATTATTCAAGTTCGAGGCCATACTCTATATTTCTTTATTAGGATATTGTCCTAACAAATAATCTATTGAGTTTTTGTTTTCAAATTTATTGACCACTTTCAGGAATGTGTTGATAGGTCTATTTCGGAATTTTCTAGGTTCCCATCATCAGAACACGTTTTGAAAGAAGTGACAATCCCCATGCTCACCATTGATCAAAAATAAATTGAAAACTTGTTTGTTATGTGCAAGTTATCGGACATGTTTCGTATACCAGTAAATGCGTCTCCAACTGCTATTTCATTTGTTACCCCATTTGCCTAAAATTTCTCTGAAACAATTCGAAATAAGCCAAAGAAAACGAAAAATTGCCATTTTAACCCGCTTTTTAGCCCTTAAACATGAGATTGGACCGATAAAAAAAATACGTGTCCCTTATTTATTTTTTTCTTTATCGCATGTATAAATTTCATTAAGATTGGAAAGAACCCATCGAGAGATTACTTGTCAGTGGGTAGTGTTGTTGGCTGCCAATCTGGCGTCCAGGCAAAGTCGGGAAAATTGGTCTTTTTGAGCCAATTTGCCTACAGCTCACAGTTTAAAACAATTAAAAAATAAATAAAATTTGAAAAATAATTGAATAAATTCCAGATCCATTTCTTATGACCGATTTTTATAAGTCTTATTATTTTACATCTTTAAAAAATCATCAAAATCAGCAAAATGTTATTTTTTTCATATTTCTGCTAAAAAAACAAAAAGTTGTGATATACAAATGACGTATATCTTCAAAAAATAATAACGGCTATATTTATTGATGTAAAAACATTTTAAAAAGTGATGATATCCCAAAAACAAAGAAATTTAATACTTTTCTGACGAACTCTAATAAATATGTCTTGTTTTCTGTTTACATCGCAAAGAAAAAAATGGAAATAAATTGGCAACCAATTTAATGTGTTTGAATGGTATTTACTTTCACTTAAAAATATATTGTTGTTTTAAACATTTTTAATTACTTTTTTTTTTATTTATTTGATGATTTTCTTTTGCTCTCATGTTTTGAGGATGATTTATTTTTACTAGATGACGAAGATGAATGTTTTTTGGACGAAGATGACGACGAAGAAGAACTTATAGTGTTCATCTTGTGGCCACTACCAGACGAATGCCGTTCGCGATCATCTCTGTGTGATTTTGAAGTGACAGTAGACTGAGCTGGCATCGTTTGTTCCATTTTATGAAATGGTGACGAAGAATTTGAGGAAGACGATGATCTAGATGAAGTAGCTGATGATTTTGATTTAATTGAAGCTACTGATGTGGTAATCAATGGCATTGGTTCATCGGGTATAACCACAATAGCGGAACCAGCATTAACTTTGCTTGTTGTTGGCTTAGTATCACAATTATCACATTGCCAATTGTGTCCTTGATCCTCAGATGCTTCCTCATCGGTTATCGATGGTTTATGACACTCTTGATGATATAGAGCGCCACATTTGGAGCACTCAATTAGTCGATTTGTCGCCGTAAACATCATTTCACCACAGACGCAACAATTTAAATCACCAAATTCCTTAAGATTAGTTTCATCCTCAGCCGTGGCCGATAATAAACCACCAACACCACTAACCGCATCATCGGAATCGACAATGGTGTCGGGAGAATCGGATATCGTTTTAGCCGGAGAATTTATAAGATTTATGACTTCTTTCCGTTTCAACTGGTTGTGGTGGAGGCGTTATTGCTCTACCGGGAAAATTAGACTCATCTTCCAGTTGCCTTTTACTTAAATTATTTGTAATTGTCTTTTCTGTGCCATAGCGCTTTTTGATTTCTTCGTCCAATAACAATCTTAATTCGGCAGCTGAATTAGCATGAGATGAGTGTAGAAGTGTTAACGCTTTTTTAAGTAATATTTCTATTTCATTAGTAGTAGACATTTTTCAATCCAGAGGGTAGTTTAATCCAAATTTCAGATAATTTTGATTTAAATGTACGAGATTTGCAAAAGAAGAGTCAACTTTAACAGCTGTTTATATTTTGAGTATTGCCAGACTGTACAAAAAATCCAGGTATATTTGATGGGAATTTGTCGATGTTATCAAATCCCAAAACCTTGTAAAACTAATTCATACACACTAAAAATTTTCAGAGGGAATACGATGAAAGCATACTTAGTAAAATTGTGTGAATTTTATCAAGTTTTGTATAAATTATGTATCCCATTGTGTCAATTTTGTATTTGGTCAATTTTCCTAAAATACTTTCCACGTAACAAGTCATTTCATACATTATACTACATACCTCTAGCATTTTGTGCACATATTTTAAAACAAGCATTACGTGGTAACAAGTAACAAAATAAATATGGACGGACATAACTTGTAATTTCTTGAACATAAGTATTAAAAGATACACGCAAAAAATAAACTAGTGTAAGAATATCGAAGTCAACTTTGTAATTTTTTTTTATATAAAGTTGATAGAAGTTGTATAAGTTAAGTATAAACAACCGCAGTGCACGTATAAATTACATATGTAATTTCTTTTGCAATTTGAAAAGTAAAATTTTAAAGCTGTCAAAGAATAGTTAGTCAAGATAGCAAATGATTTGTTCACTAAGTTGTTAAAGAAAACTATAAAATTTGACTGTGTAATGTATACAAACAACCATATGTTAATACGGCAAGCAAAATATGGGTTGTTTTTTTTTATATGTACAGAAGACAACTTTTTAAATAAAAAACTCAAAATTAAAAAATTTTAATAAAAGGCCCGAGAATAATTTGAAAATGGTTGGTATTTGTGCTGAAATAAAATTGAAATAAATTGTATTTCTCTTTTTAGATTTGTTTTGCCTGAAACTGTGTGCCGCTGAAATAGTTGGTTGTGATACCACAGGGATCATCTGCTTTTTTCAAGAACATTATGAGGGGTTTCCTATAAAATAATAATTAAAATTTTTTTATATAAACGCCCTAGTAAAGTTGCTTGGAAAAAGCAGGTGTCAAATAGTCTTTCACTCGATTGATTTTATTGTAATCCATGTAAACCATATTTGATTAAAATATTTATATAAATTTGTAATATCCCCATAAAATTCCCATAATATTTTTGAAATCCTCCAAAAAATCCCCTGTCCGTATTGGAAAATATTTGTTCTCAATACCTTCAAAAAATCCCCTAATTTGGGGATAAAACTACATGTCTGGCAAGCCTGATTTCCGATGCCTTGTCTCAGACCCCGTAGTCAAACCAACAACATTCACCACTACTTTTGACATATTCACCAAGCTGGTGAGCAGTGTTACCAAGTTAGGTGTTTTCTCCCTAGATTTAGAAAGGATTTTAGTCGTTTTGGGGGGTAAAAATCTAATTAAAAGAGACAATTTTGCATATATAAGATATTTTCGGTTCGATTATTATTTTTGTCAATTTTTTTGGAATAATTTTAACTTTTATTTAGATTGTTAGTAAAATTTGAGTCACTTTACAGCACTGTTCAAATAATGTTTCAGATTTTGACAATGAAAACTAAAGAAATTAGTGTATTTTAACATTTTTTTTTTCAAAGAATTTGAAATAAAAACAACAAAATTGTGCAGATTTTAGAAAAAATAATTTTTAGGGGGATTTTTGGTACTATTACGGGGGATTCGTAAAAATAGACTAGGCAACACTGCTGGTACATGATTTTTAAAAAACAAATGCATTCAAACACAACAGCTGACTGTCAAAAAAGGGGTGAAAAAAGCTGAACAAATTAAATCGAAAAGAAGTGTACAGAGACCTGCGCCGAGCAAAATAATCGGCGGCTGAATTAAAATTTTGTAGCGGCGCCTCCAAGCCTTCTGCAATCCTAAAACTGATCGGCTAGTCGACTTTTGGTCAGCTCTTAAGCTACCCACCCATACCCTATGCAATATTCTTGTGCAATTTTTGCTATTATTCAAAATATTACCAGTGTGTATGTCAAATTGGAAGATTGTACAATATATTGGAGAAAATTAAAAAGGTTTTGATACTCATTGCCCAACCATGAAATTTGCAAAATATTTTATTGTATGTTGGCCACATTGTGAAATTTTTTTTCATAAATTATTCAATAATAAAGTGGAAACAAGTAAAAACTTGGTAAAATGTTAATAGTTTTGGTATAACTTTTGTGAATAAACTTTATTAGTTGAAATGCTCCTAATTACTTGGTAACGATTTTTTGTGTGTGCAAAAAATCGGCCAATATAATTATTAAATATTAATTAAAAATACATTACATGAATCCGCTTATTAATTTTATAAGCCCCCGGTTTGAATTTAAATCCAATTTGTTAGTTGTGTACAGAGCTTCGACTGAATTAATTCAATTTTAGCTTAATCCATAAACTATTAAATGGCTTACTATAAAAACTTATTGTAAAAAGAAGAATAACAAAAATCTAAATAAAAGTGAATTCAAAATATATTAAGAAATTATAACTAGAAGCCATCCATTAAGAAACTAAAAAGTTACAGTGGCGACTTCAAGCCGGTTTTAAGCCTTACGCGGCGGCGGCTAGAAGAAATTGACGGCGGCTCGGCTCAGCCGGCTTTAGTCTTCATTTTCCAATTGCGCGTATTTCGTTTACAATTTCTTAACAAAAGTTCTTATTGGATTGCGTTTTGATGCGGTTAACAAGCAATCTAATGTAATTACGTTAAAAATAAAAATTATAAATATTATCGAAAAAAAAGTATTAATCATTCAAGCGTAAAAAAATCATAAAAAACGGTTTCGTGTAATATTATCGCGTTTTTTAATACCGGCGGGTCGCAACTCTTCGATTGTGATAAAGATTTAATATCATTTGGAAAAGTGTTAACAAAAGAAAATAAAAAAGTTATTGATAACAAGTGATTAGTGAAAAGAACAAAAAAAGTTTTTTGTTGTTTTATTTAAAACAAAAAAAAAAACCATAAATTAAAAAAAGTGTGAAATTCTAAATATAATTTTATATTATTTTGCCTTAAACAAACTACCACCTTTTTATTTGTTAAAAAACACAACCACCACCTGATTTAACAGACAGGAATATTGTGTTTTATTCACATCTCTATTTGTTGCTGTTTTCTGAAGTCATGCATAAACAACTGACGCCAATTTGGTGCCTTTTCCTAATAGGATGCATTCAATTCAAGGTCATAATCGCAGCCAGTGTTGGCAATGAAAATCCTTTGGTAAGTTAAAATTTCCATAAAAACATTTCTGTCTGCAAACAAAGAAAAGTACAGAACACAAAACGCTTTGGTATTTACTTTAATTTGTATTTAGTGTTTGTTTTTATAATTTTCTCTGTTATGAGGGGATTGTTCAAGTGGTGGTGTGGATGGTTGGGTACAGCGTGACGATGTATAGTGGTTTGTTGTTGTTTAGATTTTTGTCATATGTTTCTGACATACCTAGTATTCAACGCTGCCAACTTTGACGATTTGCCTACATTTTGACGATTTTTAAAGTGAAATTTATAAAAATGAAGACTACAAAATTTATAGGGAAAATTAGCCTAATTTTTTTTTGAAAAAGAGAAGCAACACTCAGGAAATTCTTCCTATTAATTAATGTGTTGCTTTCTTTGGAAAGGGGATAGGGAAGAGATGAAAGGTGGTGAAAGATGAAGGGCTTCAAACATGGCAACACTGCAATTGCGCGAGATGATAAGTCTTAGAACAGTTGTTGCTCGCCACCTGATGTAGAGTTGGCGAATTTATTGAAGCTTTTTGTTTCATAGCCCTGATTCATTATTTTACTTCGGTGGGGTTAAGTGCTATGGGAACACCGAAGGTGGGCGCAGCGATACATATAAGTGATAGAAAACTCATACATATTATTTTTTCTAAATTGATGTAGTCACCGGGAATCGAACCCGGGACCATATGTGTAACAGTCCAACGCGCTAACCATTACACCACAACGCCCCAATAGCGGAGTCAGTTTCGTAATAACTAATTGTCTATTCCTAGTAGATCTACCAAAATTGAAGTGCACTAACCAAGAACATCGGCATTTGCAACTTATTCTATGTTTTCACTTACGTGTTTTGAGCAAAACATGTGTTTTGTTGAAAAAAAAAAAAAATGTATGGGAACACAAAACATGTTTTAGTTTAAAACACGTTCAGCGGGAACTGTATAAAAATCCATAATACATCGAAATTCAACAAAGTTGTCAAATGAACAATCCAAAAATGTTTACACATAATAAGAAATATGGTGACGCAGTCTTAGAGAATAAAGGCGTCCCATAACACGATTAAACGCTAACATTATCTTCATAACATAACAGAAAGCTCCAAAATACACTTCTAAGTAATATAAAAAAATTGGCATAATTAACGCAAAAACCACATTTAGTTTAACATTAAAGCAATTACATTAAAGCAATACAATTTTTTGTTGGCGTTGTGGTGTAATGGTTAGCGCGTTGGACTTTTACACAGAAGGTGCCGGGTTCGATCCCCGGTGCCGGCAACATCAAATTAATATGTATGAGTTTTTTCTATCCCTCATACGTATCGCAATGTCCACCTTCGGTGTTCCCATAGCAATTAACCCCACCGAAGTAAAATAATGAATCAGGGCTATGAACCAAAAAGCTTCAATAAGTTCGCCAACTCTCCATCAGGTGGCGAGCAACAACTGTTCTAAGACTTATCAACTCGCGCAATTCAGTGTTGTCATGTCTGAAGCCCTTCATCTTTCCCCACCTTTCATCTATATACTATCCCTTTCCAAAGAAAGCAACACACTAAATATAGGAATGTGTGTGAAGTTAAATTCCAAAGTTATATTCCATTAACATAACACTGTTAACTTAGCAGTTGATAACAGTTTTTGTTTCTCACGCTCATTCTCTTTCAATTTAATTGTTTTCTGTAGCATACTTACATTGCAAAGTTAAATTCCATTAACAGAACATAGCAGAACTTGTAAAATATGAAAACAAAAATCGCATTTAAGATCTTTCAATTTAATTTAATTTTTTTATTGAAAAAAATTAATAGGTATATACTAAATTAAAAAAAAAATAAAATTATATAATTTTTTTTGTTTGTTAAACAAAAACGTATATTACAAACAATTTTTTTTCAATTTTTTCTCTACATATACTAACACTTAAATTAGGACTGTGACCATATTTGAAGAGAATAAGAAACCAGACCTAATACGTTTTAAAGGTACTGAGTTATAGTTTCCGATGATATATTCCATGTGACCGTGACTAACTCAGGAGAGGAGCAATAAATTTTTGAATTTTAGATTTTTTCAAACTTTTTTTTTTTACATGCGCTAACACTAAAATTAGGATTGTGGCCATATTTGAAGAGAACAAGAAACCAGACCATATACGTTTTAAAGGTACTGAGTTATAGTTTCCGATGACATATTCCATGTGACCGTGACTAACTCAGGAGTGGAGAAATAAATTTTTGAATTTTAGATTTTTTCAAACTTTTTTTTTTACATGCGGTAACACTAAAATTATTACTGTGGCCATATTTGAAGAGAACAAGAAACCAGACCATATACGTTTTAAAGGTACTGAGTTATAGTTTCCGATGACATATTCCATGTGACCGTGACTAACTCAGGAGTGGAGAAATAAATTTTTGAATTTTAGATTTTTTCAAACTTTTTTTTTTACATGCGCTAACACTAAAATTATTACTGTGGCCATATTTGAAGAGAACAAGAAACCAGACCATATACGTTTTAAAGGTACTGAGTTATAGTTTCCGATGACATATTCCATGTGACCGTGACTAACTCAGGAGTGGAGAGAAAAATTTTTAAAACTGCATCCCAAAAAATCAGAAATATGCCTCGAAACATGATCATATGGCTTCAATTTGTAAACAAAACGTATTATTTTATTAAACAGTAAATTACATTTATTGAAGTCATCGACACTACACCCAGAAAAAACTTCAATACAGTATAATAAGTTGGACATTAATAATGAATGTGCTATGCGTTTTCTAATAGAAAGTGGCAAATAAAGATTTAGGGCATATAATCTACGCAGGGTAAAAGTTATTTTGGAACTTAACCAATTTATATGTCGACCGAACTCTAGATTGTTATCTATTAAAACACCTAGGCATCTCATAACTTCAACGAATTCAATAAGCTCGCCATTAATCGTAATAGATACATCCATGTGCTTATAAATAATACTAAACTTGAGTTATTTGATTGTTTTCACTTTAATTGTATAATTTATTATTCAAATACGAAGGCGGACCAATAAGTCCGTGACTTTTTGAATGAAATACAGTTTTTTTTTGCAAAAAAAAATAATTATTTTTCAACATAATCTACTTTTAGCTCAATACACTTAGTCCAAGGTTTCTCCAATTTTTGTATCCGTTTAAAAAAAATAGGATTTTTCGAGGTCCATATGGGGTCGTTTTTTTATAAATCCTCGTTAAATCGGTCCAATAAGTTGGCATAATATTCGCCGTTTATTGTTTTTCCCTTTTGAAGTTAATTGATGTGGATTATCCCGCGTGCATCCCAAAAAAGTGTTGCCATCACCCTATTGGCCACGATTACAATCTTACGCACTTTTACTCTTCGATCGGCCAACACAATATCATGGCTTTTTCCGACATTTTCGGGTGTATTTACCTCAATTGGCCGTCCAGAACGTTCAGCGTCATTTGTACTTGTGCGACCACAACGAAAGTCAGTAAACCACTTTTTTACCATTATAATCCATGATGCAGAGTCCCTATAGTATTTATCAAGCTTTTCCTTGGTTTGATTGGCGGTTTTTTTTGAAAAAAATAATGTTTAATGAGCACTCGAAAATCACTTTTCCATTTTTAAAAAAATGCACGATGTTGTGTGTTTTGAACAGCTGTTAAACGCAAAGTAAATGACGGAACTTGCTTAAAATTTGACAGTAGTCTATTAACAGGTGGTACTTGATGGGAGCAGTGTTGCATTTCATATAACTACGAGAGAAGTTCGAAAAGTCGTATAATCAGGTATTGCAATTAAACACTAAAAACGTGGAATAACACTTTTAATGCCGTTATTAACTAACGGGTGATTTTTTAGCAACTTTCTTTTTGGCAACACTGTTTTTGGCAGCTCAGCTGTTTGCGTGTAACATGTTACTGTTAAACATGTTCAGTTTGGTCCATAATTTAACCGTGAATCGACTTACAAACGAACAACGCTTGCAGACTATTGAATTTTATTATCAAAATTCATGCTCGGCTAAGAAAGTGCATCGTGCACTTCTTCCAATTTATGGTCAGTTTGGGCGACCTTCTGAGGCGCCTATTCGGAATCATGTGACTAAATTTCGCACCAAATTTACATTATTGGACATTAAAACACCAACACGCATACGTAGACTGCGGATAGAGGAAAATATCGCTGCTGTATCCGCCAGTGTTGTTGATGACCGTGAATTATCGATTCGGCGCCGTTCGCAGCAATTGGGTCTCTGTTACTCCACTACGTGGACAATTTTGAGGAAGGATTTGGGTGTAAAACCTTTTAAAATACAGCTGGTGCAAGAATTGATGTAGATACACTTTTTATGGGAAAATTGTGTTCAACGACGAAGCTCATTTCTGGTTGAATGGATACGTGAACAAGCAAAATTGCCGTATTTGATGTGAAGAGCAGCCAGAAGCATTGCAAGAAGTGCCAATGTTTGGTGTGGATTATGGGCCGGTGGCATCATTGGACTGTACCTTTTCAAAGACGCGAAACCATGGTCCAATTGAGAGGCGAGTTCGGTGAACAGTTTATTTTACGCTTGAGGCCGGTCAATTGGCCGCCTAGATCGTGCGATTTAACGCCTTTATACTATTTTTTGTGGGGCTATGTTAAGGCTCATGTCTATAGGGGCAAGCCCGCAATGGTAGACGCACTAGAAGCCAATATTGCAGAATTTATTCGTGAGATACCGGCCGATGTGCTGGAGAGAGTATGCCAAAATTGGACCCAGCGTATGAACCTTTTGAGGAGTAGCCGCGGTCAACATTTACATGAAATCATCTTTAAACATTAAATTATATTGATAGTTCTATCGACTCAAATAAAGATTTGATACATTTCTCTAAATTTTATGTGTTTTTTTAAATCAAATCCGAAAGCTCTTAAAAAATCACACTTTACATGCTCCGTAAAAGTCTTGTCCTGCAATGTACCGGAAGTTTGCAAAGTAATATGTTTCATCATTCCTTATCACGCAATTATATTTTGTTAACTGTTTTTCGTAAAGACGTCGACAGCGTGTTCTTGCTGATAAGTTATGTTTTGCATTCCTGTCCGGTCATAAATGAGCTTTCTAACACTTGAGTCCATTACACTTTTTGACATTCTGAACAAAATTTTGCGATTTCTTGATTTTACTCGCGACTGATCGAGTTGAAATGGTGGGATCCATTTTAAAAGCTTCTATTACCTTTTCCGCTGCTTTTAGATCCTTCTGGACATGCTCACATCCACTTCCACGGTTAAAAATGGTCCGATTTTGGTTATTTCAACTTTATAGGAAGTCTATTTTCTAAAACGTATTTAAGTTGAAATATTTGTCCATTGTCTAAAATGTTGTTATGGAAAAGGTAAAATAACTCATATTTTATGAAAAATCGCCAGAATAACGTTATCCTTCCCGCAGTGGGCATGCCATTTATTTTTATTTTACGCTTTAAGGAAGAAGATTTAATTTGTATATTCACTATAAAAAAAAGAATATAATACTTTTTTTTTCTCAAAATCATAAAAAGCGCGAATATCTTGAAAACCGTTAAAAATTTATTAAAGGTTTGTTTCACAATCTTAACCGTAATAAAATTTTGATTCAGAATTCATGAAGAAGTCCTGAAGAAGTACTTGAATGTCATTCAAAATTTTATGTACACTTTTTTTTAATTCGTATGTTAATTTACATACAAAATATTAGAAAAAAATTAAATTTTTAGCGATCTTAACAAGTCATTCGATTTCGCTGAAATGTGGAACATTTCGGACTACGTCTACGTTTCTTCATACGATTTTGAAGCGCATTAATCTTCATATCATAGTATGTTGCATCTTTAAATTTTAAATTGTAATAGTTTATTATTTCCTTAGTTCATAGAATTTTATTTGTCATATATGCATGCAAAAACAGAAAATTTTTTGTTCTTTGTGTATTGTTTTGCACTCATAATTTGTGAAACATTTTAAAGGAAAAACTATTTTTGTAAAAAAAAAAATGTCGGCGGCGGCGGCTTACAGACTGACGACTAGCTAGCATCACTGCTATCGATTTTAATA
This sequence comes from Delia radicum, assembly GCA_021234595.1. Taxonomy (NCBI): domain Eukaryota; kingdom Metazoa; phylum Arthropoda; class Insecta; order Diptera; family Anthomyiidae; genus Delia; species Delia radicum. The sequence goes on from CM037851.1 coordinate 224,038,657, forward strand.
AACCTTTTTTATGTACTTTTATAGAGATTTTTTGGATTTTGAAGCTTTTTTCTCAAAAAACCTAGAGTACACAAATATCCAAAATTGGGCGGCAATGGATTAATTGGGGACATATTTCCCCTCATTGGAATGATTTTTTTAAGAGCTTTCATATGATTTACATGATCGGTCGGGTATTTTATAAGATATTGTAAAACAATTTCACTTTGAATGCCCTGCCCAGCTGAGAGGGGGTTCGTCTCTGAATAAGTTTTTTTCATTAACTTTGAAAACCCGCCTAGTCTTTACCAACATACTATTCTAAGTGTAGGGGAAAACTCTCCCCTTGGTGGCAAGGCCAAACCACTTAAGCGAGGATCTTAGAATTTGATGTGTAAGTTACTTATCACGTGAAGTAAGTCTGAGGTTAAAAAAGTCTCCCCATCTTGCCAAACCGCCTTAGCTAGGAACTTAAAATTTTGTATGTGGGTTCCTTATCAGGAGTAGACATCTGTGTAGAGTGAACATCTGAATTGACGGGATTTTTGGAAATTCCACGAGGAGGGAAAGAGGGGAAAGTCTCACTTTTTTGCTTAATAAGGAGCAGACAATATCTGTGTAGAGCGGATTTTTTGGAAATTCAGTATTTTTTTTTTTTATTTAGCGTATGGAATTAAGAATACAGAGAAAATATATTTTTCACTATGTTTTGTTAGCTTAAATCAAATTGTTTAGATAGATTGATTGTTATAAGTTTAATGAGTTTAGCCAGGATATTGCGTCAGGTGTTAAGTATTTCAATTCTTCAATATTGCCTGGAAATGACAAAACTGGGCAGCTATATATGATGTGGTCAATCGATTGAGTTGGATGACCACATTGGCAGCTTGCGTCATTTGCGAGTCCCCATTTAGTTAGGGTTTCCATCGTTCTGGCAGTGGAAGTGCGAAGGCGGTTCAAGTTACACCAAGCTTTACGTGGAAGGTCAAATTCGTTGTTACGGGCATCTTTGTTGAATAAGGGACTACTACGTCCCGAGTCATACCAGTGCTGCGACCATGTTGTCTGGATGTTAAAGTTTTCATCATGCAGTTGTTTGGCTAGTAAAAGTGGTGGGTTTCTGGATTTCAGTCTCGCATCGTAGGGGATGGAGAGGTCAGAGTTGAGCGGTATGTTTATATCTGATCTGATCTTAGTGTATTCTCGGAGGAGTGCTTGTCTTCTTCTTAAGTGTGGCGGCTGCAGATTTGTTAGCGAGGGTAACCATTCTGTGGGGGTGGCCTTTAGAGTTCCTGAAATTATTCTCATTGTGGTGTTTAGTTGCGTATCTATTCGTTTGACATGATGACTGTTTAGCCAGATTGGGGCACCATATTCGGCAGCCGAGTAGACTAATGCTAGGGCAGATGTTCTTAAGCAGTTAGCATGAGCACCCCACGTTGTTCCAGCGAGTTTTTGGATGATGTTGTTTCTTGTCTTAATTTTCTGGGAAGACTTATCTAGATGGTTTTTAAATGATAACGTTCTGTCTAGGGTTATGCCCAGATATTTGGGAGTGAAGTTGTGGTTGAGTGTGGTACCATTGAGACGTATTGATAATTTTCTGTCCGCTTCTATGTGCGTGAGGTGAAAACAACATACCTCCGTTTTCGCTGGGCTTGGCTTAAGTCTCCATTTGCTGCAGTAGGATGTGATTTTCAATAGATCAGATTCCAGCACGTTTTCGAGCTTTGAAAATTGGGTGTGTTGGAAAGCGAAGGCCATGTCATCTGCGTAGTTGAATTTTCGGGAGATGGTGTCAGGTAGGTCGTGAATATATAGGTTAAATAGGGCTGGGGCGAGAACTGAGCCCTGGGGCAAGCCATTGTTGAGTTTCTTTGTTTTACTTTTGCCATCGTTTATGAACACGTTGAAAAGCCGATCGCTGAGCATCGCAAGTATAATATTGCAGATTCGGCTACAAGGAATTACCTTTGTTAATTTTAGGATGAGGCCTTTCTTCCACACTGTGTCGTAGGCTGCTGTTAAGTCAACGAATGACACTGCTGTTTTCTACATCTTGTCGAAACCGGTTTCTATATAGTTGGTAAGGGCTAAAACTTGGTCGGTGCAGCTGCGGCCCTTTCTAAATCCCGCTTGTTCTGGAGGGATAACCCTTTCGATGTCTTCTTCTATTCGGCTCAGAATAAGACGTTCAAAAAGTTTCAAGCAGACAAAAGGAATATCATATATTCCTTGTCCTTAATTAGTTTAAGGTTCTTTTAGAATGTTCATGACGTTGTACGTTCCAATAATAAAAATAGTGGTATAAGGGCGAAAAAAATATGATAATTTTGTTCTTCCATCCCCTTAAACGGGATAGGAGGGGTGAAAAGTATTCCCTCTGACGGTATTACCCTTTTAGTATGAAACAAAATTTAAAATATGTTGTATGTATGGGCTAATTCAATGATAAGTTATATTTTGGAACTTTTGAAAAAAAACGGCGTAAAATGTGGATTTATTTGGGGAAATGTCTGCTCTTAAAAGCCGCTAAAGTAATGATCTTATAATGTTGTTTGTCAATGCACACAGCAGAATACGTTGAATCTAGGAGCTTATAAAACTTAATGTTTAATGTTCAGAGTTAGGGAAAAAAAGAAGAAGTCCTCCGTTAACGTCATGATTTAGACAAAAAGTCTAAAGTTTAAATTTTTTTTTTTTTTTTGAATATATCATTTGGGTTTTTATAAAATCTTTGGGGTTTAGAAGAAAGAAATTGCACCTTTAATGAACTATGAAATTTCATTAAGGTAGAAATCTGAAACTTGAAATCGCAAAAACATCCACTTAAAATGATGGTAAGCTAAGCGTTTTGATTTCTCTGGATCTCTCTAAAGCTTTCAATTCTGTTGATTTTGCAGGAATGATAATGAAACTAAGGAATAAATTTAAATTTTCTAGGTCAGCTTGTAAGCTAATTTTGTCCTACTTAAGTGGTAGGTCTCAGTTTGTGGTAGTTAATGGTGTGGCATCTGACGTACTTCCTCTATTTTACATTAATGATCTTCCAGAAATGACAAATACAGCAACATCTGAAGCATTTTTATTTGCTGATGATGTTTTTTTCTTGAAAGTGTTTTGCAGTGGACTACTGATAACTCCTTAGCTATTAATTCCTTCAAGACTAAAGCTATGATGTTTGGCCCAACAAATCGTTTTTTTTTTTCTAAATTTAGATGTATTTTTGGGAGATGATGAAATTCAACTCGTGAATCAGCATAAATGTTTGGGAGTTACACTTGACAGTGAACTCTCGTTTAGATCACATATTGATGCGCTAGCAGGTAAAATCTGGGGCTCGCTGCGTAGGCTTTACCGAACTAATATTTTCTTTTCCTTACGTATCAGGCAGATACTGGCACATGCGATTTTAATGTCACAATTCCTTTATGGCCTTGAAGTAGTTTCTGGTACTATCAATGTGAATCTTATGAAATTAAAACGTATAGTTAATGCAATTGTCCGGTTTGTATATAATTTAAACGTAGAGATCATATTTCAGATTATGTTAGGCATTTTCTTGGATGTTCTGTTGACAACTTCATTAAATATCGAAATTTGATTATGTTTCACAAGGTAATGAAGAATGGTAGACCATCCGCTATTTGTGGATCTTTTTTATTCTCTCCTTTTAATAGAAATCCCCATTTTGTTCCTCCTAGAATAGTCAGGTCTACTTTTGAAAGGTCCTTTATGGCTAGAATTCCTCGTTATTGAAATATATTGCCTTACTCGTTGCGCATTTTTTCGCAATCTAATAATGTTTTTCGCCCAAAACTCTTGGAATATTTTTCCGGTCTAAATTATTGATTTAATTGATACAAGGTGTTTGGCTGTGTTACCTCTAATTGGACTTAACTTCTTTTGCTTGTGAATTATTTTACTATTTGCTTTTTTTAATTATTATGGCTGGGGAGTCAATGAGGTTTGTATATTGGATGAACGTTATTATTATTATTAAGTTACTATTTGAATTGTATAACTTAGGTGTTTTTGTTACTGTGTAATATAGTATTTTGGCCTTATTGGCTTTATATTACAATACTGAATAAATAAATAAAATAAATAAATAAAAGGCTGAACTAATTTATTGAAATAAATTCCTTAAAAAATAATTCATTTTCCATCCTTATATATTCCAATATATAAAATTACCGTTAACGAAGTATCGGGCTTTTAAGCTCGTAGTTTGATAAACCAATTTGTTGTTAAATTATTAACTTTCAATTAAAAAAACTTTAAAATACCGATTGCTTAAATAAAGCAAAAAAGCCCTATTTTGTTAGAAAAAAATTAAAATAAGCTAAATTTTTAAAGAAAACAGTAAAACATAAGCTAATATTATAAAATAATCTAAAATATGCAAATATGAAAAAATAACAAATATAGCTTACATTTTTTTAAATTTCAAGATCAGACTTGTGCTCAGTCTAAATAGTTCTATCCTTTAAAATAAAAAAACAGCTCTAGCTCATCTTTGGTTGCATTAGTTATGAATGTCAAATTTATATAGAAATGTCTGTATTTAGATGGATGGGATTGTTATTGAGGATTCAGATAATCTTGATGTTCTGGGCATGAGAATACAGTCTGATGTTCGTTGGACAGATCACATTATTCAAGTATCGAAAGAAGCTTTCAAGTGTCTTGGTTTTCTAAACCGGTGTAAGAAATACTTCACGCCATCTGATCTCCTTACTATATATACCACCTACATCCGGCCGAAGATGGAATATAAATCCCAGGGCAGGTGCTTCAGTCTATTTTGAGGCTTCTGGATCGCGTGCAACGGGGAGAGTTGATGCTTATCAACTAAAATATGGTTTCGAACTCTCTTGACTCGTTGGAGCATCGTCGGAATGTGGGTTGTGTGACTTTGTTCTATAGATATTACCATGGGAAGTGTTCTGCTGAGATAAGCCGACTCATCCCGAGGAACCGGGTCTCTGTTTGTACTACCCGCTTGTCAAGTAGATCTCATCCGTTTGTTGTCTATAGCCCGGCATATCGCACAACGCATAACAGAGAAAATTCGTTTTTCAGTCGCACTAGCCGTATGTGGAATTGTCTCCCTGCGGAAGTCTTTCCTGCAAATTACAATTTAGAAAAATTCAAGTCAAATGTCCACAAACACTACTCCCTCTTTCCTCCTCCCCATAACCTATTTTCCAGATATCAACACAATGCAATGCATTAGTAGGGGCATCCCTCAGTGTTCAACGTAAAAAAAGGACGAATCACATGATGTCAAATTTACTTAGCTGCATGTAAACAAATTTCCTTTATATAAAATTAATATTATATGACTCATCCTGTGCTTAATATGGTAGAGTTGCTATTTTTAGGTGAAAACTACTAGCATAGCTATTGAACTGAACACCCCCACTGGTGTGTGATGAATTTTACTATGTTTTTTTTCAAGAAATTATAATCGCGATTAAATTTTCAATAAGGATCGAAAGTGAAATTCATCATTAAAAATTCTTTTTAAAAGATTTAAAAAAAACTTTTTAAACAGCGATTTACCATTAAGAGATAATACAATATTTTTATAATATTTTTTTTTTTTTTAGATTTTATCAACAAATGAGTGCTTTCTAACTGAACCTGTCTATGGACATAAATTTGATTTTAGTGCCTTACATTCAGATTTTGCCCATTTAACCATTAGTGAATTGGGTGATACTTTTGAATTTAATATATGCGGCAATTTAACACGTAAATGTAATGGTCGTTCCGATGTTGCCGCATGCCTCAAGAGATCAGATCAAAAGGAACATGTTTTGGGTTAGTCGCTTATTTTTAGACGAAGTCGTCAAAATTATTTATAAATTATTTTTTATTTGTTTTTTTTTTCGTTTAAAGGTATTCAACATCAATTGGATTATCATAATGGAAAAATGTATTTTAGTTTTTCCAATGGTGAAAAATGTACCAGTGGTAAAAAAGATGAAAATTATCAATTACATGTTTTCCTTGGCTGCGATTATACCTTGGATAAAGACCAATCACGTGTAACATCCTATGTAAGTAAAAATATTAGTTTTACTATTAATTTAATATTTATAATTTTTTTTGAAAACTTTTTTAAAGAATAAAAGCAAATTTAGTGAAGCGAACTGAAGCGAACATGTCAGGACCTGTTAGTAGGTAGATAAAATCTGCATTGCATTATCAGATGGAGACAATTTTTGGTATAACATTGCAACCTTTTAATAAAGTTGGTTGTAGGACTCTTAAAATGATTAATAATTTACGACTTAATTAGTTTGAAAGTAGCAGTAAAAAAGTAACGTAGCATTCTTGTAATGCTTCTTGTATATACGAGTTAAAGTAAAAAAATTACAGAGGTTTTAACGATTTTACTTTACTTTTTCTAGTCATTTTTTTAGTATACGAACAGACTAATGAAATCTTTAGTCAAATATATTTTATTTCTGTTTAAAACAATACTTTTTAAGAACAAGGGGTAGTGTGATCAGTAGTGCGATTCTGTAACTTATTTTAACGATAATCGAATTGCAAGTTTGATATAATTTTTATTAAAAATAAAAGTTATGTTTTTTCGACCTTTAATTGTGCAATGAAAATGAAAATTATTCAAATTCGAGGCCATACTCTATATTTCTTTATTAGAAACAAAAAACGTGTATTATATATCTACCAAAGGTAGAGGGTGCACATAACAAACAACTTTTCAATTTATTTTTGATCAATGGTGATAATCTTTAACTTCGAGCTCATATATTAGTTCTCATTTAGTGAGAAAATTAGTTTACATGAATGTTTGATGTTTTGCATGGGATTGTCACGTCTTTCAAAACGTGTTCTGATGATGGGAACCTAGAAAATTCCCGAAATAGATCTATCAACACATTCCTGAAAGTGGTCAATTAATAAATTTGAAAACAAAAAAAAAAACTCTATAGATTATTTGTTAGCACAATATCCTAATAAAGAAATATAGAGTATGGCCTCGAACTTGAATAATTTTCATTTTCATTGATAATCGATTTGTTCAAAAAAAAGTAAACAACAAATTAACGATTTTTTTTCATTAACATTTTTAAACGATATTTGCCATTGTTAAAGTCAGCTGTTGTTGTTATCTAAACGACAACAAGTTTTGTGTGGTTTATTAAATCGACAAAAAGTTAAATTTTTAAATAGAAAAATAGAGTTGTCGACTATCGTTAAGGTTTACTTAGTGAATCACTTAATTGTTAGTGCAAACAACAAAAGTTGTCACTATATTTTGCGATTGTCGGATCGTTAAAAATTACTGAATGGCACTACAGGAGTTATTATAATTTTCATTTTGACAATTTTCATTTAATTGGATTTTTGAAAATTATTTTTAGCTTTTTTTTAAATAATAAAGTTGTCAGGGATTTTTTAAAGTATAATATAGTAAATTAAGCTCTCCGTACACTATTTAATTTTGTCGATACTTTCCAAATTGTCTCTCAATTGTTTTACGTCTGTACAGAAACAAAAATTAATGGTTCTGTTTAGTAAATATTTTACACATTTTGCAATAAAAACAAACTAATTACAATATAGTACATATAAAAGTACCCATACACTACACCGAAAAAAATTCATGCGCTATTTATACGAAAATCGCCGTACATTGTATGAAGTATTTTGTTGTTTGTACAATGTACGAAATGCATTTTAATTTTACGAAATAATTTTTAAATATTGAATCATTTCAAACGTTATCGATATGGTCCTTGGATATGCGACTACGGATATCGCTGAAAATAATCACATCGATATTTAACGTTCTTAAATTATATATGTGCTGTATTAAATTTTTGAAAATTCGCTGCAGTGCACGGTGAATAGCGGTTCAAAGTTCGCTATTTTTATCAAAACTGAGCGAAATACCTCATGCTTAAACTGCTCTAACTTTATAAAATGAAAATGATATAACCTCATATGAAAGATTGAATCTTCTACTTTTAGATATTTATTAGATAATCATACACACAAAAAAATAAAAACCCATTTCAATTGCGGAAATTCCGCCGACAACGAAAATTGCCTAATTCAATTAGAAATTGATAGCTCTTTAATTGAATTATTTTTCAATTAAATAATAACTCATTTGATTAAAAAGTGATCAATATGGTATAACTTCCCAAAATCCAAAAAATAAAAATAAAAATTGTTGTTGCCATACCAAATGTTTTTTTTTTTTATAGACGTGTTGTTGCCATTACCAAATGTTTTTTAACAGCTTGAATTTTATAACATTGAATTTAAACCGGCATGAAATTCTCATTTAGTTAGCAGATTTATTTATACTTATGTGAACTAATTCACACAGAAATTAGTTTTTTTCTTTCTATTGAAGCGTAGGGGTTTTGCCAATTTTTTTTGGATTTTTTCTTTGCAGAAATTTTATTGAAATCAGAGCATTTTTTTTTTTTTAATAATTTTTAATTTATTTTTTGCATTTTCTTTCTGTTTAAAAAAAAATTTTTATTTAACTTCAAAAATTTCATTTCAATTTTATGATAATGTTTTAGAATAAATAAATGTTCAGATTTAAACAACTGAAACTAAATTATTCAACTTAATAGAGTAATAAACCTAATAAGAATTAATATCTAATCTAAATGAAATGAATTTCAAATATTTATTACTAATACAACTAAACATAAACATTTATAAAAACATGATGTTTGCGATAATATAAAAAAATGGCAAGCAATTTCCGAATTTGAGCAAATATTTAATTGATTCAATTAATTTTTAATTGACAGCTTTTAAAATTTTCAACAAACCTTTTTAATTAAAAAAACTAAATACGAAAATGCAAAAACTACATCTTTAATTTTTCTTAAACAATTTGTAGATTATATTGTCTTGTACAACATATCAAAAATTCAGAGTGGGTTTTCCACTAGTTCGAAAAATATTTAGATTTTAATACGAAATTCTCATATTATTTTCCTAAAAAAGTAAAATTTTCAGTTTTGTTCAATACGCACGAATTTTAAATTTCGCAAAACTCACGATCCATAGTCCAGGGAATACTATCTATGTTCGGAATTCCTCCAAGTCATTAAGTTTTTGAAACATTCTTACCTACAAATGCAAAAACACGTTTTTTTTCGTCATATTGAATATCTTCTATTACTTACTCGTTATGGGTTCTTAAACTACTGCTCGTAGTTATAAAATACTTTTAGAATGTATCCGATATCTCTATTTGTGGATTCTTAAGCTACTGCTCGTAGTTATCAAAATACTGCTCGTACTTTTAGAATCTATCTGATATCGCTATTTTTTTTTATTAATTATTAATTAATAATCATATAATTACAAATTATATACCTATTACACTAACCGAGCACTAGCTACTATGGCTTTCAGTGCGTTGTAGCGAAAACAGACCAGTACCTTCGGTGGGAATCGAACCCACGACCCCTGCACTGATAAGCCAGCACGCTACCAACAAGCCTACCGGGCGCACAATCGCTATTTGTTTTAAGATAAATCGATAATTTAAACTTAAATAGTTTAGTTTAACATAGAATCTTGTACTGGTTATTGCTGCCAACGAAAAAATTAAGATATCAAGTAAATTAAAAAGCGTTTTAAAAAGAGTACTGTTAACATATGCCGTAACGAGTTTTATATAAGAAAATTTGTTCGCGGTGTACTAACGTCCCGAATATGACGGAAAATCTGTTTTTGCACTTTTAGGTTACAATATCACAAAAACTTAATAATTTGGAAAAGTGCATATTCGGATTCAGACCGCTAAAGACAATTTAAAAAGTACACTCTAAACTACTGGTTTTAAGTATTGCGAAATTGAAAATTCGTGTGTATTGAAGAAAATTAAAAACTTAACTTTTTTTATAAAATAATAGAATTTTTTACTCAAATCTAAATATCTTCTGACTCCATGAAGAAACCACTCTGAGATTTTCATATGTTATACAAGACAATATGATCCATCACCACAACAAAAATCGAAGATGTAGTATTTAAAATATTCTCGAAAATATAGCGTTTTTGAAATTTTGCAAACTTTCTGGCAAAAGATTGTATAATTTTCTAACAAGTATCAAAAATTAGATTTGTATCATCTAGTTCTTTCATATGAGATAAAATTTTTTAAAATCGAATAAAAACTTAAAAAGTTAGAATAGTTTAAACTTTAGGTAGTTTTCTTAGTTTTGCTTAAAATGTCGAACTTAAAGATGCTATAGATAGAACGCGAACTACACCGAATTTCGAAAAAACTTAATAATAAAGGAACGTTAATACCAATTTGCTTTGCTCACTTTTAATCAAAATCGAAACACATCCAAAAACGACTAAAATCGAATCGAAATAATAATAATATTGGGTATACAAGTTAATAGTCGATTTTTTTTGACTTAAAAATGCATTTATTATAATAACAAAATGAATTGATACATTATTCAAAGTATTGTCCATCGTAGCCACTACTTTTTCCCATCTTTCTGGTAGCATATGGATTCCGCGCCAAAACAGGTAAAGAATGAATCAAGCCAATTTCTGATGCCCTATTCTGAAGTGAAGATGTATTCCAGTACCAGGGCGTTCTGCATCGATCGAAACAAATGGTAGTCAGAAGGGGCAAGGTCTGAGCTATAAGGCGGGTGAGCCAAAACTTCCCATCCACTGTTTTCCAATAGTTTTTGACCGGTCTTGCAACATGTGGCCGAGCGTTGCCATGATGGAAGATTATGGCTTCGTGTCTGGTCGAATACTCTGGTCGTTTATCATTGATTGCTCTCTTTAAACGAATCAATTGTGTTCGGTACAGGTCCCCTGTGATCGTCCTGACCCGATCTCAACAGCTCATAATACAAAACACCCTTCTGATCCCACCAAAAACTGAAGGATTTCTTTTTGTAGCGTTCCAGCAGCATTTCCGACATTTCCTTTCAACGTCTCTCGGCTTCAATTCATATGGGACCCGATTTCCTTGCTTTTGAATGAATGTCAATGCTTTTAAACGTAGGGAAATGGCTTGTTGTGTAACTCCCAATGATAATTCATGTTCTTGTTGCGTTTGACAACAATCTTCGTGGAGTAATGCTTGCAATTCCTCATCTTCAAACGTTTTCCGCTGACCAGGCCTCTCCTTGTCTTGTGTGTCGAAATCACCACTTTTGAATCGCGCAAACCATCGTTCACAAGTATTTTGAGTTGGTGCATGTGGACTATAAGCTTCTACCAACAATCGATAACTTTCAGCAGCCGTTTTCTTCAAATGAAAGAAGGTTATCAGACTTCCCCGCAAAACATATTTTTAGGCACAAAATTCCACATTATTATAGCGATTGAAAAAAATGTGTGTTTACACTTTGGCGTCTGAATTATAATACCATATTTGTTATTATTGACACAAACCAAATGTGATAGCTATGCCATATTTTGTCCAAATCGACATTATTAACTTGTATACCCAAAATAATAATAATCGGGGTAACAGTATAATACTGTCAAAAATGTTAATCCCACGTTCTACCGACCGTCGCTGACGCTTTGGCAACACTGCCGATTGCATTTTTCTGCCTGCGGTTTTCTCAAATTCTTGGGTCATTTTTGATTCCAGGCTCCGATGAAGTAAGAATTCGATATCTTAATAATTTCGAATATATTAAATAAATAAGTAAAATGAAAAATTAAATTTTTTTAAAATTTCTAATTTGGGGAATTTTAAAGAAAAATACACGTTTTTCCACAAATGGGTCATTTTTGGCCAAAATAAGCCACTTGCAATAAAACTGTGGGGTGGAATGACAAATCTATTGCTTAGTGACACCCTGTTAAATACTTAAAAAAATCTGTTTCCAAATATGAACTGATATCTTAATTTTTCATTAATTTTTATTTAATTAAACTATTTTTCTTCTTCTTATTTTAGGCACCTGATGCTTGTTCATTTTATATAACCTTTGAAACACCATTGGCCTGTTTACCCGAACCCGATAGTGTTAAAGGAAATAGTTGTAGTGTACGCGACAGCAATACAGGTCATACATATGACCTAATGCCACTCAGTGATAGTAATTACAGGTAAAGTGTTTAATGAACTTTATAGTTTATAATTTGTGTAAACATTTTGTAAATTTTTATTTATTTTTTTTGACTCTTTACAGAACAATTGATCGTCAGGGAAATGTTTTTGTTATAAATATTTGTAAACCCGTTTTGTATGGTGAAAATGCCATGTGTCCAGCGGACAGTAGTATATGTCTATTGAAACTTCAAGAAACCGATTACAAGAAAAAGTAAGTTAGATTTTTCGATACTTTCACTGAATTGCTTCATATTTATGCTGATTCTTTACTAAATATTTTAGATTTATCAATTATGGTACCGTACAACCAAAACCAGTATTAGAAAATGGTCATCTAATAATGCGTCATACTTCGTTGACACCCTGTAATGGTGCAACAAATTTTACATCTATCATTTATTTTTATTGTGATAAAGATGTTAAGGTAAGTTCAAATAAATCTCACCTTAATAGCACGAAAATTATGTAATAGGCAAATACTACACAAAAAAAAACGTAACTGAAAAAATAAAATAAAAATGATTTCTCTAGCTCCGAAAAAATTCCCTGCTTTGCCAAGAAATTAAAAAGTGTTGGAATTTGGTTTACCTGCATAGAAAAAAGTATAATCGTGTTTCAATTAAAATATTTGTTTATTCAATTAAAAGTTTGAATTCGGTCTTATTACGGAAATCGTAGTGTCAATTAAAATAATTTGTAACTATTAAATTGATGTATGTAGTTTCAACTAAAATTTCAATCATACACAAGCAAAAAAATGATATGGTGGCATATCTAATTAGATTCACCAAAAATGGTGGATACAATTGTATATACGTGGATCAAATTGGATTTAATTTCTTCTAATGATATCCATACTACAACAAATTTAATTACAATTAGGTCCAATTAGTACTTTTGTTAAATATAATAGTCAATTTAAAATAATTATTAATTAATTATGATTTTAAATAATTTTGCATAAAACATTATTGAATTTTTTACTGAATGTGAGATTTGAACTTTGAAAGTGAGAAAAGTTCATATACGATTCTAGTTTTTAAACTATTTCTTTTTATAAAAAATTAAGTTAAGAAGAATAAAATTATGCATGAACGGCAATTTAAAAGTTTCAACTTATAATACGTGGTTCATATTAACCGAGGTCAATTTTCTTTAAATTTTTTTTTTAAAGTATTCCTCTAAGTCTTTAAAATTTAAAACTATTCGAAAAGGTGAGGAAATCTTTCCTTCGACTTTCTTAAAAAAAAATTTTTGCTATACATTTAAAAAAATGTATGAGTTTTCGGTTTAAAATTGTTTAAAATTAAAAAAAAACCATGGGAGAAATCGCAAAGCTTTGGACAGTTAATATTAAAAATGTAAAATAATATGAAATTTTATTTGTGGGACTTCCAGAAATAGTTCGTCTTAGCCGAAGGTTCGTATGCCAAAACGTCGGCACTTTCAATTATCTTAAATAAAACATGGATTTCTTATTTGAATGCATTCGGATATAATAAAATGAAGTAATAATATCTTTTTATATATTGTGCCATACAAAGCAATATAGAACGAGCTATAGTTGTATTGAATATTATACCATAGTAAAAAACTCTTTTTTTACATAAAATGAAGTTAAGAAGTATGAAATTATGCTTGAACGGCAATTTAAAAGTTTCCAAGTGGTTCATACTAACCGAGGTCAAATTTCTTTATAATTTTTTTATAGTTTCCCAGAAAGTCTTTAAAATTTAAAACTATTCGAAAAATTGAGAATATCTTTCAAAAGCAAAATTGCAATGCTTTAGAAAGTTTGTGTTTAAAAGACTTCCAGAAATAGTTCGTCTTACCCGAGGGTTCGTATTAGGAGACCTTAATATTCTTAACTTCAAATCATAAATTGCAATTTAGTTTTGAATTTTTCCACTCTTGTTGTGAACAAGGGATGTGCCACTGTTTTTATTAAGTTAACGGTTGTAACTTTTGTAAATAAGTACTGGCAATGCACTTATTATCAATGTTGGGAAAGCGTTCTAAGTCAGTACTGTGCCAGTCAGGGTTGTCAGATTTTTTTGAGCTCCATCGCCAAACCGGATGTCAAAAATCGCCAAAAATCGCCAAAAGTCAAATTTGTTCAGTTTTTGATAATTTTTTTATTTAAAAAAATAAAATTTTGTTTACACAAAAAAAGCTAGTATAATATTTAAGTCAAAAATCGCCAAAAACTGATAAAAAAACTAAAATTTAATTTAGACCATGGCAAACTAAAGAATTAAATGCAACATATTTAGTTACTTGCTTGTTAGGTTGCAATGGACTGAGGAACCGTGAGTCTTTGTTTAAGCGGGAAATATAGGTTTCCCATAGTATCGCTTAAATTTTACCAAAATGTATTTTTTATCAAAATAACATATCGCACGCCTAGTACAAAAGTGACAACTCAAAATTTTGTAGGCCTAGGTGAGGACATACCGTTTTCAAAAATTTTGAAACACCCTCAAAATTTTGAGTTATTTTCAAAAAACTGTTTTAGGGTAGGTCGTATCACTTTAGTACCTCTAACTCACACATTGACCGATTTCAAAATTTAAAACAGTTTTGGAAAGGCAAAGAATTAAGCTTTCATGAAATGTATTCATAAAATATATATTCCAAGAAATTAGGTAAGTGTTTATCAAAAGTTTATCATTTTTTTATTTTTTCCCTAAGTTTTCAAATTCAACAAGAGTTATTTTAATTTTTTTCTATGAAAACCTAAAAAAAAAAAAAAAAAAAATCGGTTTATATTTGCAAAAGTTACTAAACTTTTTCTAAAGTAAAAATTTTGGGATTGCAGACTTTTCTTTTGGTAAACCACTTGACTTACAAACGTAAATTAAAAACTGTACAAATATTATTTATATGTTTTGCGCTGGGGGAGAAAATACTAAAAACAGGTGTTAATGAAAAGTTGAATAACTTTTACAATTTTCATCCGATTTGAAAAATGACAACCATGTTTTGTTAAGAACTAAATTTTCTTGATACGTTGGTATTAATTTTTATAAGCTTTCATATTAAAATAAGCAATGAAAAGCTACTAAAATCAAAAAAGTTTATAATTTTCGTTTTTTTTTTTTTGTAGATATTCTTAACAAAAACAATACTTTTAAAAATGCACGTCATTTTAAAGCGTGATCAGTTTTCTTTCCAAACCCGTTAAAAAAATTTAAATCGGACAAAAACTGACTGAGTTACAGGTCGATAAGTTGACGAACATCACTGAAAACGGTTTTTTTAGAATAACTTCTGAATTTAAGGGTGTTTCTGAACTTTTTTGCCACAATTTGTAATGTACTCAACAAGACCTACAAGTTTTTCCAAGTTTTTTTTTCACTGTGTTATGTTCAATTCGAATCTTGCAAAAAAAATGTTTCTAAATACAACGTGATATCATTATATATGCTTATATGGTTGGCAATATATTACGATACATGTTCATATCTTATATTCAGTTTATGCAAATTTTATGATATGTCGTAATATATCATTATATATCATTGTATCGTATGTTATATATTAGCATATCTTGTATATCTGATCATATGAAATAAATATAGATCTATATATGACCATATATTCTACCATATATAATTATATGTAAGTGTATATGGTACAATTTACAAAAATAATTCTATCACTTTAATATATAATTATATATGGCAACACATATCATTATATATAATAAAATTTAATGAACAAATATATCACTTTTATATATATTTTAGCACCGTTTATAATTAGAATATAAATGGTTTCAAAATTTAATGCATAAAAATTAAAACTATGGTTTTTTGTTTTGTAATGATTATTAATATTTATTTATTAAAGTACTAAAAAACAACGTCATAATTATTAGAATTTAGGCAGCGTTGGCATTCAATACCTTTTAATAATAAGCTCAAGATTGAAATGAAAATTTTTAAACAGCGATTCCATTAAGGACATATGTGTTCTTGTATAACCGGTCCTATTTTGATATTTTAACGGTTTGATTGTGAAATATCTTGAACTAAAGTTAAAATAACGCTAACATATCAAAATACAGATTTATAATGGTATTTTGTAGATATAATAAAATTTAATTTGTAAAATTTTGAAATAAACCCTTTGATATTAGAAGACACATGCCACTATTGGAATTGTTGTTTAAAAACTTTCATATCGTTATTGAGATAGGCGTGGCAGGCAACTATCGGTATAATGAAAAGGTAGTGTTTGCCAATCATGATTTTAAGCCGACGAAAATGTAGACTAAAGAAGAACAAAGGTACTCAACATCTGTTAAATTTTATATGCCAACTGGTTTTAAGATAACAGTTTTTAGAGGTTTTTTAATGCATATTTTTATACAAACAAAATGTTGTGTTAATTATACAAAACTTTTGCAGAGAATACATTAAACAACACAAATTAACTTTACAATTTAAATACAATTGTTTAAAAGCATTAAAATTAATTAATAACAAGTACCACTGTTAACACATTTTTTTCGAAACTCTCTAAAACCGTATCACGTTTTTAGAAGATAGCGTTGGAAACGGTTTGTTTAAACAAATGAAACACCCAACCCTTATAACATTCGTATTGGATTATAAATTTTAAATTTTAAAAATTAAATAGTTGCTTAATTCCGCTGTAGACAAGATACTTTCTACCACCGATCCTGTTTTGTGGTTAACGAAATAGTTGTTTAGAAAAATCTAAAATCGCTGAATTACTAAATAGGGAGATTTATAGTGTCCGACCGAACTCATTTTTTCGGCCGAAGCCGAACTTCGGCCAACATATCAATGTTCGGCCGTAGCCGAAGCCAAACTTTTTGTTTTAATAAAAGAAAAATATAAATTGTTTTTTTTTTTGATCAATTTGTTTAAACCAAAAAGTTATTAAACATAAACAAAAATAAAAATTCGTAGGTATATTTTTTTTTTTAAAAATCATATTTTTAAAATAGTTGTACTATTTAAGTAAAAAAAAAGAATAAAATATTTGTACTATATTTTATAGTCAAAGAAAACTAGTTAATCGATTTTTAAGTTGATATAGAAAAACCTTAAACTTTAATATTTAAAGTTAAAAAGTTTGATATTATAATAACAGAAAAGCAATTTTTCTGCATTCACACCATGTGAATTGCTTCGTCTATCAGAATACAGCTGTCCGGCAGCGCTAAAAAGCTGTTCGCTAGCTACACTAGTTGGTGGGGCTGATTAATATTTTATTGTAAATTTATAAATGGACTTGAATTCCAATACTCAAATATATTTATATTTCGGGACTTAAAGGCTAAATTCCAAGTCTGGTTCTGCATCATGTCTATCCCAAATTGATGAATCTGTTATTCTCTTTTTAGGATTACTTACCAATCGAAATTAATTGCAAAATATAAAAGTATACGTTTATTTAAGTTATGTCGCAATAAATTTGATTATTTGCTTATAAGTCTTGTAGGTATATTTCTGGAATTTTTTTTTTAAACTCTTTTGGCTTTTTGAAATTTTTTCGCACACATTGATATTTAAATATCGTTGTTTTTTTTGTATTCTATCATATTCAACGTTGTATTTTTTATGTAGTTTTTTTTTTTGTAAATTCTGAAAAGTAAATATAACCACAGTTGTTATTTATTTGTGCTTTTTATAAATAATCATAAAAAGTTCGGTAGTTCGGCCAAATTCGGCCAAAATTTGGCCAAACACCGAACTTGGCCGAATTTCACTTTTTGGCCGAACTCCGAAGCCGAATACTCGGTCGGACACTAGAGATTTATCCTTCATAAACAAAATATCGTTTTGATACATAATACCGACCGTATGTTATTTTTTATTATTATTTTTAATTATTTTGTAGAACAAGAACGATTAAAGTTTGCTGTTTATGTCTGCTTTTGAAAAAATCTGTTAAAACCAGAATTGAAATAACAATTTAAGTAAAAATATATTTGTTTCAAGGTACACTCAAAAATAAAGGTACACTTATGATAGTGTTTAAACAAATTTGAACTGTACTCTTATTCACTAAAATTCATAATAATATTCAATACTTGAAAATTTGGCGAACACATAATTTGATTTTCTTCCTCGGCAAATGTTGTTTTTTTGTTTGTTTTACCTAGAGTTTTAAATTTATTCTATGTTCCAACTTCAGATTCATAAAAAGCATACATTTTTATTTTATTTTCAATTTATAACGAGCTTTCAACCTCCGTATATTTACAAAAATAAAGCAAATCAAACATATTAGCTAGGTTGATACTAGTATTTCGATCTGGCTAAAGATCTCATCAGAACCCGAAGTTTTAGAAAAGTTAGAGCCTCCATAATAGGCAGAACTTTAACAAAAAACCTATTAATAATCAATTTTGCTCCATTCTTGTCTTCTTAGTAATCAAGCACGTGGTTAGGTCTTTTCCTAACACGCATCATGACGTTACTAAACTTTGAAGACCAAAAATGTTCTATTTATATAAAAAATTTTTAGTTTGTACTCTGGCTCAAGTAATATTTTTTACAGTTATATTAGTTTTTTGTTTTTATATACATCGAGATTATTTTTATGTTATTTTCAATTTATAACGAGCTTTCAACCTCCGTATATTTACAAAAATAAAGCAAATCAAACATATTAGCTAGGTTGATACTAGTATTTCGATCTGGCTTAAGATCTCATCAGAACACGAAGTTTTAGAAAAGTTAGAGCCTCCATAATAGGCAGAACTTAAACAAAAAACCTATTAATAATCAATTTTTCTCCATTCTTGTCTTCTTAGTAATCAAGCACGTGTTTAGGTCTTTTCCTAACAAGCATCATGACGTTACTAAACTTTGAAGACCAAAAATGTTCTATTTATATAAAAAATTTAATTTTGACATTATTTTTTAAAATTAATATTTATATTTTTTATTTCTGCATTACAATCAGTACTTAATTGGATTAAAATAAAAAGTACTGATCTCTAAAACATTTAAAATTTTTTTTTTTAATTTTTAATTAAAAAACTTATTAGATAAAGTTGTATCAAATTATATATTATAATTTGATCATATTTGATAGACCCATTTTTCGGATCAAACTGTATGAGATTTTAGAAATCATGAGATCAGCTAATGTATGCCGTTTTTCGGATTAAATAAGATGTGATGTTTAGTTATATGTGATACTCTTTATATATAATCATATACAGTTGAACCTCGATTATCCGGGTTGCTCGGGACCGGACTCAGCACGGATGATCGAAAACACGGTTAAATAAGTTAATTATTTTTCCCAAATTTTAAATCTTTGTATGTTGGTGAAAAGAAAAAACAAACAAATAAATATGTGTGCTGCACGGATAATAGAGGTGAAGCACGGTTAATAGAGGAAACAAAATAATAGCACGGATAACAGAGGTAAACACGGTTAATAGAGGTATAAATCTAACCAGCAGCATGCCGGTTAACAGATGTACCCGGTTAATAGAGGCAAGGATAATCGAGGTTCAACTGTATGCTTATATCGGAACCATTTTCGTCGGGGAGATAATTTGTGAAATCGAGTGAATTTTTTTATGAAACTATAAAATAAAAAAAATTTGTAAAAAATTTCTTAATATTAAGAAAATTTCTTGGATATAATGAAATTCTATATTGAATCAACGAAAAAAATTCGAATTCGAATTCGAACGAACGAAATTCTCTGAAATTGTTTCATTGTTATTATGAAGGAAAATTCTTTAAGTGTATGTAAATGTTCAGTTTTCTTTTTATAACAGCTCAAATATATTTTTGAGAAAATAGACCCTGTAAAAATGGCTTTATAACATGTTTTGTTAATCTAGCGAAGCAATCGGTAAACTTTTTCACTTTTTTTTATTAAATGTAGTAATTTTTTTTGCGGATTTTGGGTCTAATTAGTTGAAAAATAGTCGATATCAGTATAAAGAAGTGAAAAAGAGGGAAGCAAGCCTTCAAAGGTGACAACCTGCATTCTGATGTATTTTTCGAATTATTACACTTAGAATACTCTGTAGGTAAAGACCACTGCATATGTAGTTAAAAACAAACGAAATTTCAATAGAAGAAAGAACGATTTACATTTCCGTAAATTCAACTAACATTGTCAATTGTTTTTACTGTTCAAAAAATTAATCACAATTGTAGTAAAAATGAACCACATATACAGTAAAAAAAAAAATAATTTTTTTTTTTTTTTATTTTTTATTTTTTATTGTATCTTTATTTACAATATATTTTACAATCTTAAGTTAATTATATAAAAAGGTTGCGATTAACTTACGTTATTAGGTTTCAGTAAACCTAATAACCTAATATAATGTGAACTATTTACATTATTTACATATTTACAATATTATTTTCTGTATGGCAAATCTAATACATGGAATCTTTTTAGTCTTTTAATCTCTTCTGAATCGTCCAATAATGTAATAGCTAGAGTATTTGGATGGTTGGTTACTGAGCCTTTCTAGGTAACGAGAACTAAATCTGTTTATTTCGTTTTTTTATGGTTGGAATCAGGAGATCCTTATGAATAGGGTGATTTGTTATATACCAAGGTGCTTTAACAATTTGTCGTAGTGTTTTAGATTGGTATCGTTGTAAAATTTCTACGTTAGAGTTACTTGTAGTTCCCCATAACTGTATACCATATGTCCAAACAGGTTTCAATATAGCGTTATAGATTTTGATTTTGTTGTCAAGCCTGAGTTCAGACTTTGGTGTTAACAGCCAATACAACTTTTTCGTTTTTATATTTAAATGTTCTCTTTTTTTTTGATGTGTTGTGTATTTGACACTATTGGATTCAGGTATTTGGGATCCATTTATATAAACCGGCGAACAATCGTTTTTCCTCAAAGTAAATGTAATATGTACTGATTTTCAGTATTAACTACAATTTTCCATTTTTTTTAGCCATATATCTAGCATATCTAGTTCTCTTTGTATTTTTGTTGAAGCTATAATAGGAGATTCATCTGACGATATTACAGCTGTGTCATCAGCATATGTTGCAATTGTTACATCTTCAGTTAGAGCCATATCTGATGTAAAAATTGTATATATGATAGGACCTAGAACACTGCCCTGAGGTACACCTGATTTTATATGACACATTTTAGAGAATTCATCACTTACTTTTATTAAATACATTGGGGTTGGTAAAAAAGATTTAAGTTTAAACAAGAGACCTTGGTGCCAAACCCTATCAAGTGACAGTTTAACCTCTAAAAAGACAGCGGAGCTATATAATTTTCTTTCAAAAGAGTCAGAAATTATATCAACTACTCTATGGATTTGTTCTGGAGTCCCATGTTGATGCCGAAATCCGAACTGGTGTGCCGGAATTATGGTTTCTTTTTCCAAATGTGGCAACAACCGATATGACAACAATCGTTTAAACAATTTTGAAAAGGTAGGCAGCAAACTAATAGGTCGGTACGAATTTATTTCATTTTCTGGCTTATTGGGTTTATGAATCATAATGATTTCCGCACATTTCCATTGTGTTGGAAAATAAGACAATCTCAATATGGAATTAAAAATGAGAGCCAAAAACAGTATGAACTTTTTGGATAAATTCTTAACTACAATTGCGTTGATTCCGTCATAACCTGGAGATTTCGTATTATTTAGCTTAAGAATTTCTTTTTTCACTTCAATTGGAGAAAATGATTAAATTGGAAAATCCATTTGACAATGAGAACCCAAAAATGTTACTATAGAGCAATTCCATATGAAAACGATCAAAATTGGCAAATTTTTGGTCGACCCCTCTCCGATTTTAAAATAAATAGTCTCAATCGATTGCCCAGCAAAAAATAATGTACCTACATATTTTTTTTTTTTTTTTATAGTGACTGGTTTAGTGGTGGTGTGCACCACTGTCATGTTGCTTTAATTGAAAAATAAAATTTTCCTAATTTTTCTTGTTAAATAATTAAAAATAATTCAATTATAAAAAATATAAAAACAATGAGAACAAGGTGGTCTCTTAAATGCTCTTCTCCTGTCCAAACAAGGAGTCGGGGCCCATTTTTTTATTGCTGATTCTTAAAGCAAAAATTATGAGGAATCCAAAAAAAATAAAATTAGCCGGAAAATTTAGGAGCTTCTGTGGAAAATCGGAAAATTTAATTTTCATGAGAAAATTTAATTTTCATGGGAAAAAGGTAAATTTCTGAGAAAAATTAGGAAAATTTTATTTTTCAATTAAAGCCTGATTCAATACCTTTCCAACGAGCTATCACTCGTTGCGATCGCTTTAGTAGTTTTTTTTAAAACAACTTTCAATGAGGTCCCTTATGAAGAATTCTTCAATTTTGTCACATGACAGTGGTGCACACCACCACTAAACCAGTCACTATAAAAAAAAAAAAATATGTAGGTACATTATTTTTTGCTGGGCAATCGATTGAGACTATTTATTTTAAAATCGGAGAGGGGTCGTCCAAAAGGTGATCGCTTTCATATGGAATTGCTCTATATGCCTCTCACTGTCTGAGTTTGTAACTACGAATTCTTCAAAGGTTTTTTCCAAATGCTCAGAAAATGCATCAGCAAAAAAAATAAAAAAATATTTTTTTCAATAAAAAAAAAAACTGTATAAAACGAATGTAAAATCATACTACAGTAATTTGATGTGGTTTATTTTTTTTAAATAAACTACAATTGTAGTCAAAACTAAAATTTGTTCTAAACATGACTATTTTATCACTTAAAATAAAGATATTGTATTACAACTCAAACAACTGCAAATATTTGCAGCGAAAGTTCACTGAGTGTATGTTTAATTTTACCAGGGTTGTTAAAGTTTTAGCAATTTTTTTCAATTTTAGATATCAATTTGGCTATTCTTTTTTAATTTAAAATATTTGTTTAAATTTCTGAGATATTTCTTAATTTTTGGGTTTTTATTTTTTTAAGTTCTGACGTTTCTTTTAATTTTTGGCAATATGTTTTTTTTTTTTTTAATTTTGACGAATTATTTTTAATTTTGGTAATTGTTTTAATTTTGGGTTTAAAAAAATCTTTTTTTAAATTTTTTTGTATTGTTTACAGAATGTACATCCCGAATTAATCGGTTTTCATGGTTGTTCATATGAATTTTCATTTATGACCCCGCTCGCCTGTACGGATTTACCACCATGTACGGCCATAACGCATGATAATGAAATGTAAGTTAAAATACTTTTCCAACCAAATAAAAATGCACTTCACATTTTTGTATTCTTTTATTTAATAACTATTTTTCTTTGTTTTCTCTTTATTTTATTTTGTAACTTTAGCATTAACATGAGTTCGTTAATGAACAAACCAATTAAATTGCAACAGGATAATCAGAATTATATAATTTCTGTTTGTTCACCTGCTGGTCATCCTTGTATGGAAAATGATGGTAAGTTTACTTAGGTGTAAGCATCATTTTAAATTAATTAAAAGCATTGAAAAGAAATCTTTTAACTTGTCCAAATATCGATGGTCATAAGTTGACAACTTGTAACTGACAACGCAGTTATCTCTTAAGAAAATTGGTAAAAACTTCTGATTGTTTTGGTGGTAAAAAATTATTTTGTAAATAAAAAAAAATTTTTTTATATATTCTGAAATCAGCAGTTTACAATTTTATAGAAAATATTTCTGTAGATTTAAGCATAATATACTGTTATTTGCATTCAACAACATTTAAGGTAAATATTTTTGTTTGCAAATATTTATCCAAAGCTTTTGCTGATTTTAGCAGATTAAATTGCTATTTTCAATTAACTAAAATTCAACTCCGATGTTCTTATCTATCCGATGTTCTTATCTCCTGGGCTCCCCCTGGGTACGCCACTGTATGGAAGGACCCTTGCAGAAAAATTGCTAATATCTGCAAAAGTGGTTTGCTAAACATAAGTGAGCTGATTTTTAGCAAAAAACTTGTAATTTCAGTAAAATAGTTTGCTGATACTTAGTTCAATGCAAATTAAATCGAATTGTTGAACTTAACAAAATTGTTTGCTGGATCCTGACATGGTCGAGTTTTTCGAATAGTTGTTTGACGACTGCGCAATTTTATCGAAACACTTAAAAATTAAAAAAAAAAAAAATATTTTTTTTAAATTTGTTGTAGTTGTCCTAGGACGCAATGTTCATCAGAGTGAGGTGAGATTTGCTAGGAATATTCTTTGGAAATTAATTTTCCAAAAAGTATTCACTTGTTATACAGTCAAAGCCCCAGTATAACGAATATAAAAATTGAAAAAAAACAAAAAATTTTAATGAAAAAAGATTTTTTTTTGAGAGCCTTTTAATTTAGGAGTACACCTACAATTGAAGTTTAATTTTGAATTTAAAATAAACTCAGCAATTTAAGAAATGTTCAAATGTGCAGTCGATTTAGTACAAAAAGTCGTTGCGATATAACGAAAATTACAATATAACGAATGGGCCTCACAATATATCATTCGTTATACCGGGCCTTAACTGTATTTACCTTTTTACCTGAGTTCAAACGTACAAAAAGTGCACTTTCACTATTCGAGTTACACTCAAAAAAAAGTTACTAAAGTCAGCAAAAAATTTTACAGAGTAAGTTAAATTTAATTTAGGAGGGTACTTGCAAAAAAATTGCTAATGTTATCAAAATCTTTTGCTGAAAATCAGCGAGCTGACTTTTAGCAACAAAATTAGTAGATTCAGCAAAAGTTTTGCTAACACTTAGCTGATTAAAAATTTAGAAAATCCTTGCTAAAAGTTAACAACATTTTTGCTGAATATTAGTAGACTGAAAAAACTCAAAAATTTTTTAGAAAATGATACTTTAGTTAATTTATTTGCTGAAAATCCTAAAATTTTTTTTGTGATTTATTTAAAATTAATTAACAATAATTTATAAGTTACAAAATATAAAAATGTTCATACTGCCACATTGACTACATTCATTAATGTAATATCTGCAAATATATAAAAATAATTATATATAACATAACACAAACAACAACCTACATCAAAAGTTTTCTAAATGATGGCATCTTTGAAAGGAATCCTTAGATAATTCTGGCAACGAAACGAAAAAATAACAAAATATGATATAAAAAACCCTTTCTTTGCACTAAGAGACAGCAAACATCAAAAATTACCTAAAAAGTGTATCCTTGTCTTTTGCTTTAGTCTGTCTATCGGTACGTATATTTGTTTGCAACTTAAAATTGCCAATTTGACTACACTACATTAATCATCATTTTAAACATTTAGTTTACAAATACACATTTAATCTATATCAAATTAAAATACTTTATTTTGTTTTTACTTCAATTTATAGACAATTATTTTCACAAGTCGGCGACAACACAAAATTTAGATAGATTATTCAACAATTTTGTTTTGTGTATGAAAAACAGATACAAAAATCTTCCATGGTTAATTTTTTTTTATGTCTTATAATAGTTGTACTTTTTAGTATTATTTTCCTTTTCTCTACGATATCTTGACATGCCGCGACATCTATTTCATTCTGCGTATATTTTTCTATCTGGTTGTCGTTCACACTATTAATGTGCTTATCAGCTCAATTTTTTAAGCAAAATTAATTAGTAATACATTAGTAACATATTAGTAAAACATTAGTTCAAACAGTTAAGTGCTTAATAAGTATAACTAAAATTTTAGATGAAAACATAATTTTAGCAAACAATTTGCTGAAAAATAGTATACTTGATTTACAAGACGTTTTACTAACTTTTCTACTAACTTTTTGAATGTACTCGACTACTCCAAAAAGGGGGGCCCTGTTGAAAAGTACTGGGTTCAAAATGGACAATTTTGTCCATAATGAGTTAAAATTGTTGTGTAAACGTCTACAAGTGGTATTTCTTTTCCAATATAATTTACAAGTGATGTAAGTCAGTTTGCTGAATTTTTATAGATCTTTTTTTTTTTTTTTTAATATCAAGAACCTTTTTTATCCTTTTTCCGTTCGTTAGTGCAAAAAAAAAGTTGCCCAGTTTTTCCATATAAAATTTAACATACTACATAAAAACATAAAATCACGTAAATAATTTGTTTATGTTGCAAAATATAAGAAGCAACAAAAAAACAACTGTCAGTAAAAAATGGGCAATCAAACCCGTTGGCATGTAGGTTCGTTTAAAAAAACTCAAATCCAATTCAATATTGTAAATAAAATAAAATTGAATCTATACATATTCAACATAACACCTTTTCTGCCATTGCCCTCTACCTCCCTCTAACAAGGAGAGATACATGGCAATTTAAATAAAATATACATTAGGTAAAAAAAAATATATACAACAAATTACATCCCATGCATTTTAATGGCTTGCTCGAATAAGGGTATATACTCCATTTTCAGAACTTTAAAGGAGAAGAGATAAACGTGGGAAACTCTTTTAAATTCACATTTTTTATTGTTTTTGATCAGAGTTCGAGTTACTATCCGTTTTCCAAAATTTTCCATCACCTCACAATTCTGGAAAAAAACGCGATTAAAAAAAGGGAAAAATACCCGATTAAAAAACTGATATGGCGTAATATAAAGTTTTATCTAATTCAATATGGCCCCATAATTAATTACATAACATTTAATCCAAAACACGCCCGATTAAATTGTATCAAATAAGATATAATTGTATCATATTCGATTTATTTATATACAATTAGAAGGGATTTGATACCGTTTTAACCGAGTTTTGTCCTCATCCAATTATACGTTATACCATAAGATTATATCTAGTTTAATAAAATATGATATAACATGGCCTATATGTATATGGTTTTAAATATTAATATCGTATTGCTTCTTCTAATTTTTAAAATAATAATATAAGGTATTTCCGCATATAACTTGCAAAAATGGTAAAACTATGTTAAACATAAAATTTACTATAGTTTTCCAGCTACAGATGAGTTTACATAAGAACGCCTATTGTTTTCAATTTTTTTAATTAATATTTTATTTAAAATCAAGATTACGATTGCATATAGATATAAACAAGTTAAATTTGTTATCTTCTTTATACCATTTCGGAAGAAATCAGGAAAAGGAAAGGAATTTCTAGAGATTTTTTATAAGGTTCAAAAGCAATTAGAGTTTCTTATACTCGTCAAAGAGTGTGCAAGATTCAATATTTGAAATATCAAAGGACAACAACAACAAATTTTCGCAGGTTACATTTTTACAAAATTTAACACTTCAGATTCTATGTAAAACAAAACTTTAATATGATACCATGTATAATTATATTGTATTAAACCATATTAAACATTGTATTAAGCCATATTAAATTAAAAAAGTTATCAGACGTTTAAATATTTATTATCGCTATTAAAATATGTGCTTTAATCCGCAAATGGTAAAATTTTACTATTTGTTGTAAATCTTCTTTCGAAATAGTAAAGAAAAAGTTTAAAAAGTCTTAAATATTATTTTTTTTAAAATAGTTTTGTTAGAAAAATTTGAAAATTCGGTTTATTAGAATCAAAGTAACACAAGATTTTCGAAACATACCAAAAGTATATTTTTCGTTTAAATTTGTATCATCAAAAGTGTCATAGTAGTGTCGTAGTATAGTTGTCATCGACCACGCCCACTTCTACGCCTACTTCTGACAAAAAATCTAATATTAAATTTTTTTTTACCTTTTTCAACTTTTTTTGTTTTTTTTTTTCGAATACAAACTTCTAAGAAAGTTTTAACGGATTTCTTTGAAATTACTCACATATATTCTACGTTTCTCGAGGAAGGCCTCAGTAAAAGTTTCATTACCATAGCCCACTTCAATACCGAGTTTTTGTTCAAAAACGTCAAAACCAAAAAATTACACTATTTTTAATACAGCTTATTTTTTTTTAATTTGAAAAAATTAAATCCAATCAAAACATTTTAGGAAAAACCATTTCGTTTTTAAGAATTTTTCGCAATGTCTGTATGATTTCATTTTTTAAAAATTTTATTTTTCCTTACCGTTTTTGGCAATAACAAGTCCATAAAAAAAATTCTTTAAGGCTAAACTTTTTCGAAACCATGCACTAAAATCAATATCAGACATCTTGTATATAAAGGGTCCGCCAAATAACTTTTTTTTTTGAAAATGCTATAAAAAAAAACTACTGAATATTTTTTCAAATTTCTTTTTTATTTAAAAGTACAATCCTTCCGGTTAATAATGGAAAATAATTTCATTCAAATGAATGCCTCGGCTGGCCATGCAGTATGAGCTTCATCTGAAAAGATGATTTTTTTTGGCAAAATCGGCATCGGAAAAGAAAAACGTTAGATGGCGGACCCTATGTAAAAGTAGTTTTCTGTTTGTTTGTTCGCCATACAAACTTTTATTTCTCAACGGATTTCTCTGAAATTTTGTATACTTGATCCTATTACTACAGGGAAGGTTGCTGTTATGCTGTTTAATGGTCATGCCCACTTTTGCGCCCACTTTTAAAAAAATAATGAATTTGTTATTTAATAGTAACATTTTCATTTTTCAAGGGATTTCGCTCGAACTTTGTACACATGTTCCTTATACCTCAATGGATATCGCCAAAACTTTGTATACAAAATCCCTTTACCACGGGCCAGGTTGCCACACAATTTCTAATTGATCACTCCCACTTTTCCAAAAACATGTGAAATTTGAACAGCCCACATTCGTTGTTTGCTAAACCAATTTTTATTTTCTTACGGATTTTGTTCAAATTTGGCACTCATAGTTTGTACACCTAGGGCGAGGTCACCAAATACTAATCACCTATCTCTACCATTTAAAGGCCAACTGTATATTTCTGACATCAAATGTTATTTTTCAAAGTGTGACAATTTATAAAATTTATAGGGTCTATGTAGTTTGGATGTTCCATAAACAAATTTTTATTTTTACCAGATTCCGCACAAATTTTAAAAAGATGGCCCTCCAAAAGAACGTTTTATATTTTTTTATGTAATTGAAATAATATAAGATTAACTATATATACAGCCATTCCGTTATTTTTTTTTGCTTTTTATACAAATTTTGCGCAAGTTTGAAAGAAAATTCTCATAATCATTAGAAAATTATAAACATTCATGTACTTTAGTAGAACTTTAAAATTATGCTTTAAGAATTTATCATAAAAACAGGACACACTACAATGAGTGGCGTAGGCAGCGGTCGCAGGGGCTCTTGGGCTGTCATAATAATAAAGATAACGAATTGGAGAAAAGTCGGTATATATTTTAAGTCTTTGTTTTCAATATGTGTTATTTCAATAGTAGCCAGGAAAAAATTACACATTCCAAAAAGAAGGTGATGCCCACACTTGCTTACATATCTCATTGCCAAATTTAGTAACTGCAATACCAAACTCATTCCAACGATAGAGTCAAAAAAGCAAGTAGTATTGTAATCAATTCTTTAAATTTAAACCAGAAAGCATGAACTCAATAACAAAGTAATTATTTACTTAAAAGAAATTAACAATTTTATTAACTTATATGTATAACTTTTTGTACTCAAGAAGTAATCATATACTTTTTCTTAATAAAAGGACGTTATTGGAAGTAGTTCCTAATTTTGAAAAAAAAGTTATACAAACAATTTTAAAGAATTTACCTCATATATTTTTTCAAACAAATTTTTATTTGCAGGAAAATAATACTAAAAACAGAAATTGCATGTTGCCTAAATTTTGTTAAACTGTGGTTAGGTATAAATTAGGGAAGGGAACGTGAGCAGAAAATTGTGAGTGGAAGTTGAAATTACTGAAGTTATCGTGAGTGTAAAAAAAATTTCGAGGGTGATTGTGCGTGAGTCATATTTTTGTTTTTCAATTTTGAATTGTTCTTTTTTATTTGAAAAATTTATATTTTCGTGGTTTATAGCTCCAAAATAATAACAAACTCATGTTATCATAACAACTCGATGTTTCACTTTTCAGGATTTTATTTCCGTATAAGTTTTGATCGTTATATTTGAGTGACCTAGGAGAATCACGTGTGAGTAAAAGTTGAATTTACTTATGGAACTACTTCCTTTTTTTTAATGTAAGTACTTCTTATTTTTTCTAGGGAACTATTTATTTATTCTTTTTGTGTAAGTACTTCGTAGTTTTACAATGGAACTAGTTCTTTATTAAAAAATGTATGTAGTTCTTAAAAATATAAAGTAAATAGTTCTTCGGTAAAAAAAATAATCAATTCTAAAGAATCAATTATTTTAGTCTCTCGCCCTGTTAAAAGAATCGAGTAGGTAATCTAGTAAGGAATGCGTTCTGCCCAAAATGCTTGATTACAATCCCGCTTACCTTTTTGGAAATTTTTTGCTGGGTATTTGAGTTCCGGGCAAGACCGGGTACAAACGGCTAGTGTAAAATGCTCAATTTTTTAGCTCATAAAAAATGCACTCAAAACGGAAAATTTGCTCTTAACACACTTTTTTTTAAGTTTAGTTGGAATAACTTTGAGAAATTTATTTTAATTGCCAACAGAAACGGGAATAAAAGATTGAATATAGCTAAATCTGCACAGTCTAAAAGCAAGAAAATTTAATTTGCAAAAATAACTTAAACTTTAGAAATCAGTGTTGAAAAACCAAAAAAAAAAATATTTTTTATTAACACATAAAATTGTTTGAAAAAAATCGCTAAAATATGCTATAAAAATATGCTTTTGTTCTTAAAAGTACTAAAATACACTCAATTAAATTTAAGATTTTTTTTTTTTATCAAAAATAAATTTTTTTTTTATCGAAAATAAGATTTTTTTATCGAAACAAAACAAGAGCAAAATATGCAAAAATATGCTATAACAAATCAATGCCAGAATTCGTCAATTGTTCTAAAAAAGATAAATAAATATCTCATTGCTTTTGCAATACGACGCACTGGAAAAAAACATGAAAAACATATTTCTGGTTGCGCTGAAACTTCTAGAAGTTTTAGATTTATAGAAGTTTAAATGTTTCGGTGGAAAAAAGCAATAAACGCCAGAAAATGTAACAAAAAAAAATTTAAAACAGGAGGAAACCAAAAGTGTAAAAGGTTGGAAAAACACTTAAAAAAACAACAGACAATATTTTTTAAAGCTAGAAAATCTTACTAAAAATTTACACGACCGCTCGAAAATTAAAAATACAAAAAAAAAATAATGTAAAATAGCCGAAAACGACAAAGTACGTTTCTCTGGTTTTAAAAGAACAAATTTTCCGATTTTTTTTTTTTAATTTTATATAAGTGTTTGACAAATTTTTTTCAGATTTTATTCGATATAAAATTTCACAATTTAAATTAAATAAAATTGCATATTAATTATAGTATTAATTGCAATTGTCTGAAAAAGGCGTTAAAATTCAAACTCAAATAAAAATTAAACTTTGCTCTCTGGCAATTCTTCCCTAACGCCATCTATCGAATATACAAAGAATATATCATAGATATGGCATCACTTACAACATATGGGAAAACAGTGGACATTAGAGTGAGGTAAGTTTCTAAAAATAGAACTGTTGTGTTGTTGGAGTTGTACTTTTGAGATTATGTATGCAAGAACAAAAAACACCGTGTATTGAATAAAACTAGTTTTAATCACAATAAAACTCGACCTGACGATAGATCAGTGGGCTAAAGCGCTCTGTCTAACGTGTAGTGCGAGTGCATGTGGCATTAGAAATCAGTTTATCTACACCACGGTCTGTGATTGCACAGAAAATTTCATATAGACGCAATCGAACAAATAAAAACATTACATTATATTCAAATGAAGAGGGTCACTGACGGAGGTTCAATACCAGAAACTGCGCAGTCTGATTCAGAAAATTGAAAATTTGCAATGTAGTTATGATTTTTAGAAAATACACTCATTCTTCTCTACCACGCCTTTCACAATTCAAATTAAATAAAATTGCATATTAATTATAGTATTAATTGCAATTGTCTGAAAAAGACGTTAATATTCAAACTCACATAAAAATTGTTTGTTTAGCGGTCCCTTAAAATGAAAAATTTCGAATTTCACACCCATACTTTAACTGAAGTTAAAGAAGTTTTAATATGGAAAATTATGAATTTTTTACATTTAAGACATTTAAGAAAAGTACATAAATTGTAATAAATCGATTCACGAGTAATTTTTTTTAGTAGCATGGAACTTTGAGTAGTGAATTACACTGTGTGTAATTTTTTAAATCATGGCAAAATAACCATATACGGACACCACTACGTGATAAAAGACTAAAAAAAAAAGACCCGTGTCTCCCAATTTTCCCCAAAGTCATCTCCTTTTTTGTTTATGGGCCGCCAAAGATTTGGGGCCTCGGTATCATTTTCGCAAAAAAGTGATAATTTTCTCAGGCTCATATCTTGCAAACCGTTCAGAATTTTCTTGTCATAAAGAACAAAAATTGCGAACATATAAAATCAAAAAAACTTCACCTTCCAGATCAAAATCGCAAAAAACTTAAAAAAATTCGATTTTTTTTTTTACCTTTCTTTCCGTGTTCAGGTCCATAGGTAGCAAACCGTTCAAAATTCAAGGAAACAATCAACCACAAAAATTTACCTAAGATCTCAATAAACAAATTTCTAGAACATATAAACTTCCTAGAGATGATTCTTAACACTGTTTAGGTAGCGCGCAAAAGTGAAAAATTTTTTAATTTCATTCTTTTTTCCTTTTTTCTCCTGTTCAGGTACATAGGTAGCAAACCCAATGTTCTAAAAAATTTGTTTATTGAGATCTTAGGTAAATTTTTGTAGTTGATTGTTTCCTTGAATTTTGAACGGTTTGCTACCTATGGACCTGAACACGGGAAAAAAGGTAAAAAAAATCGAATTTTTTTAAGTTTTTTGCGATTTTGATCTGGAAGGTGAAGTTTTTTTGATTTTATATGTTCGCAGTTTTTGTTCTTTATGACAAGAGCTACAACTTTGCCATAGAGAGTAAATCGAAATTCTGAACGGTTTGCAAGATATGAGCCTGAGAAAATGATCACTTTTTTGCGAAAATGATACCGAGGCCCCAAATCTTTAGCGACCCATAAACAAAAAAGGAGATGACTTTGGGAAAAATTGGGAGACACGGGTCTTTTTTTTTTTAGTCTTTTATTACGTAGTGGTGTCCGTATATGGTTATTTTTTTCGTGTTGCACTGTGTTATATAACTAAATATAACAACAAAAAATAAAAATGTGTATGCTTCATATCCTAATTTTTCGGATAAAAATCCGTTTTAGAAAAATCAGAAAAATTTCTTTAAAATTTACAAAAATGTTCAAAAATTGTTTTCTCAAAATTGTGAAGTGATGGAAAAATTAATATGTCGGATTCGGAATCAGGGCAACAAAGAGTATATTATTCAACAAAGAGTATCTAAATCACAATCAAGTCGACATTCAAACCAAGGAATATTTTCTAGGTGTGTGTTTTTTTTCGATTTTTAAGAGTATTTGTTAAACTCTTTTATTTACTCATGTGCAATGTATACAAATGTTTCAATTTAATAAGTTTTGCGGATCGCAAAATCGCCCTTTTAGAAAAATTCGCGTTAAAAAACGCATGGAAATTTTAAGCAATATTTCTTTATCGGCTGATGTATTTATGACTAAAAATGTCGTATTATGCAATAAAAACACGCTTTCAAAAAATTGTCGCTTATACCCTTATTCGAGCGAGGCATTCGTTTGCCGAACACAGACATATATTTTCCCAACTCCAAACGGTTGCTAAAGTAATTGTAAAATTGAAAATGTAAAAAAAAAACATACAAACTCCCATATAAAATCAAATTTGTATATATAAAAACGGATAAAGTAATAAAATAAAAATGGATGAAAAATAAAATTGAAAAAGGAAAAACATTAAGACTATCTAAAAGACTATATTTTTTACCTTTTCGTATTTTATTAAGCCAACAAAAGCTAATACTTATTGTTAGACATATAAACATTCGTATTGAAAATAATTTTTTTTTTAATTTTTAAACCAACCCAGTCAAAAAAAGACAAACGGACCACCGCTGGCAAGGCACTTAAGCAAGTGGTACAAGTGCTGGCAACAAGTTCTTTTCCAATCCTAAAATGATTTTTCTAAATAAAATAAAAAAAAAAAAATTCATTTATATTGTTTCCGTCGTTAATCGAACCCTGGCCGCCAGAATGGCAGCCGACAGCTTTAACCCTCTAACGCCTGACGATGACATTTGTCATCCTTTATAAAATTGAACCCAAATGCTTCGAATGAGTGTTTTATACTTAGAAATTGATATAGTTTGATATAAAAGTGAATTAGCTAAAAGTTTTGCGAAGAAACTGTTCGTATTCAGTGCACTGTTAAAACACGAACAAGCTTTAAAGTTCAAATTTTGTAAAAATTCAAAAAATAATTATTTTTTAATTAACTGAGATTTCCAACAACTAAAACACTTATTTAAGTTGATTTAAAACTCTTGAAAATTAAGAATAAGTAAGATTGACGTACTACTTTTAATAATCAGTCCTTATTTTTCTTCAAGGACGAATAGGATTTTATCAGGATATCTCTAAAGGACATTGTCTTAACTTATAAAGTAATGGACGGATCGTTTTGAAATTTGGTATAGAGAAGACAATCAGTAATAGTAGCAAAAGTCTAAAGTTTGAACAAAAAATATTGAAGTTAAGATACTTTTTCGCCCTATTTCGCATTTTGCAAAAAGCGAAAATCGCCATTTCTTCTTAAAAAGAAGCACAAAAAAATTTATTTTTTGGATTGTGGTTATGTCTTGGTAAGAGCAATAATTTTTGGTACAAACTTTTGTTTTACTTGCATTAGTTTTCGAGATAAATTTTAAATTATTTTTGCTCATATCGCCGAAAGTAGTCAGCGAAAAACATTTTTTTAAGAGAAATTATTATTTTTTTTTGCGAGACGAATACATGGTATGAATTTCATTGCAAAACAAAATTCGGGCATTAGAGGGTTAAACACTGAGCTAACGATATCCTAAAACGTAAGTGACGGATAACTGCTGGATAAAAGTTGGCTGCACAAATATGTCAGCACTGGCATATGGTTTGCTGGAAACAACTTGCCAACGTTGGGAAAACAAAAAAACTTTCGACTTAAAAAAGCTTTTCCAGAAACAAAAAAATAAATTTCATAGAAAAATCAAATCACAAAAAAATGTATGCCTGAAACCGGGATCACCTTTTTAAACAAAGCATCATCATTTTTATAAAATAAATGCTTTTGAGCCGTTGGTAATTTCTGTTTGAATACCACTGGGAAAACACTTTTTGCCAACTTTGGCAAAGTGGTTTCAGCCAATTGTTTGCCAATGTTTTTTTTTGTGCATACCACTGAAATGATTGTAAAACAAATACTGGGAAAAGGCTTTTTGGAACCGCTGGTAAAGCGCCTTAAGCAAGTGTTCTGCCAGTAATTTATTTACAATTCCTCGGTTAACCAGTGGTATGTCAGTGCTTGATTTTTTGTACCACCAGCAGTTTCTGACTGGGAATTTGTATAAAAAAAATCAAGTAACGAAAGGTAAGATTAATAAATTTTATCAAAAAAGTATCCCTGGAAAAAAATATTCGTTAGCATATCTTTTGTAGTTTGCTGCCATACTAAATTGTATAAAATTTAATACGAAAAAATTATTAATCAAATTGCATGTGATCGAATTAAGTTGTATAAAATTTGATAAATCTTTATCGGAGTTTTGGTCTGATATAATTGTATTAAGTTTAATATTATTTTATTCATTTTCATAATATAGAAGCTTTATAGGGTGGAAACGAAAAAATTTACCATTTTGAAATCTTAATATTATTAACACAAAAAAACAAGAGAAACAAATTCGATACTACAAATTAAGAACAATACTCTTAAGTTTTTGCCCATACGTTTCCGTAACGATTCGTTGCAAAATGTTTCGAGTGTTTGCTTTTTCGCTGTAAAACTCAATGTCACGGCTTGGACACTTATAATTACAAATATTCTGATCAGTTTAATTTAAACAAGTGGAGGAAGCATTAAAGTCCGATGTGCCGAATTTGGTATAAAAAAGATTAAATTCGGCTGTGCCGAATTTTTGGATACCCTCCATCTCATTGTTTGAATTAACCAGTGCAAGTGAAAATAATATATATATATATCTATATTCCTTGTAAAAATAACAATAACAATGTTGTTTTTATAAGTAAAATAAAATATGATTAATTAATGTATTTGGGGTGAAGAAAAAAATGTTGTATCAATTATCGTTAAAAGCGAACTGCACTGTATATAAATACAGATAAAGATTTACACAATTCAATATATATGGTTTGTGTCTTTGCTATAAAAATATCGTCGATATTTAGGCGCTGAAATCGCTATGTTTAATTTCTATGATATTAAATATATATTTGAATTGGGAGTTAAAATCCAATTAATATTCTTTTAAGAATCCAATTGCAATTGATGGAAACGTCCAATTGGGAAAATTGTCAATAGCGCCATCTATTAAGTTATAAAGGGATAGGTTTAAAGGGACAGTAATAAGAAAAAAATTGTTTTAAAAATAATAAATATATTGTGAATTGTGCGCCCCGGTAGGCTAGTTGGTAGCGTGCTGGCTTATCAGTGCGGGGGTCGTGGTTTCGATTCCCACCAGAGGCACTGGTCTGTTTTCGCTACAACGCGTCGAAGGCCATAGTAGCTAGTGCTCGGTTAGGGTAATATTTATATAATTTGTAATTATGTGATTATTAATTTATAAATAAAATAAATATTGTGAATTAGTAATTTAATTTAATATCTAATTGTAATTGAGAAAGGACCTAATTGGAAGAATAACTGGCTCCTCCATTTAAATTGTGAAGGGAAGTTTATAAAAAAAAAAAAAAGAAAAAAATATTCTTAGGAAAAAAACTTTTGTTTTGTAAATGAAACGAATTTAGTAGAAAAAAATCTAACACTCGATTAACGAGGGTTATGTGGTCAAAAAATAAACTCAGTTTATTGCAATAATTAAATGCAGTTTGCTTATAACACTTGAAATAGGGGAAAAGCACAAATCGATGCCTCAAAGTAACCAATATTTGTAGAAAATAATATTATCCATACATGAAATATTTACATATAATGTAGCACTGAAATAATTATTTTTCTATAAAACAAAACCCGTGATTTTAGTAGAAAAAAACCACAAAATAGGCCTTTAGCAATGTAAGGAAAATGAATTGTATTAAATACAAAAACACTTTAATTTTAGCGAAAAACATACCGATTTGATCTAAACATTCTAGGAATATTCTATTTTAATAATATTAATAAAAACTTTAAATGTTTTTCATCTTATGTTTCACTGAAACACAAATTAATGTTCAAAGTTATTCTGCAGGTTTGTTCTCAATGAAGGAAGTTTTTTTTTGGGATAATAATTGGTTTTAAAATCAGTAGTGACAATTTACAGAATTGATAAAAACTGTAGAAAGAGTTGAGAAATCGTTTGCATGCACTGACAGGAATTTAATATTACATTTTAAGCAAAGTTATGCTTTTTTCACATGGACTTTTAAAAAAGCATTTAGGGGTCCATGAAGGTGATTACGTAGAAACTTTTGAACTGTTTTGTAAATACTACATTAACATAGTTTAAGTGGCAATCGTTTCAGTTACATATATTCAGTCGAATTGGACAGAATTAAAGGGAACTGCAAATTGAAGTATTTATGAAATCTGTGGATATAAGAAGTCCGTTATATCAGACATCATTTGTACGGAGTCTTTTTGACGAGACAAACAATTTAAATAAAATGAATTCTTTATAACAAAGATCCATATTGCAATTTTTATTGTTATTGAATTTCAGAGGGAAATTAGTGTTTTAGTGAATTAGTTTTAGTGAATTTAGGGTTTAAAAAGCATACGCGAATTAAAAAAAAAGAAATTTAAAAAAAATGCGCTTGCTGAGACATACATAATGAAATAATTATTAAATACCCGTTTACATTACAACACACGTGTTTATACTATACATCACATAAGTCAAACGGAAAGTGTGATAATATTAAGTTTGTCAAAAAATTAAAAAAGAAAATACTGTGTGTGTTTAGAGTGTTTTCGTGACACAAAAAATTAAAGAAACTGGTATTTTTTCAAATTATATAAATTAAAAAATTGATCCGGTGACAAATTAACATGTTTTGCTGACATATTAAACTTTTGTCAAAAATTCGTAAATTTTTTGGAAGCAAAAATCGTCCAATAGTCATTTAGTTATTCTGGGTATTAAATATCGTCAAAATGACTATAAATCGTCAACCCTGGCAACACTGCATGTGATTGCTTCTAATGCATACATACATACATACATACAGGCACGTAGCTAGGAATTTGTTTCGGAGGGGCTTTTCGATTTTTTTTTTTGATTATATATTTTTTTTTTGCACACTAAAGTAACAGCCTTTTCTTTTGTTTGCTAAATTTTTGCTAAATTTTTACCTACACGTAATGGGCAATCATGTATTAATAATAGAAATAGCTTTCTGATTTCATTTTGAAACAAAAAGCTCCTGCATAAAGTGCATTTCCTTTAAATGCATTTTTTCATTTATTACTTATTGTGTTCATTATTTTGCGAATTTTGATGTCTATATTGCGAAACAACGCTTTAATATGTTTGATCACAAATTTGAAAATGTTTGTGTACTTTAAGTTGGATATGCATCGTTATTGTCTAATTACGTTAAATTTTTAGCTAAATATTAATTTTTAGTTTAATTAAATAAAAAAAGGATTATGCGGAAAACTTTTTGAAAACCACGAAAAATAAAATTGCGTTACTTTATATTTTTATGTGCTAATATACGTCTGGGGTAGCTAAAACTTGATAAATGTAAAAAAAAGTAAAAAAGTTTCAACTTCTAATAACCCGATTAAAATTAATATGATGCTTTATATAATCATACGAAATTTAATATGAGTCTTAATAAAGTTTTATCCGAGAAATGGGCATAATAATTATATTTGCATTAGTTTAGTTTTAATTTGATAATATCAGATTAAATAACATCCGAATAATGACGCGATACAATTTAATACGATTTTATATAGCGGTATGAATTTATATCTGAACTGATACTGATATATACAAAATAAGCTATAGTTGTCTCCGGTTTTTGATTTTAAAACTTCATGAAAATCCAAAATATCTATTAATCCTTTTAGACTTTAGCCACTTGCAAAAGGTTTACAACTTTATAATTTGTAACAAATTCCATAACATTTGGAAATTTTATTATATTCAAAAATAAAAAAATATAAATGAAGATTTTGTGGCATTTAATAACTTACACCATTGAATAACAAAGACGAAAAAACGTTGAAACTAAATTTAGAGTTTTAGATTGAAAAAAATCTTATACTAAATTAAGAACTCATAATGTTACAAATGAAACAAATTCTTTTTTTAGGGTTAAGAACCAGAAAGAAATCAATTCAAAAGACAAAAATTGGGGTAAATTTTGTGTATAAAATTATACACAAAATGATGCAATTAATTGTATTGTATTGATGTAATACACATTTACATCCAAAATATAATTGACAAATTTTCTAGTGTGACTCTGCATGGGGTAATATACAATTTTATCTAAAATAAAATTGTGTTTTTTAAAATATGATATAATATCAAAATATATATTATTTTGCAATGTCTAGGTATATAAATATAACGTAATTATTAATTGGATTAGTTTTAGCGTATTCTAAATGCAATATACAATTATACGCAACTATATATGACATCATATTAAATTTTTTCTACGAAATTAATTTTATATATGAATTTATATAATTATGTCCGGTTAAATGCACTGGCAGACAAAACCTTATAAGTGCATATAAAATAATGTATTATTTTATGCAAACGTTTTAACTCGGGAAATTAAAGAATTATAACCGTCCAAAAACAAATTAAAAGCAAATACCCTATATAATTTGCCTGCCACTTATAAGGAAGCTTTTCCGATGGGTTTCCTTTGAAATTAAATTCGGATAGGTGATAAAGCAGCAAAAATATATGAAAAACGTATCTATTTTTAAAATTGGTGGTGAAAATTAACACATTTTTGTATGAAAATATGTTTAAAGTTTAGGAAATTTAGACTTATTTAAAAACAGCGTTCAAATCCTCGAGAAAACACACATTTTGAAAACCATTTTGACACTATGTCGTGGACCCCGGCTGCCACTTATTTGAATTATTTTAACAAATTATTCACTATTTTTTCCCCTTTTTCATATATCCGACTTCATGTATTGTATTAAAAAAATCGTAAATTTTACAAGCAAGCGTGATTGTAGTCTGAAAGAAATAATAAAGAAAAAATATAAAATTGGAAAATTTAAAAATATACCTGACATCGCCTAGGTCTTATTTCCATCGCCTAGGTCTTATTTATTTCGTATTTCCAATTCACTTTGATTTATATTTTGGACAATTTCAAACGCTTTTCAAATTGTCTTTAATCAATTTTTTAAATAATAACCCTTTAAAATGTCTAAAAAAAAACTACATCGTTATTACTGGTTTAGCTGCTTGATTTTAAAATGTCGCATTTCAAGGAGCGCCGATAGAAATTTGTTTACATTTAGTCTAAAAAGAAATTGAGTAAATTTGAGTCCCATTGGACCACGTTAACATGTTATGCATATCGATCAAAATTTGAGGCTTAAATTTGTTTAAAAAAATTAAAAAAATATGAGATATCGAAATATATATCGTAAAAAAAATACTCAAAACTATGTTACCAGATGCGTGCGTAGCAAACCAAATTTACCAAAAAGATTGCACTGTAAATAAAGTAACGACTTTTACGGCACAAGTAAACTTAATTTGGAGTCTTAGTGGTAGCTCCATTTTAAAAGATTATGTCAAAATACACAGAAAAAATCATTGTCAAAAAAAAAATTCAATTAAACTTTTGTTCGATTTCAAACTTACTTTCAATTAACTGTTTAATTGAAAATGAATTTGGTATAAAAAAAATGCTCAGTTTTTATAACGTTGAACAACATTGAAACAAATGCAAAAATTTTAAAAAGTCGCCAAAATTAAAAAAAATCGTTTAAAGTTGAAAATTCGCGTTTCTTTAATTTTGGTAATTTTTTTTAAAAAATTTTTTTTTATTTGGGAGTTTTTTAAATTTCTGCAATTTTGAGGATTGTTTTGGCAATTTTTTTTTCAAATTTTGCGATTTTTCAAATGGTCTAATTTTTCCCAATAGTAAACAATATTCAATTAAATTTTTAATAGATGTGAATAAAACTATATGTAATTGAAAATAATATTAATTAAATAGATACAAATTATTTTAGTTGTTACTACAATTGCATCAACACGACCGAATTTAGTTAAACTTTTGCTGAATCAACAAATATTTTAATTAAAACTCAATTTTAGTTTTTTCTGTTTAGTTTGCATTGTCTCAAACAATTTTTTGATTATATTTTAAGTCAAAGACTTCGAAATCTCTTATGAAAAGATTTTATTTATTGCTTTTTGTCGAAAATCAACTCTAACAATGATAGCCGCCCATTTGCAGGCGATGTTTTCTAACGAAATTTTAAGATTCGAATCATATAAAACTATTTCCTATTTGATCCAAGTCAAAAATAAT
Source organism: Delia radicum (assembly GCA_021234595.1). Lineage (NCBI taxonomy): Eukaryota > Metazoa > Arthropoda > Insecta > Diptera > Anthomyiidae > Delia > Delia radicum. The sequence continues at coordinate 224,080,398 of CM037851.1, forward strand.
TATTTTCATATTAAATTTATCAATAACATTGTTACTTTCTAACGAATTGTATTAAGTTTTTAAATTTGTCAAATCATTTCGGGGGGGCTCTAGCCCCCAAGCCCCCCCCCCCCCCTCTAGCTACGTGCCTGCATACATACCAGTTATAAAAACCTTCATACATACATACATACAGGGTGGCTGATGCATATTGTTACAATAAGAAATTTAAATAACTTTTTTATTTTTATTTCTTTGTTTTTACATTTGAAAAGCCATACATTTTTAATAAGTATTTTTAATGGCTTTTAAGAAACAATTTATTTAAAATGACTAACACGCCTGATGACATCAAATGCAAGCGAAATTCCGTGCAAATTACAGAGAAAATTCCAAGCTAAGGGGCAAGTCTACTGCGTTCAATTGCTTGTTGTTTGATTTTTTTAAAGGAGAGAAATGAAAATCCTTAAGCAGAACTGTCCGTATTGACTGTCTGGTGATAAATATATGAGCAAAAATATTCCATGTCGAAACTCTAGAATTGACTTGTATTGAAGCAACTATGGCAACAATTGTTTCTTACATTCGAACTGAGAAATTTTGATTAAAAGGCGTCCTAATGATTGTTCCACGATTGACAAAATAATTTACGAGCCCAATCTGCTCGGAGGAGTGCCGCCTAATGTGCCCGTTAAGTTTGTTTATGCGGAAATGCCAGCCCCCAAAGCATTGTAGTGGCGCACAATCAAAATGTTAGTTTCATTACCCCATTCGTTCATTTCCTTAAATTGAAATGAAACCAAAAAAAAAATAAATCGAACCGATTAATAACTCAGAAAAAAAGTTATTACGTTTTCTTTTGTAGTGACATTTATCAGCCACCCTGTATTACAAAACAAAACGAAAAAACAACAACAATATTTTGTGGTTTTTTCCCAGATTTTTTTTAAAAAGAACTACAACTACTTTTACAAAGTGTGTATACCCTCCGCACTATGGGATGAAGAATTATTTTTACAAACACGCTTGCGGGGACATACATAATGAAATAATTATTAAATACCCATTTACATTACGACACATATGTTTATACTATACATCACATAAATCAAACGGAAAGTGTGATAATATTAAGTTTGTCAAAAATTAAAAAAGAAAATAGTTATGTGTTTAGAGGTGTGTTTAGAGTGTTTTCGAAACACAGAAAATTAAAGTAAACTGGTATTTTTTCAAATAATATAAATCGAAAAATTGATCCAGTGACAAATAAATAATGTTTTTGGCCTTGATATATTAAACTTTTGGCAAAAATTCCGTAATTTTGTTGGCAGCAAAACCCATAAAATTCATCATTTAGTTATGTTGGGTAATTACATATAGTCAAAATTGAACGATAAATCGTCAAACCTGGAACTAACACTGGCACAACTCTGCATGCGATTGCTAACTAACATACATACATACATACTACATACATACATACATATCATACATACATACTACATACATACATACATACATCATCATAACATACTACATACAGACATACCATACAACATACATACATACATACATACATACATACATACATACATACAGACATACATACATACATAACATACGGAGACATACATCAGTACAGTACATACATACAATAACATACAATACATACATAAATCATACATACATACATACATCAGCATACATACATACATACATACATACGATAACATACATACATACATACATACATACATACATACATACATACATACATACATACATACATACATACATACATACATACATACATACATACATACATACATACATACATACATACATACATACATACATACATACATACATACATACATACATCATACATACATACATACATACATACATACATACATACATACATACATACATACATACATACATACATACATACATACATACATACATACATACATACATACATACATACATACATACATACATACATACATACATACATACATACATACATACATACATACATACATACATACTACATACATACATACATACATACATACTACATACATACATACATACATACATACATACATACTACATACATACATACATACATACATACATACATACATCTACATACATACATACATACATACATACATACATACATACATACATACATACATACATACATACATACATACATACATACATACATACATACATACATACATACATACATACATACATACATACATACATACCAGTTATAAACAACAATATTTTGTGGGTTTTTTTGTTATTGTACGTGTTGATTATGACCACGAATGGTAACCGATTCTATGTGGTTATTGGCTTCGCGAATGCTATTTTCTTTTATTTCGGTAACATTATTTTAGGGGTAACTATATTTAAGTTATTTCGGTTTAGCGTTAACGGTATTTTATTTATTTCGCTAGCGGTATTTTAGATATAAAATAACGTTACATTTTAGTTATTTCGGTAACTTTATTTTAGAGAAAGATTTTTCAGTTATTTTGGTAACGGCATTTTAAGGGTAACGTTATTTTAGATATTCAGGTAATGTTAATGCACACCAGAATTTTTAGCCCCATTATGCCCGAGTTTTGATTACTTTCTTGCTTATGATCATACTTTGGGAAAATATATATATTTAAAGAAGTTTTTTCAGATCTTGGTAGATTATTTCGGTAACGGTATTTTTATGGTATTGAAATTTTAATTATATCGGTAACGGTATTTTACGGATAACGGTGTTTCAATTATTTCGGTTACGGTATTTTAAGATATTGATATTTTAATTATATCGGTAACGGTATTTTACGGATAACGGTATTTCAATTATTTCGGTAACGGTATTTTGGGGAAAACGATAGTCAGTTATAAGGGGTTTGAATCGGAGACAGTATTTAAGCGATATTGACTGCCATCCCTGATTGCGTATATTCTTGTGTATAAGCCAGGGGTGCCCACGGCCTATGCGCTTGGTACTCATTTGTTTTTGTAAAAACACTTAGCTATAGGCTGTGTGTTTTAATACACATATAGAGCGCTCAGCACTAGCAATACGAAATACACAAACAACTTTGTCTTATTAGTTTTTTTGTCGTTCTTCACTTTATACACGCAAGCGCAAAGCAACAACACTTTCGTATGCTTTGCTGGTAAACATTGAAATATTTTTTTCTTTTTTCTTTGTATGTATTGGTTTTTACAACAAAAAATTTTGAATAAAAATTAGTTTTTCTTTAAATGTATTGGTGTTTGCTCTTCCATAAGGAACTTTTGGGCACTCCTGGTATAAGCATTGAATGTACGTACATATGTATGATGAAATAAATAGAATATTTTAAAATTTGATTCAAAATTTTAAGAGGTATTCCCACATTTTCACTCATAACTTTTGAACGCGTTAACCGATTTTGATCATTTTCACTACCAAACTGCTCATGATATCCACAAATAATTTGACTGAAAATTAGCAACACCTCTTCTGTATTATGTAGCGGAGTATTTTGTATTAACACAGACAGACGGACAGACGGACAGACGGACAGACGGACATGGCTATATCGACTTCTCTATTCATGCTGATCAAGAATATATATAGTTTATGGGGTCCCAGATTTTTTTTAAAAGAATTACAAACATTTGACAAAGTGATATATACCCTCCTGCACTATGGGATGGAGGGTATAAAAAAGGAGAGACAAAAAACTGACTTAGGCCCAAACTCTTAAAGTATGACTTAATCTACACGCAGAGAAAAAAATATGGTTGCAATATGATTGCGACCACAAAACAGTGTAACACTGTGCTGTATTGTGATTTATTATGATTATTATGATTTTACATTCATTTAATACCGTAGTTTTTTTTATTTAAAAATTAAAACAAATAAATGTTTGTTTATTTTTTACTGCATATGAGTCATTCCATGTCAGACCGTACGATTTCGGCTAAAAAATTGACTTTGATGTCTCCGATGTCTTTCAAAATTTTAGTACATATTCTTCATTAAAAAATATTTTACACGTGTTTTCAGAAAAAAATTAAACATTTTTTTTCAAAAAGTTACTATGTGCATTTGAAAATTGTCAAAATCGTGAAAAATCTTCCGACATGACAACTTTTAAACTAATGTTTTTATAAAACTAGTAAATGGATTTTAAAGTTTAATACCTTATTTTAAAGGTATTTGAACCTTCTTTTTAAAAATATATTTTTTTTTTTAATTTATTTTTTTTATTTTTTAAAATTTTGTTTTTTTTTACTTAATTTCTGTTTTTCACCATCTTCTAACAAGTCGAAAACTCTGAAAAAATATTTTCTTAAAGCTCAATATAACCTTAATATTCCCTGTAAATTTCAAAACGGAAGTCAAATGGATTCTATTTTTTCCGATTTTTTTCTATTGCAGTACCACGAAAAATTACATTTTGCATTACATACACAGAAAAAACTAAAAACGGGTTTCAATTAAAAATTTTATTGAATCAATTAATATTTTAATTGATTTTGCACCTACGACTGAAATGATAGTATTAACTAAAAAAATTTGCAGACAGTTTATTAAAACTCTTTCAATTAAAACAATAATAATATCAATTAAAAGAGTTATTGTTTTTCTTTACAACCTCAATTAAAAAGTTTAGTTAAATTGATTAAAACTTTAATTGAAACTTGAGAAGAAAACAATGGTAGTTTTAATTGAAAACTTGTATTTTTTTATTTTTGTTATATGCCCCCCATTAAATAAAAAAAAAAGAAATGTAGGTTTGTAAATTAAATTGACTTTTTATTTATAATAAAATTAAAGCTTTTTAATATAAAAATGTATTATAAGAAAACAAATAAAAGTAAAGACAAAATTTTTGTTTTGCTTGTCTTGTGTTGAACTTTTTCTTGTAATTGAATTGCTTTCTTAAAAAAATCACACACAATTTTAAAATGATAGTTTAATGACACTTATACTTATTGAAAATTTAATTATTTACAAAAATAATAGTTTAATTGTCCTTTTTCGATAATTTTTATTTAAATCCACATGTGCACTTTTTTACCACAGATAAAACACGAAACTAAATTAAGTTCTCGTGCATACACGAATATCTCAACAAAAAGAGTGTTGCAAACTCTAGTGAAATAACTACGATTTTGCGTGTATTTGAAATCGGTAAAATATTCAACTTATTAAAAGTTAATCATTTGCGATTTTTTTCTTTTTATTTACAAATTAAATAATATATTGATATAATTAAACCTTTGTTTGATTATTTAATCCAAATAAAATAATAAAAAAAAAATAGTTTGAAAATTTTTTAAAAATTTTGTTTACATGTTGTCAACACTGTATGGATATATTAGAAAATTCAATAAATTTTTTAATTGAATCAATTAAAAAAATTGTTAAATTGCCATTGATGTTCAAACAAACGATTAATTAGATATTTTTGGCCCATAATTTTTTCTGTGTACCTTTGTTTCATTAAATGAAGGTATGGAACAAAATAATTTTACAAGTTAATGTAAAGAAATGTAACATTGTTGATGGGTGTAAAAGACTCGAACCGACAAATTATATCACTCTTAATTGTTTATTACTTTATTCTTAACTGTAGTATAGTTAAATTGAATAAAGACTTCTAAACGTGGTCTAAAAACAACATATTTTCACTATAAAAATTAATGTTTCAAGGCACACTCTTAAATGTTTCAAGGTACACACAAAAATGTACCTTAAAACTAAATTTAAAAAATGTTCTAAATGTGGCCTAAAAACAACATATTTTCACTATAAAAATTAATGTTTCAAGGCACACTCTAAAATGTTTCAAGGTACACACAAAAATGTACCTTAAAACAAAATTTCAAAAATGTGAAAATTTGAGTTTTTTTTTTGTTATTTTCAAAATTTTTGAAAATTTTAATACAGAAAATTTAAGTATGCTTATGGGCAAATATGTCTCACTTTAAACTGGTCATTTACATGTCTTTTCTGCAGAGATGTATCTGTTAATATATCAATCGTGTCATGGTACACCACATTCCCCTACAGGACAAAAATACAATTTTGAATATTTAGTTTTTAAGCAATATTAATTTTCACTTTGTTCGGCAAAAACTGCGCTATTGCGCCAATCCGCTCCAGAAGTAGATTAAAAGTTTTGAATACTCTTGTTAAGTCGATTTCAATCGAAGTTGAGAGCATTACACAGCTGGAATGTAGAAATACATTGAGGGTGGTAACCTGCAAGCCTTTACCCTACACAGAGAGAATTCATTGGACGGGATTTAATGGAATTTTTTCACCAAACTAATGAAGTGTGAATGAACAATTTCTTAAACTTCATGAGAAAGCTTCATAGTTTTAATGATAATATTTCTAATGCAACTTTCTCTTAGTCGTTTGAAATTTTTAATAAATAATATGAAATTTTTCATTAAGTTTTATGAATAGATTCATTCAATGAAAAGTTCCAATCGACAAGTTCCAGTGACAATTCATAGATCTAATTAAATTCATACACACAGAGAAATAAAGTGCCAACAGAATTAAAAAGTGTATATTAATAGTAACAACTTATAAATTCAGTTAGTACAACGATATTTGAATTAGATTTCTGAATATTTTTGGTGTTGCAACAAAACTTCAGTTGAATTAACCGACATTTGTTGCGAAAACTAATGTTAAGTTGTGCCAATCGTCTAAAATTCGAAACCACCGACTTTGAGTCCTAGTAACCAAATTTCTGTTGTCAAATAGCTAACTTTTTCTCTGTGTGTAGATCTAATGTATCTACATTAAGAAAACTATATAACAAGGTTGATGCCATAAAAGCAATAAATAAAATTTTATTTTTTTCAGTGCAATAAGTTCCAAATTCAATAAAAGTCAGAACAAAAAGTGGTTAAAAAAAAAAAATTTCACTGATTAAGTCGAATTTATTGAATAAAACTTGTCAACACTATAAATTTCATCTCTTTGAAAAAATTAGTTTAAAGCAAAAATATGTTTGCATTACAAAACTGTTTTATTGAGTTTAAGTTAAATTACGCTACTTGCAGAGAATTCCCTTTAAATTTTACGTGAAACATAATTCAAAGTTTGCATTTGGCTATAAACGGAAACGGAAACACAATCGCATTTCCGTTGAGCCGTTGAAGTGCCTGCCTGCGACTATAGCCGCCATTAAACATTGTTTGTGTGTGTGTGTGTAATGGCATGAACGTATATCTCTGTATTGCATACCAATGTATTGGTCTGCAATAACAACGCTACCAACTACTACTGCTGCTGCTGCTACTACTACTACTAACAACTATTGTTATGCATTTTTTTGTTGTAGTCATTATTGCTATTGTTGTACCGTTGTTTTTTTTTTTTGTTGTTATTCGAAATATGTAAACAATAATAACGTCGCAAACACGTCGAACAACGTTTCATTTGTTTAGCAAATAACAGTTGTTATTAAAGATGGTCCATGAGATAGTTTTTATGGTGAGATGGAATAACAATATTTTTATATATGATCGGGACAAGGGCGTTCGATTACACTGAGAGAATTCTCTAAAAGTTAAAAACTTTGAGCAAAAAAATAGAATGAATGAAAAAAAATCTTTGTAAATGTTCAACAATTCTTAAGTTGAAGAGAGAATTATTTGCATGATATCAATGATTTTTTGCATTAGATCTATGAATTGTCACTGGAACTCGACCATTGAAACTTTTCATTAAATTAAAGAAATTTTTCATTACATTTAATGAACAATTTCTTATTATTTAATTAAAATTTCATACGTCTAATGAAAACTGTTCATTAAAAATAGTTTCACTAAAATTATAAAGCTTTTTCATAAGTTTAAGAATTTTTCATTCATATTGTAAAGAAAACTTCATTAATTTAGTGAACAAATTTCATTAAAACTCGTCCAAGGAATTCTCTCTGTGTAACAATAAAATATTTTCTGCGTATGTGAGCTATTTCAAAAATTTTAGACACCTCTTGAAACTGACTTAAAATGTCTCTTATTTCTCTTTTTTGAGTTCAGAGAAACGATGGACATGTTTAGGTACACTCAAAAAAAAAAGTTTGTAAAGTCAGCAAAAAATTTTGCTGAGTCAGCAAAATTTTAGTCAGGAGGGTGCTAGCAAAAAAATTGCTAATGTCAGCAAAATCTTTTGCTGAAAATCAGCGAGCTGATTTTTAGCAACAAAATTAGTAGATTCAGCAAAAGTTTTGCTAACACTTAGTAGATTAGAAATACAAAAGCCTTGGTAAAAATTAATAATTTTTTTGCTGAATTTTAGTAGACTGAAAAAAACGCAAAAAAATTGTAAAAAAATTGTAATTTAGCTAATATATTTGCTGAAAATCATAAAACATATTTTTGTGATTCTTTTAAAAATAATTTACAATAATTACGAAATATAAAAATTTTCATTTTCCCACATTGACGACATGAATTAATTTAATATCTGAAAATATATAGAAATAAATATATATAACATAACAAATATTTTCTTTCAACTACTTACATCAATGGTAGTCTAAATGATGCTTTCTTTTAAAGAACACAACTGCCGAAGATAATTATAGAAACGAAACGAAAAAATAAACAAAAACAAACGAAACGAAAAAAACAACCCTTTTTTTTGCAATAAGAAAAAGGAACCATACAAATCTACCTAAGATGTGTGTCTTTGTCTTTCGCTTTACTCTGTCTACATGTCTGTATATGTTTGTTTGCAATTTGACCACACTAGATTATTAATCTATAAACATTTAGTTTAGAAATACATATTAAATTTAAATATTTTGTTTTGTCTTTTATTTTATTAATAGACAATTATTTTCACAAGCCGGTGACAACGCAAAATTTAAGTTGTTTTAATCCTCAATTTTGTTTTATATATGAAAAAGAGATACAAAAGTCTTCCATGGTTGATTTTGTTTATATGTCTTATTAGAGTTGTACTTTTTAGTGTCATTTTCCACTTCTCTACTACATCTTGACATGCCGCGACATCTGCTTCATTCTGCGTATATCTTTCAATCTGGTTGTCGTCCACACTATTAATGTGCTTATCAGTACAATTTTTTTTTAGCAAAATTAATTAGTAAAACATTAGTATATGAGTAAAGCATTAGTATAAAACAGTTAAGTGCTGAATAAGTATAACAAAAATTTTAGCTGAAAACACGATTTTAGCAAAAAAAATTTGCTAAAAAATAGTATACCTGATTTACAAGACGTTTTACTAACTTTTGTACTAACTTATTTTTTTGAGTGTAGACTATACTAAAAAACTCGGACATGAAAAGTTTCACAAGGAAAAGTCTTCAACTAAAGAATTGTTGAACACTTACAAAGAGTTTTTTCATTCATTCTATTTGTTTGCTCAAAGTTTTTAACTTTTAGATTCAAACCAATACAAAATGGAGTCACTACCCTATTAAAATACATCCACTAAAAATGTAATTTTCATATCCCTGCTTAAAAAGTTAAAATTTCGCGATTTTAAAATTTCAAGTTTTTGCTACTTTTAAAGGAATTGAGTTGTGAGAACAGTATTCAAAAACTAGTGTAATTTTATACAGTTTGAGATAGGTCATGTCGATGTCAGCTCACCAATAACGAGATGCATACATCAAAAAGTCAAAAACATCAATAAGTAGAGCAACAAAAAAAAAAAAACAAAAATGGCTGGAGCTAGTTTTTTATTTGAAGGAATTAGAATTATTTAAACTAAACACAGGTTCTGAGTTTTTTTTTTAATCTAAATTTTTGATATTTGCTTATTTTGTAAATATTATCTTTTTCATTCAAAATTAAGCTTATTTTATCGTTTTTCTTTTAAAATAGAGCTTTTTTGCTATTATTTTACCAATCGGTACTTTAAAGTATTTTTTTTTTATTGAAAGTTGAAAACTTAATGTCACAAACATGTTAGTTTATCAAAAAATATTTTGATTATCGATTTTGAACTTGAAAGCTAACAAACAAATTTCTCTATTGCACCTTTATTTGACTGCCGAAGTTGCATGGAGCAAATTTTTCACAAATTTTATCTGTAGTAATGATTTTGATAAAAAGTTTTAAAATTTTAAAATTTTACGGTTTTTCATATTTAAACGACTGTTTCTTAAGCTTTTTTTAAACACCTAAAACATTATTTTTGGAGCTGTTTTTTGGTTGCCTTACTTATAAGTAATTGAAGTAAATTTTTTGAAAATGTATGTTTTTGCGTCTGACATTGACAATTATTTTTTACCTTCGCAAAAATGTACAGAAATTTTATGAACTTTTTAAAAAAGGAAATTAAATTATTTATGTTTAGAAAAACTATGGCTTGAAAAAAATGTTTGGTATGTTTTTTATTTCTAGTGGGCACATCGGTAGTTTTTTTAAAAACAGATTTCGCTTTGTGACAACTAATCCGCCAAAACGTACATCAAATAAAAGATTTTAAGACTTAAATCGAAAAGGCAACAAAAAAATTTTAAAAACTTAAAATTTTATTGAGCAAAAAAATTTTTCCTTCCCTTAACCCAATTAAATATTATAAAAGCGTCAATAAACGCGTGTTTTCCAAAATAATCCTGGGTTTCTTTTCCAGTTCTAAGATATGACAAAAATTTAGTTTGAGTTTTTTTTAATATTTTTTTTTGTAGCGTAATATATATGTTGGCATGTGTTAAATACAAAAAGATCTATAAATTTATCCAAGCAAAAACTGTAATTTTAATATTTTTAATTTGCTTTAAATTTAAAACCGCCAAAGATAAATGATTGGCGCTGATGGATTTAGTATGCTTAAGCATCGGCTAACACATACACAAAAGGTTATTCATGTCATAAAAATTAATTTTTTGAAAAATATTTGCCTCAAAGTGTTGTAAATTTTAAAAGTTCCTAATATGTCTTTTCCTGGACTTAGAAGTTTGCTAATCAGTGCACTCACGGAAAAAAGTTTCATCACAGTTTCATTTGAACGAAAATCTATCAAACATTGTCATATTTATGAAGTCTTAAATAAAATGATGAAACTTTTCATAAATATTTATGAAAGATTCTTCATAACTTTATCATAATTTCATATAAAAATCATAAATAATTTTTTATAATAATGGCCCATATCTCTAAACCGAACAAAATTTTTGTCTAGTCGTGTACTATTACGATTCAGTATCCAAATTGAGTAAGATCCTGGTAGAATTCCGAAAAGCAACACCTTAACAATGTTTGTATGAAACAGTCTCCTTAATATTTATAAAACAGTTTCATTGGAGGAAAAACAATGAAGCTTTTCCTTTGAGTGTGCTATGTTCAAAGCGGTTTTCGCAAATGAAAGCTTTTTGGTGGCCAACACTTTTTTTTATTTAGCCGAACCTTTGGGGAACGGCTTTGGAATTTTTCTTCAGTTTTACTCTCAAATTTAACCATAAAAACTTTGGTAATGGGTGCGATAAAGTAATGTATAACCTTGGGCACTCATGGGTTACCTTGTAATGATACATAATTACCTTTTTCATTATTTAAAAACATAAAGTAATTGCTTACCGATCATCAATTACATAATGCATGAAATAAAAGGTCCGCCAAATAACTTTTTTTTTTGAAAATGCTATAAAAAAAATCTACTGAATATTTTCTCAAATTTCTTTTTTTATTTGAAAGTACAATCCTTCCGGTTAATAATGGAAAATAATTTCATTCAAATGGCTGCCTCGGCTGGCCATGCAGTAGCCTACATGATCGGTCCAATTTTTAAGCACATTATCGAATTATCGATTGTGTGCAGCTGTATTTCACCAATGGCTTCACGAATATTGTCCTTTAAAGCGCCAATTGTCTCTTAATTGTTGGCGTAACACTTATCTTTGACGGCACCCCACAAATAATAGTCCAACGGTGTCAAATCGCAGCTCCGAGGTGGCCAAACGACATCAGCTCTGCGGCTGATTTGAATTTTCGCACACATTCTGCAACATTACCATGATTTTCAAAGTAATGTCGCAATATTTCCCAGCGTTGTTCAAGCGTATACACAACCATATTAGTTCAGCGGAAGGATAAAACTAATTATCTGTCAAATCAGACATGAGCTAAGTGTTACCATTCATGAAATAAGCACTAGTTGAAAAAAAAAACGTTAGATGGCGGACCCTTTATAAACGTAAAGTACTCGTAATATTAAAAATATTTTTTTTGAAAATCTATATTTAGACACATTACTTTGTAATTTTTTGTAAGCATGATTGTTAAAATATATACCTTACATATATTTTTAACATCCAAAACGAAAACTCGAAGCACAACAGTTCATTTACAATTTAAGCAATCCATTATTATATGTGACAATAGCAGAAACCTCAGGTTCGAATCTCAGCGAAACCACGTTAGTTATTTAATTAAAAAAATATTTGTAATCATTTTTTGTTAGAAATTTATTTCTATGAAAATCTATTTATAGACACATTACTTTTCCCAACCCGGTAACCATATAAGTTACCATTTATAGTAATTAAATGTGCTAAAGTCCCAAAACTTATTTAACAAATTGTGAATCAATCTGATGTAGGCGTGTCCCTATCCGGATTTCATTCCTGCCTAAGGAAATTTTCAGGGGACTTTGTTATTAGAATTTCTAGAGATATTTGTTATGTTAAATCACAAACTCAATGAGAATTTCTTGTCCTCGTCTAGGAGCGAGATTCAAAATTTAAAATATCAAAGAAAAAACAAAAACAACAACAAAATATTGTCACAATTGGCTTTGTCATCTTCCAAATACCCCCTACTAGCTAATGAGTCCACCCATTACTTTTTGGCTCATCGCCTGTAAAATTAATCAGTGAAGTAAGGTGTATTGTAATGCGTGGGGACCTGTTTCTATACATTACTTTACCCATTATTTGGTAATGAGTAGCTTTGCTGGGGATACCAATCGACAAAATATTTCAGTGTCAAATAAATATCATTAGATCACTAGAGAGACTAGATGCCTTAATTTGAACATACTTTGTTTAACATTTCTGAGTAGTTTTCGTTTTTCTTTTTTTTGTAAAATCTTTACTATGTTCTATCTTTAGTAGACCTTAGCTGTTAGTTTCTGTTTCTGTTTCTATTTCTTCTACTGCCTTTAACAATAAACAATTTGTTTGTTTTGCCCATAGAATTGGGTACAAAAAATCCAATTGTTCCCTAACTATGAATGTTATTTTAGATGTTTCGCTATTTGTTTTTACTCCATATTTTTTTTCTCAGTTTACATTTTCTACATTCAGATTTTATGTTTTCTGTACAATTGGCTTTTGTTTTTATTGTGTATTAGAGTGAGCCGAAATTCGATTCCGAACGGAAAAACTCAAGAACTTATAAAAAATTTTGATTTATATGAAAGCTTTCGTAATATTTATGAAGTTTGGTCCATATTAGTGAAATGTATTAAAAGAACAAAAAAAAATATGCATTAAAACCCTAAAAATATACACTAACAAAAATATATATATTGTGAGAGGCGTAGCACAGTGGGGTATTTGAAAAAATAATGGTAATAAATAAAGAACTTCTAAACTACTAATCCGATCGGTACGAATCAAATTGGAAATTGTAAAAGAGGTGTTAATATTTTGTAACACTGTGATTGGGTCACCCTGTTTTAGTACAGCATGTACTAACAGGTTGTCAAAGTTGACTACCTCGTGTATAAAAAACCTTTTGGGGCGTGTAACTTTTGTAAATGTGGACCGATTTTTAAAATTTATCCTGGATTAATGTACGTGGTTTTATCCTCTTCTTTAAAAGTTATTTACATTTAGAAATTAAAATTTTTGTTGTATTGCCATGATTTTATTTGGTTTATAAAATCAAAATATTCTCCGTATTAGTAATATTTCACGAAAATACAAAAAGTAAACTTTTTTAAATTAGCTTTAATAGTTTAGTCGTGAATAATCCTTAAAAATCAAAATTTAAAAAGTTTATGAGAAATTGCAATTTTTGGCCTAAAAGTATTTTTCTTTCTTTGAAATTTTCTGGAAATTATTTTAAGAAACCAATACAAATTTTAATAGTTTTTAGGAGATAAGGCTTTGAGAAAAATTTTAAATGTAATTTCACTGGTTTTTGGACATGCACCCTACGTCAGGCATTGGTTAAAAACACAAACTTTTGAAAACAAAAAGTTACTTTGTGATTCTACAAAATTGCCAATAATGCAAAATTTAAAGGAAATAAATTATCTTAAAAATTGAAAAACTGAAAAAAAAAAATGGTAAGAGTAGTTTGTTCAGGTGACGTTACAAGTATTATGAAAAATGTATTTCCAGGAAGGTAAACAATCGGAGCATTTTGATCAAAAAATACACTTTTCTCGTTAATATAGCTCGAACGCCTGATGTCGGAGAGTAAATCTAAGGCCAGATTTGGATTCAGCGTACATTGTACCTTTAGAAAAGTATAATTTAGTTCTAGTGTCAAACATTTTTCGGCCTGAATATTTAGGTGTAAAAAGTACTTACATGTACTCACAAGTGCTCCCCACTGTATGTCCTATGTTACACATTCCCATGAAAGTGAAAATAATCACATGCCTAATTTTTTTTCGCTTTACTTTCCTGCAGAAAATACTTGGGGAGAGTAAAACCAAAGCTCTTTATTCCTTACAAAAGTTTTTTAAAAGTCATAAGACTACTTTATAACTCGAGGGTTTATATTCAATATCCTCTATCTTAAAAAACAGAACTTTACCGGAGAGCAAAAAAACTGTTTATTTCGATTACTTTAATAATGAATTTTAAAAAATTTTTGTAAGGAAAAAAGTGCTATAAAGGACCCGAGTGAAAACGTTTCCATATAATAATACATAATTTTATATATACTATATATAATATATATATATATAAGTTTTTGTATTGTTAATGTATTGAACCTGACATAATTGTATAAATTCGTATCTTAAATTAATTTCGTTCAAAAATTGTAATATGATGTCATATATAGTTGCGTCTAATCGAATCTCGATCAATATATATATATTGCATTTAGAGTAAGATAACATTAATCGAGTTAAATGTGAAGTTATATATACCTAGACATTACAAAATACAAAATAATATATATTTAGATAATAAGGAGTGAGATCGAATAAAGCTTAACACAGATTATCACTTATAACTTTTTTTATGTTTAAAAGTGAACTTTTTTTTGAATCAAGTTATCTTTTAAAAAATCGCCAGATAATGTTTATAAATTATTAGCGAAATCGGATCATTACTTTGTTTACAAATGGAAACTGAACAGAAAGTGAGTAAAGGAGCTTTTTTTTTGCCATTTTTAGTGCCCTAATTGAAAGGAGCAGACCATTTCCAAAAAAAGTGACAGTATTGGGAACTTGCTTTGTAGCCTTCATCAATAATTTAAAAAGAATCTTAATATAATTTAATTTTTCTGAGTTCTGAACAATTAACCATATTTTTTTCTACAAAATTTAAGGTTTTTTTTTGTAAAAATGCTACTTTTTTTGTTTTCACTTTTTGTTCAAAGTCCATTTGTAAACAAAGTAATGATCCTATTTCGCTAATAATTTATACACATTATCTGGCGACTTTTTAAAAGATAACTTGATTCAAAAAAAGTTCACTTTTAAACATATTTGATCTCACTCCTTATATTATATTTGAAAAAAAAAAAATACTTAAATTTTGGAGAGTCACGCTAGCAAATTTTTCAATCATATTTTGGATATAATTATGTATTACATCAATACACCAGTCTATCTAATTTTAAGTATAATTTTATATGGGGGCTTTTGCCAAAAAAAATTACCCCAATATTTGTCTTTTGAATATGCATATCGATTACTTTCTGGTTCCTAGATTTCTACACCTTATACACAAAAGATGGGAATCGGAACCCTAAAAAACAACTTTTTGCAAGTGGCTAAGATCTGAAAGGATTAATAACGTTAAAGCAACACCCGTATTTGACAGTAATTATTTAGGCAAATATTTCGCATTTCAATGAAGTTTTAAATACAAAAATCGAATAAAACTATAGTTTATTTTGTATATATTTGTATCAGTTCATATATAAATTTATACCTCTATATAAAATCGAATTTAATTGTATCGCGCCATTTTTCGGATGTAATTTAATTTAATATTTTCAAATTAAATATAAACTAATGCAAACTTATATAATTATATGGGCCCATTTCTCGGATAAAACTGTATTAAGACTCATATTAAATTTCGTATGATTATACACACAGAGAAAAATGTAGTTGGCTATTTGCCAACTGAAATTCAATTACTACGACTCAAATTCGGTTATTACAAATTTCAGATGGTTGGCACAACTTAACATTAGTTTTCACAAACAAAGTTCATTTATTTCAACTGAATTTTATTGTAACACCCAATATATTCAGAAATCTAATGTAAATATTGTTATACTAACTGAATTTATTATCTGTTACCATTACTAAAAAATTTTCAATTCGGTTGGCACTTTGTTTCTCTGTGTGTATAAATCAGCATATTAATTTTTTTTAAATCGCCGAATTTGTTATATTTATTTACAATTTCTGTTAAAACCAACACAACTTCAAATAAATTAAAGTTTTCTATTAAAAATGCAGAAAATTTGCTATTGGTATTGAAAATTTTCATTTGCAATCAATGAAGTTATAAATTAATATATATTTTTTTGAGGTTCAATCACAAACTCAATGAGAATTTCTTGTTCTCGTCTAGAAGCGTGGTTTAACATTTTATATATCAAAGAAAAAAAACGAAAAAAATGAAAGATTGCAGCACTTTATATTTTTCAAAATTCTGCACTTTAAATTCGATGAGTATAATACAATATATTATTATACATAACATTGTATTAGCGATATAAAATTATATATGAAAGCAAGCTAAGTATATATACCATATATAGTAATATATGCCACATCTACAATAATACCAATCGATATATATTTAGTTATAAATATGTATGGGACCACATAAAAAATTTCGAAAACCAAATCCCGATTAAAAAAAAATTATTTGGAGCTTTATGTACTCATATCAATTTCTATGTGCCGTTATATGTAATCCTATTAAATGTCATCCAAAATATGGGCCCATATAATTGTATCTGTTTGTATGGGTTTAGATCTAATCTGATGCAATCAGATAAATTTCCAGTACAATTTTATCCGATTTATTTCCCGATAGTATTGTATTAGATTGTATTAGTTTTGTATCTAATTGCATCAGTTTATATCTAAACTGATACAAATAGATATAACTATATAAAAACCAGATATTATCGTATCCGGATTTTGCACTGATCCAATAGTATATGATTATATGTACACTGATCCAGCTAAATATAATTAGATTTTAGTTTTATGAAAATATACACAATTTTATACAAGTATATGTTCATTCTTTCATATACGTTAAGTCCGTAAAAAAAATATTAAGAAACATTATTTTTTTGAGGCTTTTAAAAACATTCCCGCATAAATGCCACCAGTCTTCAATAGCAACATATATTTTTTATACAAAAGAAGATTTACATTTTTTTTTTTGGTATGGAAAAATATATTTACATATAACTATGAATAAGTTCAGATATCGTTGTATCCGAAATTAAATATTTTTTTTTTGAAATATTACACTATATGCCATTATTTATAATTTTGATTTGTGTTATATCTAATTATGCCTATATAATTAGATCAACCATATATAATTATAATTGTATATGTCATTTATATTAGTCGATATGTAATTATATGTGGCATCGTATTAGAAAATTTAGATAAAAAAACTTTATATATAAACATACATAAACATATGTATTTACATATAATAGCATGTAACAACATATATACGAGTATTTATATAAAATAATGCATGATTATATGTAATCGTTTTCACTCGGGTAATCATGTGCTCCATCACAAATATCCATATTAATCTGTATAAAGCTATATTCTGTTTTTTTTTTTAATATTTTTACTCGGGTAGTAAATCTTTTTTTGTGGAAATTTTAATTTCGTTCGTACCTCTAGAAGCTTAATTTGGAATAATTTTCTACAATTACAGGACCGAGCTTTTTTAAAATTTAACCCACTCTATTGTATATAAATCTTATCTAAATATGGCTTAAGGGAGTCCTCAACAACCAACCTAACTATACGGAAAAAACCTCCTAGCTCATTTTCTTTTAGGAAAAAATTTTATATTGTTTTTGATCCTTCAACGTGTGCTTGATAGCCTACAAAAAACACAATATAATAGGACTTTTGTATTGTCACTATTTGTTTTTTGTTCCTTACTTACTTTCAAAATTGAAAAGGAATCATGTCGCAGCATATTGAAATAGCATAACATTTTTGAGATTTTTATTTTTTATTTATTCTCCCTGTTCTGCTTCGGACAGTATATTTTTTAGTTTTATTTTCATAAATTTTACTGCAGTATGGTTTTAATTGTTTTCCATCTTTTTTTCGCTTTGCAAATTCATTATTTGCACTGGGTATAGGGGTTTTTTAACCCGGACTTTTTTATTTCCCGGGACATTTTGAATTTTCCGGGGATCCCGGGATTCCCTTCTCAATACACATTAATTTAATTTGACATAGATTTATTAATCCAAAACACGCCATATGTCAATACTATGCAAGAACTCTCAAATACTATATTGAAAAAGCTGAAATTAGAAATCCTGGGTGAATATTTTTTAAATTCTTTTTAAAGTTACCACAATATCCAATGATCAATATTTTCATACAATCTTTTAATCGACGTTTTGTATTGTTTCATCTAGAAAATTTTCAATTAACATTTAATGTGAGAAAACTCATACTATCGGGGTTCGGGTTAAATCAAGCTTTTAACAAAATTTCGAAACCATTTTTTATATCGTTCGTTTTGATTTTCATACAAATATGCAGATTCGCAGAAATTTCAAACGATTTTAAGTTTACAATTTAAAATTTGTATTTAATATTTAATAAAATTAATCGAAATTTAAAATATTTAATTTGAATTCAAAATATAAATTAAAAATGTGAAATCTAAAATTTTTTATTTCAGCTACTCAATTTCAATTTCTGGATTTCGATTTCGGTTTTATTTCTTTAGATTTTGGTTTTATTGCTTAGGATAACTCTATTTACCACAAACTTTTTATGTGCAAAATCATTCCCAATTATATTTGTGTTAAAACCCCCTGAAACGTATTTTTTTTTATATTTCAGAATTTCTTTTTATTATTTTCCGATTTCCAATTGAGCTAAATCCAATACTATACTAGTCTATTTCCGATCAGCTATGTATATCTCAGTCATTTTTTATCGCATCTGAACAATCCAGTGCTCATTTTGTTGGTACTACACTTAGAATACTATATAGGTAAAGACCACTGCAAATGTAGTTAAAAACAAATGAAATTTTACTTAAAGAAAGTACGACTTACATTTCAGTAAATTCAACTAACATTGTCATTTATTTTTAAATGTTCAAAAAATTACTAACAATTGTAGTAAAAACCAACCACATGTTAGTAAAAAATAAACAAACATTTATTTATTTTTATTTTTTGAAATAACAAAAAACAACTGTAAAAAATTAATGTAAAATCATAAAACAGTCATTTGATGTGGTTTGTTTTTTTAAATGAACTACATGGTTAGCAAAAAAATTTAATTTGTTCTGCAAATGACTGACATTTACTTTAAAAATAACGAAACTGTATTACAACCCAAGCAACTACATATTTTTAAAGCAGAAGTTTCTTGAATGTAGCATCTACTTTTTATTTCATGTATAAATGTATTTCTAATGAAATTGCATTTTTAAAATGCATTTTTTTAGTTCATGAACTATTTCAAACTTAAAAAAATTTTTAATTTGTATAATTTAGAATTTTTACTACAATCTCGAATATTAACTTTTTAATTGCCATATAACATATATTTCTGAGAAATTTTAGAAAAATAGTGAATTTTTATCGTTGATCTATAAATTTATGTGTGAGATTTTATTTGTTCGGTTTTAGATCATGACAAATTTTTCTCTAAATTAACAGAAAAATTATAATTTTTATATGATAATTTACTTTGACTATTAGAAAAAAACACAGAAAAAGTTATTAGACACTAGCATGAATGGAATGCATTTTCTGACCCACTACGGTCTTCATCAACATTCTTCGTGCCATTTAGTGTTAATCGTAAATATCATCTATTTAACTCACATGTTAAAGAAATTGGGTAACTTTAAATCCCACATTACTCTGTGTGTTGAGTTAGAATGAAATTTACCACGAACGATTTCTATTTATAGTGTGTTTTTTCTCTAGTCATTATCATAGTTGCCAGTTTAACTTTCAGTTAAAACTTTAAATGGCAGTTCTTTTCTCTAATATCATCATATACTATCCTTCTACATTAGCAAAGCATATCAACAAACATTAAAGATTTTTTCATTAACACATATGTCGAGCATATACATTAAACGATTTTTACACTGTACCTGGTGAGTGGTTTAATAGTGAATTTTTATCGTTGATCTATAAATTTATGTGTGAGATTTTATTTGTTCGGTTTTAGATCATGACAAATTTTTCTCTAAATTAACAGAAAAATTATAATTTTTATATGATAATTTACTTTGACTATTAGAAAAAAAAACACAGAAAAAGTTATTAGACACTAGCATGAATGGAATGCATTTTCTGACCCACTACGGTCTTCATCAACATTCTTCGTGCCATTTAGTGTTAATCGTAAATATCATCTATTTAACTCACATGTTAAAGAAATTGGGTAACTTTAAATCCCACATTACTCTGTGTGTTGAGTTAGAATGAAATTTACCACGAACGATTTCTATTTATAGTGTGTTTTTTCTCTAGTCATTATCATAGTTGCCAGTTTAACTTTCAGTTAAAACTTTAAATGGCAGTTCTTTTCTCTAATATCATCATATACTATCCTTCTACATTAGCAAAGCATATCAACAAACATTAAAGATTTTTTCATTAACACATATGTCGAGCATATACATTAAACGATTTTTACACTGTACCTGGTGAGTGGTTTAATAGTGAATTTTTATCGTTGATCTATAAATTTATGTGTGAGATTTTATTTGTTCGGTTTTAGATCATGACAAATTTTTCTCTAAATTAACAGAAAAATTATAATTTTTATATGATAATTTACTTTGACTATTAGAAAAAAAAACACAGAAAAAGTTATTAGACACTAGCATGAATGGAATGCATTTTCTGACCCACTACGGTCTTCATCAACATTCTTCGTGCCATTTAGTGTTAATCGTAAATATCATCTATTTAACTCACATGTTAAAGAAATTGGGTAACTTTAAGTCCCACATTACTCTGTGTGTTGAGTTAGAATGAAATTTACCACGAACGATTTCTATTTATAGTGTGTTTTTTCTCTAGTCATTATTAAAAATTAAAAAAAAATTTACTTAGAAAATTATTTTAGATTTTTCTGAAGCCAATAGAGACTACTTCAATACTAGTCCCTCTTTGATCAGCTATATATTAAAAATTAAAAAAAAATTTACTTAGAAAATTATTTTAGATTTTTCTGAAGCCAATAGAGACTACTTCAATACTAGTCCCTCTTTGATCAGCTATATCTCAGCCATTTTTTATCGCATCTGAACGATCCAATGCACAGTGGGATATATTCCAAAATTGTTGAAAATCATTCGGCCATTTCTTACTTAGTAATCCGATTGCATTGAAATTTGGAACAGGCATAAGTGTCGTAATATCGAGCTTAAGTTGTTTTTGAACCTTCCAAACACCTCGGGTCAGCAATATGACCACCCACACTAGGAAACTTTTTGCATATAAAACTTTGAATGTTGACCACTTTTTAATCCGATTTTCAAAATAGTAACATATTTGTTATCTGCTAGTAGAGACTAACAAAAAACATGCTTACATGTGTAGTTTATCTCTAATAGTTCCCGAGATATTCCGATTTGAAAATGAGAAATTCCACATTTGGTTCGACTCAGCTACAGTTTTTGCGATTAGCGGTACGAAATAGTAGTCAATTACTTTTTCAAAACATTGGTTATTAACAAAACGAATTCTTGATTTAATAATAAAAAAAAAATATCTTTTTCCACTCAAAAACTACATTTGTTTAAAGTAGAAACTAATCAAATTTTTTCAATGTTTTCCTCAAAATGCACCAAATATCAACTTTAACCTACACTCAAAAAAATAATATTTAAATTTAATAAAGATTAAATGTGTATTTATAAACTAAATGTTTATATATATTAATAATCTTGTGTGGTCAAATTGCAAACAAATATGCAATAAGTAGACAGACTAAAGCGAAAGACAAAGACATACATCATAGGTAGATTTTTCTGTTTCCTTTTTCTTAATTCAAAAAAGGGTTGTATATGTTATAGTTTGTGAGTTTTCCGTTTCTATAATTCTCTGCGGCATTTGCGTTCCTTTAAAAGATAGCATCATTTAGACAATAATTGATGTAAGTAGTTCAAAGATAATTTCGTTTATGTTGTATATAATTTATTACATTAATTTATATCGTCAATTTAGGAGTATGAACATTTTTATATTTTATATTATTGTAAATTATTTTAAACAGAATCACAAAAATATGTTTTATGATTTTCAGCAAATAAATTAACTAAATTATAATTTTTCTACAAATTTTTTGATTTTTTTTCAGTCTACTAATATTCATCAAAAATTTTATTAATTTTTAGCAAGGCTTTTTAAATTTCTAATCTACTAAGTGTTACCAAAACTTTTGCTGAACCTACTAATTTTGTTGCTAAAAATCAGCTCGCTGATTTTCAGCAAAAGATTTTGCTGACATTAGCAATTTTTTTGCAAGCACCCTCCTGACTAAAATTTTGCTGACTTTACTAACTTTTTTATTTGAGTATACTAGTAAAAATTGTGCACGCCTCCAATTAGGTAGCGGAAGCGGTTGGACATACTACAACATATGCCTAATTTATTGGGTACGTTTCATCTAATCCACACTTTAAATGTAGACATGCCAGCAAAAAATTTAAAAAATCCTATTTTTGGGCATTTTATTTTTATTTTTGGGAATTGTGGGATTGCTTACAGAAAATCACAAATTTCATATTTTTGACTTAAAAGTCCATTTAAGTAAAAAAAATCATTGCATTATGTCTATTAGTAAATATTTTATTGAATAGTGAAAATTTACATTTTAACAAAAACTGAAATTTGTACCTTCCCATGAGGATTACCCAAGTTGTTGTTCTACCAATGTTGCCAAATTTGACTCTTTAAAAATGTCGCAATCTACACGTAATTTCCTTATCAACGATACTAAACACTTGTATGATGTGTTAATAACTCCTTAACAGGAAATTAGAAACAAAAAAAAAAAAAAATGACGAGCACTCAAAATTTTATATATAAAAAGTTTTCTATTTTGGGTGGTAATATTGTCTACCCCGGCGGGTCTGGAGAGGTTCAAAATCAAAACTTAAGCTCGATATTACGTCACTTATGCCTGTTCAAAATTTCATTGCATTCGGACTGCTAAGTAAGAAATGGCCGAATTATTTCCATAAATTTTGTGATATATCCCACTGTGCAATGTTCATTTTGTTTGTTTTGTTATGTCTCCTTTTTCCTTATGGACCGGCCCCTTAATTTATATATTTCGTGTATGAATGCATTTTTAATGCAGTTGCATTTTTCAAATGCACTTTTTTAGCTAATGAAATATTTTGAGTTTTAAAAAAAATATTTATTAGTATAATTGGAAATCTTTTCTAAATACAACTTCCAATATATACTTTTTACCAAAAAACAGCTAATTTTTAGATATTTTAGAAAAATACTAAAACTTAAAAAATTTACTCAAAAAATTATTTTAGAATTTCCAGAAACCAATTGAGCAAAATGAAATAAAATTTTCTAAAATTAAAATTAAAATAATTCAAGTTCGAGGCCATACTCTATATTTCTTTATTAGGATATTGTCCTAACAAATAATCTATAGAGTTTTTGTTTTCAAATTTATTAATTGACCACTTTCAGGAATGTGTTGATAGATATATTTCGGGAATTTTCTAGGTTCCCATCATCAGAACACGTTTTGAAAGAGGTAACAATCTTATGCCAAACATCAAACATTCATATAAACTAGTTTACTCACTACATGAGAATTAATATATGAGCTCGAAGTTAAAGATTATCACCATTGATCAAAAAATAAATTGAAAACTTGTTTGTTATGTGCAAGGTCCACCTTTGGTGGATATTCAATACATGTTTTTTGTTTTTTTCCTCCTTTTTATTTTTTGTTTTGTCTATAAACAAAATCAGGGGGAGTAAACTAGACTGACTGTACCTTGTCTTTTATACAAGTTTGACATAATTTTTATTCAAAATAAAAATTATGTTTTTTCGACCTTTAATTGTGCAATGAAAATGAAAATTATTCAAGTTCGAGGCCATACTCTATATTTTTTTTATTAGGATATTGTCTTAACAAATAATCTATAAAGTTTTTTTGTTTTCAAATTTATTATTTGACCCTTTCAGGAATGTGTTGATAGATCTATTTCGGGAATTTTCTAGGTTCCCATCATCAGAACACGTTTTGAAAGAGGTAACAATCTCATGCCAAACATCATACAAATTTTCTACTATTTTAAGTTTTACCAGATATATCAATTGAAATTACGAAAACATAATTAGTTTTTGAATTTTAAATAATTTTTTTAAACGATAATTTTAACTAATTTTTAACAGTTTTTCTTTAATTTGTAATAATTTTTATTGACAATAATTACAAAAAAAAAAAAAACAAATAATTATGTTTCCATTTCAAATAAAAAATTCAAAATTATTAACATATTTGCTACAAAAAATCCCAGGAAATCCCGCACAAAATTCCCGCGATTGCGGGTTTTTGTCCCGGCAATTTCCGCAACAAAAACCCTAAATGTGTAGGATCACGTATGAATGTACTATAATTATATTCCTGTTTGTATGAAATTACAAACATTTTATTATGTTTTTATCATTTAGAACTTATATATTTAAGATAACTTACTCTTACTTTATGAGCATCAAACTAAGCAAACAAAACTTATTAATTATAATTTTTGGGTAAGCAATTGGAAAAAGGGTATTCAAATGTTTTAATTTGTACTCTGAAAATAATAAGCCAGTAAAAAGTCTGTCGATATGACATCATTTAAAAAAAAAATTTTTTTGGAACACGATTTTAGTTGTCTTCATTTAAGACAATACTAAAAATCTTCAGTGTTTTAACTAATTTTAAAGTGTTAGTTTTCAAAATTATTTATGAACAATTATTGAAAGATTATTTATGTGAGTTCAAATACCAGTACGACACCAAAAAATAAAAAGTTTTTCATATAGAGCAAATTAACAATATAAAATACTTTGTTCAATTGACACATAAATTAACCACTGACGAGTCCCAGGAGGGGGACAAAACTGCGGCAGTCTGGTGTATCCCTTGTGTCCGTAAAATTTTTCAATAAAAAATGTTTTCATTTTCTTCTTCCTGTAAAGAGACTAACTAAAATTATTTATTAAATTTTACACAATTTATTGTTAAAATATAATATTATCATGTCCTTGATGGCGTTAGACGGCGCCACACAGTGCTTTGTCCTCATATTAGGAATGGACATAAATAGAACGAGTTGTCGTATTTGCATGAATATTTTTATGCTGGTTCCTTTTGTCAAAATTAGAATTACCATAATTTTTGAGAAAATCGTCGCCAGGATACGCACACCTACCATACATCCTATATTATGAATTTTGAATAAAATCTACAATTCTCATTACTATGTCGTAAAAATTGGTGATTGTTTTTTGTACCAATTAATATTTTGATTGCAGCAAGGACTCGTATAGCTGTCATATATCCTTTTTCAGAAAAACGCTATAAATTCTTTGAAAAACATCCGATTGTTAAATATTTTTCTAAATTTTGTCTAAAATATAAAAAAAAAAATTTTTCTGCAAGGATATGCACCATTTCCTAATATCCTGAATAATGTTAATTTTCAATAAAATCTATAATTATCCTAACAATGTTTCAAAAATTGGTTATTGTTTCCAAAAAGGAGTCAGTTATTTTTTACAGTTATATTAGTTTTTTGTTTTTATACACATCGAGATTATTTTTATGTTATTTTCAATTTCTAACGAGCTTTCAACCTCCGTATATTTACAAAAATAAAGCAAATCAAACATATTAGCTAGGTTGTTAGTTATATTTGGGACAATTTTCATTTCAATCGCAGCAAGGACACGTATTGTTGTCATATATCCTTTTTTTAAATTCAATAAATCTTTTGCAAATCATCCATTTGCCACAATTTTTTCTTATTTTGTTTCATAAAATTATTGTAAGCATATTCTAAAATTCCATATATCCTAAATTTTGTAAATTTTGAATAAAACCTGTAGTTCTACTAGCAATGTCTCGAAAATTGCTTATTATTCATTAAATAGAATCAGCAATATTTGTGCCAGTTTTCATTTCAATCGCAGCAAGGACTTGTACAGCTGTCATATATATATTTTTTCTACAAATTCTATAATTCCTTTAAAAATGATTGGATTGACAGAAAATTTTAAAAACCAAAAGGTGTGTGGGATGTTTTCTACTATTTCAAATTTTTGTCATATCTGTTTGGTAATAGAAAATTCACCAAAACATCCTTTTTGAAAATAAATTTCAAACATAAATTTGAAAATAAATTTCTCAAAATTTTGTGTTGCGTTTAGAAAAATAATAGGATTTCATTAAAATTAAATTCATTATACATTTTTGAGGAATATTCTTTAATTTCAACATGTTTTCATAATATGTACGGTATGAAGGGTTAAATTAAAATTACAAAGCAAGTTCTTCCTAGGTCTATTAATAGAGAAGCTTTACTTGTAACTACAAACACATTTATAACTACAAACACATTTACTTTACTACTTTCTAAATTAAATTGAAGCAGTGGGTTTCCATACTACTCAGTGTCACTCAATTTGCTCTTTTTTATTTGTTCGTAAACTCGCAACGAGAAAATGAAAACACGTTGCAGAAATTTAAAATTTAAAATTAATTTTTATCATGTTTTTGAATAATAATTTAATAAAATGTTTATTTATTTAAAATTTTAACAATAAAATCAGCAAGATAAAATTAAAATATATAGACGTATGCATTTAACCGAAGGTGAGCTTAATCGCTAAACAGAGCTTTCGCTTAAGAGCTTTCGGATTTGATTTAAAAAAAAATAACACATAAAATTTAGAGAAATGTATGAAATCTTTATTTGAACGATCTATATATTTCAATTTCATGTAAATGTTGACCGCGGCTTCGGCTCAAATGGTTCATACGCTGGTTACAATTTTGGCATACACTCTCCAACATATCGGCAGGTATCTCACGAATAAATTTTTCAATATTGGTTTCCAGTGCGTCAACCGTTGCGTGCTTGTCCATATAGACATGAGCCTTAACATATCCCTACAAAAAATAGTCTAAAGGCTTTAAATCGCACGATCTAGGCGGCCAATTGACCGGCCCCAAACGTGAAATAAACTGTTCACCGAACTCGCCTCTCAATTGGGCCAGTGTGGCATGTGGCACCGTCTTGTGGAAATCACATGTCACCCAAGTCCAGCTCTTAAATTTTGGGCAGACAAAATTTGTAATCATCGAACGGTAACGCACGCCATTCACAGCACCGTTCTTGTCTTCGTCGTCTTTTAAAAAGTATGATCCAATGATGCCACCGGCGCATAATCCACACCAAACAGTACATTTTTCGGGATGCATTGGCAGTTCTTGCAATGCTTTTGGCTGCTCTTCACAGCAAATACGGCAATTTTGCTTGTTCACGTATCCATTCAACCAGAAATGAGCTTCGTCGCTGAACACAATTATCCGATAAAACGGTGTTTGTTCATCCCACTTTTCAAACGCCCATTAACCAAAAGTTAGCCGTTGTGGTAGGTCGTGTGGCTTAAATTCTAGAACCAACTGTATTTTAAAAGGTTTTACAAAATCCAAATCCTTCAGCAAAAATTTCTACGTAGTGAATTAACAGAGTCCCAATTGCTTCGAGTGGTGCCAAATCGATAATTCACGGGCATCAACAACACTGGCGGATACAGCTGAGATATTTTCCTCTGTCCTCACTCTACTTATGCGTGTTGGTGGTTTAATGTCCAATAATGTAAATTTGGTGCGAAATTTAGTCACAAGATTCCGAATAGCCGCCTCAGAAAGGTCGCCCAAACTGACCATAAATTGGAAGAAGTGTACGATGCACTTTCTTAACCGAGTATGAATTTTGATAATAAAATTTAGTAATTTGCAAGGGTTGTTCGTTTGTAAGTCGATTCATGGTTAAATTATAGACCAAACTGAACATGTTTAACAGTGAAATGTTACATGAATACAGCTGAGCTTCCAAAAAACAGTGTAGCCAAAAAGAAAGTTGTTAAAAATTCACCCTTTAATACCATATTTTTGCTTTATTAATCAATTTTTGGTAATTCCGAATAAAATAACGTATTATATAATAATTCCAAAAATGACGTCTAAGTGGATTGGGAACCCACATACTAAATTTCCATTTCCCCACTTTGGCATTTTCTTCTGGCTATATTGGTAAATTTTCCCCTTCATGCCCCTCGCTGTAGAAAATTTTAAAAATCCCATCTTAGCCGATATTTACGCGGGACTACCATATATCATATTTCAATTTCCACGCCTTAGCGTTTTTGTGCTTAAGCGGTGGCGACTTTTCCCCTACCAGTAGAGATTTCCAAAACTCCCATCTAATGACTATGCGGGCTTATTAACCCACATATTAAAGTTCAAGTTCACGCTTTAGCTGTTTGGCCGAACCGCCAATTAGGAGCATTTTTACCTTTATGCCCCTCCCCGCAGGAATTAGGTGTTGGGAAAGCATATACCAAATTTAAAGTTCTTCGCTTTAACGTTTTGGCCAGGCCGCCACTTTTTCCCTTTTATCCCCTATTTACTAAGTTTCTAGTCAAAATTCCTGAAGTATCATTTCAGTGAGTTAGGTCTTATTCGAATTAACACAATACAAATAGTCCGGGAGTTGGCGACACATTTACTCAGTGATTTTATTATATCTAATTGTTACATATGTAACAGATTTTGTTGTGTACAATGTACACAACAGCGCCTGAAAGCATCGCGCAAGCTTACCGGTGTTTTATAGATGTACACTCAAAAAAAGTCTGTAAAGTCATCAACATTTTTGCTGTGAGGATTCTTACAGAAAAATTGCTATTATCAGCAAAAAAAAATTGTAAATTCAGCATAAATTTTGCTGAATTATTTATATTTGTATAGAACAAATACCGTTATAAGTATTTCAAAAAATAGTAGTCAGCTGACTGGGTGCTGTTGCTTTATACGTCAGCTGATTGTGTAAACATTAGGGGGAAAATCCACAAAAAGCAAAGTAAAATTTTGTACAATGAACTAATTGTTAGTACTGTTAAAAAGTTAAGTTATTTTTAAATTATTTTTGAAAAAACTCCCATCAAAAAATAGACACTTAAAAGTTTTAGATTGAAAACAACAGTGTGTACATTATGTACAGTATGTTTCACTTAAAAAAAATCGTCGTCGTTGGTCTTCGGTTTCGTGTAAACATTATAAATTTTAACGTAGTTCGGCTACAGCTTCGGCAAAAAAAAAAGAATTCGGTAGGACAATATTGATTTAAAATTTCGTCCAGGAATATTTCTTTCAGACCGGTTCAACTAAAATTGATTACGGAACCAGTTTATCAAACTAAAATTCAAGGTATAACTGACCGATTTTTATCATTTAGAACCATACTAATTGTATTAAAGGGGCTTTGCTTGCCAAAAATACTCCCGCATGCGGAGAGAAGAACATCATGCTATTATTGAAATGCGTAACAATCATAATATAATGTTAATATTATCATATTATGTTTCTTCATACATACTAATTGTATCGTCCTCAGTGATCATAATATAATAATGATATTATGACAAACTTATTTATGATCATTAGTGATAAATTCATCATAATATGATAAATTCGTGTCAACAAACTCATTCAATAACATTTTTTTTCTGTATGCTTAATAGCTTATTAAAGCTTTTTAAAACCCTTTATGTGTATCCCTCTTTAACCCTCTCTGTTTTTGTAACCCCATATAAACGACTTTAAGGAGTGAGATTAGTCGAACTATTGCACGCATTTTACCTTGTAAGTCCTTTTGCATACTTCAAACAAAATATTTTTTTTATTAAGTGAGCTTTGCAAATATACCTAAATTGTAGAATTGTGTCGTTCATGAGCGAACTAGTTCAATTGAACGACTCACTCAATTGAACGATATGAAATGTTCACCAATATTCGATCTTTTAGTTCAATCATTCATTTCGTTATTTTTATTCATAGAAAAATTGCACCTCAATACAATTAAATTGCTTGCAAGAGCAATTATTTTTTTTTTTGTAGCAAATTGTAACAATATTGTTCCAAATTTATGGGCGTTGTGGTGTAATGGTTAGCGCGTTGGACTGTTACAGAGGTGGTCGACAACATCAATTTGGAAAAATAATATGTATGTGTTTTTGTAGGAGAGTGAACAACGCAGTGGGAAATAAAACACGACCGATTAATATAAACGCTTTATTTTAACTAACAATATAAAGAATGAAAGATATAAGTAAAGCTTAACTAAAAATAATAAATGGATTAACGGGATCATGTTGTAAACAAATAAAGATAGAAATGGATAAATGAATGAGAATCAGTTTCCAAGATTTACAACAAATACAATGTTTATATGAATATTAGTTGGTTTCACGTTATATGACTAACATATTTAAACATACGCTACCTCAACAAAAATTCATATAAAAATACAAAATTTACAAAAAATTTAAATTTAACAATTTACAAAAATATTCATGTTTGGTTTTAGATAAACATTTAGTTAACAAATCAGCAACGTTTTGATCAGTAGAAATATAATTTATACAAATTTCATTTGAACATATTTTTTCTTTAATATAATGATAACGAATATCAATATGTTTACTACGTTTTAAAGTCATCTGATTCTTGGCAAGAAATTGTGCACCTTGGTTGTCACATAGGATTTTGGTTGCCTCTTCAACTACAGAATCGAAACCTAATTCCTCCAATAAACTACGGTGGGAAGCAATCTCTTTGGCCCCTTGACACATGGCTATATATTCTGCCTCCATTGAACTAAGCGCCACAGTATTTTGTTTTTTCGACTCCCAACTAATAGGTCCACCTGCGAAGAAAAGAACAAAACCACTTATTGATTTACGATCGATTGAATTCGATCCCCAGTCTGCATCTGTATAGCACAACAGCCCATCATCATTAGCATATGTAATGGAAACCTTTGGGTTTTTATTTAAATAACGTAAGACATGTTTGGCAGGAACAAAATGATCTTTGTGTGGATGAGAGTTGAACTGGCTTAACATGGAAACAGTGTGAGCAATGTCTGGTCGAGAAATTGTTGCTAAGTACATCAAGCCGCCGATTAGTGATTGGTAAATTTTAACATCTTCTCCTTCACAATTTTCACTTTCACATTTCGATAAAACTATACCCGATGGCAATGGAGTTGTGGCTGGTTTACAATTTTGCATGTTCCACTCATTTAACAATTCCGTTGTGTATCGATTTTGATGTATTTTAAATTCTACCCTTTCTCCTATACGCTCAATTTCTAATCCAAGGTAGTAGCTGATAGGACCACGATCAATAGCATTAATGTGTTGATTAAGTTTTTGCATTATATTACTCATAGTTTTCATGTTACTACATGCTATTAACATGTCGTCAACGTAAAGGCCGATTATATTTATCTCTTGCTCATTTCTCATGACATAAACACAGTTATCAATTCGACTTTGCATAAAACCAACACTGAGTAATATTTTGCTTATTTTTATATTCCAGTCTCTTCCAGCTTGTTTGAGACCATACAGCGATTTATTTAATTTACAAACTTTATTTTTGTTTTTTGCTTCTATGTACATTTCTGGTTGATACATGTACACCTCTTCTTTTAATTCTCCATTTAAATATGCTGCTACTATATCCACGTGGTTAACCAATAACTTAAAACGTACAGACAATGCCAAAATTAAACGTATAGTGCAATGACGTACAACCGGTGCATAAGTTTCTAAATAATCAACATAAGGTTTTTGAAAACAACCCTGAGCTACCAGTCTAGCTTTGTGCTTCTCGATTGACCCATCAGGGTTTCGCTTTGTAGTGAATACCCATCTACAACCAATTATATTTTTATCCACAGGGCGATCTACTAACTCCCAGGTTTGATTCTTTATAAGGGTGTTGTATTCAATATCCATAGCTGATTTCCATTTTTCGAACTCTTTACTATTCATGGCTTCATTTACGTTTTTCGGGTCTACACTTACTTCAGAAATTACGTTTAAAGTTTGGGGTGTTGCATCCCTTAAATAATATTTATGGGATCTATCTGAACTTTTTTTCTGGATCTGCCAGGTGGTCTACCACGTTTACGTTTTGCGCCATAATTTTCAGATTCTTGTGTTTCGCTTTGTTCTAAATCTACATTTTCTGATTCGACTCCAACTGGCTCCAAATTATAATTTGCTACGGGTACCTGAGACGAACTACAGGGAATTTCATTAGCATTTTCATTATTACGATTAATGACAAACCAATCATCATTATTAGATTCGTTTTTGGAACCAAACGATTTTTCAAAAAATAAAACGTCTCTCGATATAACAATTGTTTTGTTTACTTTATCATATAACCTATAGCCTTTGGTGGTTAAAGAGTATCCGACAAACGATAAAATACTTCCTTTTGGCTCTAATTTATTTCTCCCAGGCTTTTTATTAAGAACCACAGCATCACAACCAAAAGTTTTAAGGTGTGAAACTGATGGTTTTTTACCAAACCACATAGAGTAAGGTGTATTGTCTTTCAAAACTTTGGTGGGAGAACGATTACGTATATAAACTGCAGTGTTGATTGCTTCGGTCCATAAACTTTTTGGCAGTTGTGAATCTGCTAACATGCATCGCGCCATTTCCATTAGGGTTCGATTAGCTCTTTCGGCTATGCCATTTTGTTGAGGTGTATACACATTTGTTGTTTGATGCAAAATACCACGTTCCCGAGCAAATTTTTCGAAATCTTTTGTTAAATACTCCGACCCGTTATCACTTCTTAATTTTTTAAGTTTGAGACCGGTTTGATTTTCGGTCATATTAATAAAGTCTTTAACTACGTTAAATGTATCCGATTTTTGCTTCAGAAAATAAACTTTAATATAGCGCGAAAAATCGTCTATGAACGTTATAAAATAAACCGAACCGCTTTGAGAAGGAACGCGAATGGGACCGCACACGTCAGTGTGGACCACTTCTAATGGCATTGTTGATAATATTTGATTGTAAGACAAAAATGGTTTTGTTGTTATTTTACACGTAGCACACGTCACACACGGATATTCGTTTATATTGTTTTTATTAAAACCACGAACCATTTCTTCTTTTATTAATTTATTAATATCGCGAAAATTTAAATGTCCGAATCTTTTATGCCATAGTGCATTTTCCGAGTCTTCATCGTTTAACATAACACATTCTTTATTTGGTTTTAGATTTACTTTAAATATTTCACCGACTTGGTCAGCAATAATTATCAATTTATCAGGCATGTCACAGAATTCCATTCCGATCGGAAGTGGAATAATTTTCACTTTTTGCTTCTCCAGAAAATGTAAAACGAAAAAGTTTCCCGGAATGAAACCACTTCTAGTTTCCTATGTGGAATTGATATTTTAAGTGACTTAAGATAAAAAAAGGCTTTTAAAGTAGTTTTTATGAATACAAAATATTGTTGACAGTTTATTTTACAGGCAATTTATACGTTTAACATTTGTTTTATACCAATTTTCTGATTTTAAACAAAACCACATTTCTTTTTTGCAAAATAAAATCACTTTTTAAGCAACACGTTGCCACTTTTTTTTTTCGTCCGAACCACTTTTTTCTTTGAACAAAAATTATCAGTTTTTGAAAAAGTATCGTACTGGCAACGCAAAGCATAAACAAAAACAAAAATGGAATTAGGCATTCTAGTTCATTTGAGAGAGCGTTCTTTGTGGTTTAATTGATCCCAATGAACTAGGTCGCGAACTAATGCTGCGTTTAGACTTTGTTTGTTTTTTTTTCCTTAAATCATATGGTTTTTGTTTTCATATGCACAACGCTGCCATATTTAATTTAATAAAACAGAGTTGTACAAATATTTGGGAATCATCAAAATCGATCGGAATTTAAAGAAGCTAATGCAAAATCGATCGGAATGGTAAATACGGAATTGAAACCATTCCAATCGGAATCTATGACATGCCTGTATTATTTGGTTGCTTAACGTAAGCTTTTTCGTTTTTAAACAAAACGGAATTACCATTCTTAATTATTTTGCTAACTGACAAAAAATTTGATTTTAATTCCGGCGCAAATAATACGTTGTATAGTGTAATGTCAGCATGTGCTGATTTCAATGACACATTACCTATACTTTTTGCTATAACACACTCCCCAGAAGGTAAGAAAATTTCTTGATGATGATCTTTTAATGATGTAAACAGGTTTTCAGATATACAAATATGTGAGGAAGCACCGCTATCCAATACCCAATCGTTTTCGTTTGATTTAATTCCTGTATGTGCGCATAAGACAACAGGGGAATATTTATTATTGCTGTTATTATTTCGAGAATTTCTGCACTCAGATCGAATGTGACCACGTTTTCCACAACCATAACATTTTATATTACGTTTTCTATTGTTCTCGTTTCTCTCTTCACTTGATGTCTGAATATGATTGTTTCTAATCTGGTATTTTTCCACTTTACCTTTTAAAGCAAGCACATGTTCCATTTTTTCATTATTTTTTCTATCTCCTCTTCTTTCTTCTTCTTCCAAGATTTTGATTTTTAGCTTCTCTAGGGATGGCAATGAGTCATGACTTTCTATGGCAACAACAAAATTTTCTAATTCGGATGGCAAGCTACATAAAAGTAAAATACTTAACAAGTCCTCTGACATAGTAATATCTATTTCCTTTAAATCACTGGCTATAGAACAAAACTGATTTATTTGAACACCAAACTTTTCTGATATGTTGAATTGGAACCGAACCAATTTTTTAAAAAGGTTGACTTTTCTTGCAGGTCCTTTTGCCTGATATGTGTTGTATAATTTGTACCATGCTTCCTTACTTGACTTACAGTCTTTTATATATTGAAGTTCTGATGGTTTAACGCTTAGTACTATCGTAGCTAATGCTTTATTATCAACCGCTTTCCAAACCGCATATTCCTCAGGCTTCGTTCCAACAGGAGGATGGTTACTTTCTACTACAATCCAATAATCTAACGAAATGAGCAGGCTTTTCATCTGGACAGACCACGATGAGTAATTTTCACAATTCAATTTTTCTATTTGCATTAACTGACTCGACATTTTATTTTTAAACTTTTTACAAAATACGTTTAACAAATTTTACATTTATTTCCCACAAAAAACTATATTTATATATATGTATTTTTTTTTTTTCACTTCTAAAAAAACATGTAACATCTGGACCCATAACCAATGTAGGAGAGTGAACAACGCAGTGGGAAATAAAACACGACCGATTAATATAAACGCTTTATTTTAACTAACAATATAAACGATGAAAAATATAAGTAAAGCTTAACTAAAATAATAAATGGATTAACGGGATCATGTTGTAAACAAATAAAGATAGAAATGGATAAATGAATGAGAATCAGTTTCCAAGATTTACAACAAATACAATGTTTATATGAATATTAGTTGGTTTCACGTTATATGACTAACATATTTAAACAGTTTTCTATCACTTATATGTATCGCTTCACCCACCTTCGGTGTTCCCATATCACTTAACCCCACCGAAGTAAAATATAGAATCAGGGCTATGAAACAAAAAGCTTCAATAAATTCGCTAACTCTACATCAGGTGGCGAGCAACAACTGTTCTATGACTTACCATCTCGCGCAATTGCAGAGTTGCCTTGTTTGAACCCCTTCATCTTTCACCACCTTTCATCTCTCCACTATCCCCTTTCCAAAGAAAGCAACACATTAATTAATAAGAAGAATTTCCTGAGTGTTGCTTCTCTTTTTTAAAAAACAAAAAAAAAATTAGGAAAAACAATTAAAGTCATTAAAAAAAAAGTTTTTTTACACAAAATAAGTCAATTTTTGTTAGAAAAGTTTAAATTTTATAACATTTTTGTCTATGTACAGTAAAATTTGTAAAAAAACTCATAAAACATGGATAAACGAACGACACAGTTCACAACACGCATCTTAATCACATGTCAAAACAAAAAAGAGCAATTGAACGATAGTGGCCGAGTCACCAAAATGAACGATTAATCCCAATTCTACTAAATTGTGTGTAAACAATATCAATCAAAACGTTTCGTCAAAAAATGGAGAATCAACAAAAAGTAAGAGAAAAAATAATTGAAATTTACACAGAAAACCCAGATCGTACGTTTACTCAATTGCTAAAAAATTAAAGGTTTTTAAAAAATTAAGGTTTTTAAAAATATTATGACACTCGTTTTGTTAATAGGAGTCCGATATTAAATAGACTATTTCTGATCCAAATAATGTTAAGAAAATAATGGCCCTTTTGAAGAAATATCCTAGCCTGGCAAACAGAAAATCAGTTGTAAAGAAAATAGTTCAGAGTTTTTGGGCAGAAATGGTGAAAAAGTGATAGATTAAAAACCATTGTTAGTAAACACTAACTTTTCATTATAATCCCAGTAAAATAAAGTGGAAGTAGTGCTTTAAGAACCTCTTTAACTTGACTTCCAAAGCATTAGCATACGCACATTTTTCACTTTAATAGAATTTATTGTTAACAACTGCAAAGAATGTTAAATTAAAGTTATTTTAAACAGCATTTGCATCACCATATAAATTAATTGCTATCTAAATTAATAACATCATAAGAAGTACTTTTTTATAAGTTCATATATATTTTTTTTATATGGAGGTTGAGGTGGTAAGTGGTTGGATTTGCAATCAGAAGGTTGCGAGATCGATTCAGGGCAGGGGAGATAATTTTTTTTTTATTTTATTTTTTTTTTAATTCTAATTAATTTTTTTAGTATTTTTTATTTAATTTAGTAATTTAAAAACGACCGAATAATTAACATCTTGACTTTAATCATAAAGAATTATTTTTGAGAAAATTGTTATCCAGAGTGGACAAATAATTATTTGATAAAAATCTATTTTTTGTCTTTGTGATGGAACATTTTGTAAAACTTATTTAAAAATATAAAAAAAACGTAAGGTTTTATATTTTTTATTGTTTTATTGATACGAAAATGCAAAGATGTATGTATTTCACTGCTAAAAATTAGTTTTTCGAATTTTTCATATTTGTTTCAAGATATACTTTTTAGGTGTGCCTTGAAACGTGTGCAATATTCAAAAAAATTAGGTAAAAAAGATTTGATTTTGGCTTCAAAAATCTATTTGAGTTTTTAATTCTATTGTTTCGGATCGCAAAAAATTAGCAAAAACGAAAAATATCGAAGTCAAATTTTGAAAGCTAGTTTATTAATAATAAGATTTAATTAGTAAATAAATTAATTAATAACTTTTACTTAATTTTTTTTTACCGACCTCTTTCTCCAAATCTTTAGAACAAAATACGGGAAACATTAAAAGATCTTACGTTCCAAGGCACACTCGTTTCATTGCAGGCCACTTTTCCCTATCTGTAGTTAAACTACTTCTCCAATATTTTTTTCTCATTGTCTGGTATATTTTATCTTATTAAAGACACTTCTCGTCAAATTAATTATTAAAAAAAATATTTTAAAATATGCAATGAATTCAAAATTGTTAAATGAGCATTTTTTTTTATTTCTTAATATTTTTTTTAACCTCATCAAAACTTGAAAATATTTTAAAAATAATTTATATCTCAGTGATACGAAATCACATAATAAAAATGTTTTAAAAATCATTATTTTATCTTTTTTATTATATATTTGTGTAGCATATTTTTCTTGTTTTCATAAAAATATATCAATATTTTCAACTTAAGTTCGTTTTAAGTTTGTTGTATTGCATAAGTAACTTTGGTGCAAATGGTAGCGCGGTCTACTTTAATACAGCAGATCGTAACTCAGATTCGTGTGTTCAATACTCGCTATCACCAAAAGATTTTTTTTTTTTTTAATATTTAAAGAAACATCCCAAAAGTATGCTGCACATTGTTATTAAATAAAAATATTAATATATATTTCAAAAAGACCTTCCATGAACTATTGAAAAATAGCATCCGTGCACTGTTTAAAATGCTATTAAAGAAGTTATATATTCACTCCATCCGCCCAATGACACGACAATGTTAAAATCATTAATGATTCACCTAAATTTGCACCACATCCGACTCAGTAGATGTGGTGTTTTTACTACTTCTTCCTCAGCTCTTATTTTGCTGGGAACGGTAGTTGCCTACCACGCCCAGCTCAAGACCTTTAAGAAAATTTCATTGTGCCTTCTAATATTACAGGGCTAATTTCAAAATTTGACACATTGAATTTTGTTATATCTACAAAATACCGCTATAAATCGTTTTGATATTTTAGCGTTATTTTAATTTTAGTTTAAGATATTTCAAAATAAAACCGTTAAAATAGTGAAGTAAGACCGGCTATACAAGAACACAAATGTCTTTATTTTAATCGCCTTTTGAGAATTTTCAAGTCGGTGTTAATGTAACCATTATTAAGAAAAGGTATTGAATGCTAACCCTGTTAAAAAAGTGCAAAAAGTGCCGAACCGAAATTCCAGTAACAGTGAGGATGCCAAAGAACGAGCCAAAAATCTGTGTCGTAATTTTGTAACAAAATATGATTGTTGTATAATGAATGACGAAATCCACGTGCTTGGTGACTTTTTCTAGCTTCCAGAGCAGGAATTTTATATGGCGGATGCAAAAGGAGATGTTGAGGAAACAATTTCGACAAAAAAAAAAACAAAGTTTACAAACAAATATTTAGTTTGGCAAACAATTTGCACTCGCGGCAAAACGAGTACTTTTTACATAACAACATTCACTGTAAACACCGATTTGTACATAAGAAAGCGTTTGCAAAACGGAGGTTGAAAGATCGTTATAAATTGGAAAAAAGGTATTAGTCATTTATTCGGGTATATGAGGTATCTGCTTTCTTAAGGTCTGACCTTGCGTCTTGTCATTGCAGTAAATCAGCGGTAGAGTGGTACCGAAGGCAAAATGTGGTTTTTGTGCCAAGAGTGGCGAATTCGTTTAACTGCCCAGAAGTGAGACCAATAGAGTCATTCTCTATGAAAACACCGAAAAAAATGAAAAATTGTTGCTGGACCATTTTGGATTTTGTTAAAATTTTGTGGAAATGTTCCTAAGGGTTCCAAGAACCAAAATCCAAGAGGATTTAATTTTTGCACACGGCACTACCGGTTCACGCAAAATAAAAAAACTAAAAAGTCTTGTTTTTGTGCGCAGTGGTTTTAGCTGTTAAAATTTTTCTGCTAGAGATATCTACATGATGAATACATTGTTTTAAAGCTGAAGGATTATAGTTTCTATCAAAAATATAAGATTTGACTTAATTCATACACCCGAAAAATAACGTAGTATTGGAAATAAGCATATTTCATTGTTTTTTTGTGTTTTTCAATGAACTCTAGTG
Organism: Delia radicum; assembly: GCA_021234595.1. NCBI lineage: Eukaryota > Metazoa > Arthropoda > Insecta > Diptera > Anthomyiidae > Delia > Delia radicum. The sequence goes on from CM037851.1 coordinate 224,120,380, forward strand.
TCGGCGCTAATGAATATAAAAGCATAATAATTCTCAGATACAAATTAGACATGTCGGAGAAAAATACAAAATTAAAATTGGCTCAATCTGACAACTCGTTATGAAAAAATCGTTACTTGAAATTTGGAAATTTTGAAAATTTGCATATTTCAGGCCACAATTTGGTCATGTTTGTTAGCAGATACAAACTTGAAAATTACAGAGTATTTACTCCCTACTTTTAACTTTATAACACTTCAAGACCCGTTTAGTTATTTTCACTCCTCTCAGATTTACAGGGTTTTAAAGAAAAGCCTTTTTGATTTTTTGTATGTAATTTTATACTTCCCTCAATTGTTATATACAGAGAAATTAAAATAAAAACAAGTCTTATTATGAGGTAACAATGAATAATTATGGACTAAAAAATATATTTAATAAATTCAGTAGATTTTTGATGTTAAAAAATTTTACAGTGGTGGCAAAAAATAGGCAAATGCTATATTTTTATTATTTAAAGTATACAAATTATAGTTTAAATGTGGGTAATTAAGAATCGTGGAATAAGTTTTATATTATTTTCATAAAGTATTTGTTCTTATAATATTCGGAGTTTCAAAGTTATCAGAAGCTGAAAACTTTCGTACTTTTAACTGACTGTGAGAAATCGGAGAGAAACTGTGGTAGTTTCTTGTATTTTTAATTATGCAAACATCAATAAATCTTTTTGACAAAAAGTTTTCGATAGCATCAACATCAGGAATGGATACAAAAAAAAAATTTATACCAGGAATTTGGGTGGAACAAAAATCAAACATTGCTGTAGGTGTTAGGATATGATGATCCGCAGTTCGCTGTAGACTTGCTTTCCTTACAGTCAGCTTAATTGTACCTCCTGCTCCGTCACAAGGACTTTTGCCATGAGAAGTGGCAAAAAAGTGCCACTCAGCTTCTAAGCCGAAATCGTCTTTGTGATGACAAATGTTGATAAAAATTTTTTTATTTTTGTAAAATTTTTGTAAAATTTTTGTAAACATAAAAAATCTACTGAATTTATTAAATAAATTTTTTAGTCCGTAATTATTCTTCATTTCTTCATAATACTACTTGTTTTTATTTTAATTTCTCTGTATATAACAATTGAGGGAAATATAAAAATACATACAAATAATCAAAAAGGCTTTTCTTTAAAACCCTGTAAATCCGAGAGGAGTGAAAATAACTAAACGGGTCTTGAAGTGTTATAAAGTTAAAAGTAGAGAGTAAATACTCTGTAATTTTCAAGTTTGTATCTGCTAACAAACATGACCAAATTGTAGCCTGAAATATGCAAATTTTCAAAATTTCCAAATTTCAAGTAACGATTTTTTCATAACCAGTTGCCAGATTGAGCCAATTTTAATTTTATATTTTTCTCCGACATGTCTAATTTGTATCTGGGAATTATTATGCTTTTATATTTCGGGTGTATGAATTAAGTCAAATTTTATATTTTTGATAGGAACTATAATCCTTCAGCTTTAAAACAATGTGTTCATCATGTAGATATCTCTAGCAGAAAAATTTTAACAGCTCAAACCACTACGCACAAAAACAAGACTTTTTAGTTTTTTTATTTTGCGTGAACCGGTAGTGCCGTGTGCAAAAATTAAATCCTCTTGGATTTAATGTTTTCAGACCCTAAATATCATTTCCAGTTAGTTTGAGTAAAATCTAAGATATGCCAGCTTTGACGATTTGGTGATTTCATACAGACTAACTCAATAGAAAGATATTGGATTATGGTGAAAAGAAATTAGGATGAACACAAAACAAGTCGTCAACGATGTTAAAACTTTTAAAACTTAATCGTTATTTCGCAGCAAGAAGACCACTGAAGAAATAATAAAAGCCATATTGGCTAGAATTTCTGGAAAAGTAAAAATCGTAATAAAAAACAAATATTTTTTTTAACGTTTTTATAAAATATCAATTTGTATAAAATACCATTTAATAAACCGTTATATTTATTAAAATTGATCGACTACATCAAAAGTTATTTTGTGTTATTCGTGCACTAGTTTGCCTGATCTCACTCCTTAGTAGTCGTTAGTTTTTTTTTTGTTTGCTTTCTCGTAACCAAAATTATTGGAAATCATTAATTGACCCCAAGGACATCTTCCTTGTTAGATGTCATTTTTTGTTGTTGAAAATAACATAAATTTTTGTTGTAATAATGAAATTTAACACTTTTTTTAAATTAAAATAACTACAACAATGCTCTATTCAATATCATTATCTACATGAGGTCCTTTTCATGAATGCATGTGTGTGTTTGTGCTGCTATACAACTATAGACCCAGATGTTCAGTTTGTTGTTCGTTGTTTAACAATCCTTTATTATCCTTCCTCTCTATTGATGTTTATGTTGCTGTTCAGCCATTGTCATCGTAGTCCTTCGTTTGTTGTTGTCGTTGAACCAATAGCAACAACATTGATTATACATTTTTTTGGATAAAATGGTTACTATAACATTTTAGGCCATTTACTATGATTTGTAACGATACTATACAAAATATATTATAGATTTTGGAGTTCTTTTTTATTCGTTTTTTGTTGCCTGCTCTACTGAAACCATTCATCCGTTAAGCAATAAAAATCATTTATTTTTAGCCACTTTGTAATCTGGCAAAAGAGTATATTTCTTTTGAATTATGCCAGTTTAACTTTTTTCACATACTACGATAGCAAAAAACACTTAAAACAGTGAAGTGTTTAATAAATGGATATTGCTTTTTTATAGTTAATGGATTTGAAAATAAAACTGCATGGATAGATCTTAAAAGCAAATTAAATTTCTGAATTAGTTCAACAATGAAATCTTTTTTAATACAACCGAAAAAGTTTTGTTAGATTTTGGTCAATAAAACTTTTCTTTAAATTAATGCAGTTGTTCATAAATTCAATGAATGGTTGAATTTTGTTTTATTAAAGTTTCATTAATTTAAAGAACAACTTATTCGTTAATTGTACGACGAAAAAATTCATTAATTGACTGAACATTTGAAATTTAAGTGGACGAAGGAAAACTAACAGAGCTAACTAACTATTAGAATTGAATTCTAGAACTTATTCTTTTAAAATCAAAATAGAAGATCCCGATAGATTTTGAGATGATGGGGTTAAGAAAAAGACAAACGGGTACCAGCAAAGCACTTTAACAATTGGTACAAATGACGGCAACAAGTGCCGGCAACAAGTGCTTTCCCAGTCCCAAAATAATAACATCATTAGACAGAAGGTCAGTCTGTTCAATAAGTGTAGAAAAAGCGCTGGGAAACAAAATTTCCAATGTTGGTAAAATGTTGTTAAAACCATGAAATAGGTGGTCTAAAAGATATTCCAAAATAAATTTTAAAAAAAGTTCATTTATAATTTTTTTTTGGTCCCGCTGGGATTTGAACCCTTTCCGCCATATTGGCAGCCGACAGCTCTAACCACTGATGTAACGGGACATATAATACTTTTAGTTTAAAACATAACTAAATAATAACTGTTGGGTAACAGTTGACTGCTCATATATTTCAACACTGCCATAAGATGTGCTGGAAACAACCTGCCAACGTTGAGAAAACAAACAAAATATTGGTCCTAAAAGAGCTTTTCCAGAAACAAAAAAAATCGATTTTATATAAAAAAAATATTAAAAAGTAAAAAAAAAATCACAAAAAAACTACAAACTTTTAAATGCTTTACATTTTTTGAGCCGTTGGTAGTTTCTGACTGGATGTTTTCCCAATCACTTTTTGCCATCGATGGTCCAATGGCCAATTCTTAGACAATATATTTTTTTTTTTGTAGACAACTGAGATTATTGTAAAACAAATACTGGCAAAATGCTTTTTGGAAACGCTGGTAAAGCGTCTTTTTTTAATGCCTTTTAGATTTTAGTATTAAGCTCATTAAAATTTTACTTTAGTTGTAAAAAAGCGAAATGTGTTTGGAAAAAACTGCCGCTGTAGCCGCTATGAATGAAACAAATTTAATTTTTTTGCACTTTCTCAACTTAGTCCGTCGTAAGGATTTTTTCGGGTAGGATTCTTCCGCATTTTTTTTTCTCCTTTTTAATATCTACAGCTTTGCTTCAGATACTAAAGAGATAATCCGTGCGGTATACCGAGATATAACCGTGTTAATATACAGAAAAAGTGCTAAAAATCCGCATTGAGCCAAACAATTTGTATGGTGGTTAAATTGTTACTGTAGCCAACTTGACAAAACGAATGATGCAGAAGTTCTTATTTTTGGGGCTACTTTCACGAGCAATTCTCAGAATTGAGTCCCAAAATCATGTGTCGTTCTGTGTTATTTTAGGCGGTATTTTTAATTTAAAATTTATGACCTTACTTTTTTTTTATATACATTTCGGAATTCCTTATTTTGTATTTATTTCGTGTTATATTATTAATTTTTAATATATTTATATTTTACAAATGTTTTAGTTTTTGTTTCATGCAAATATTCTACCTGGTTCAAGAGATATAGGCAAAAAAGGTCACGGATAGCATGGGATAGCCAAATGTTGTGTGTGTTTACGTAGGTGTCGACTTTGGAAGCTCGTAGCTCCTGAACCACTGATCCGAATGGGATCAAATAACCTTTAAAAGATTAGAAATTACTTATATTTCCTATGAGTGGGGTCGTGCGAATTTGGTAGAATTTAATGCGCACAAGACCCAATGTTGTATGTTAACCCATAGGTCCGTGGATTTAACGCTGTCACCTGTTCAATTGGGTGGTATTAATATTGACGAATCGGATACTCTTGATGTTCTGGGCATGAGGATTCAGTCTGATGTCCGTTGGAATAAGCACGTTTTCCAGGTGTCGAAAGAAGCATTCAAGTGTCTCGGTTTCCTGAGACGGTGTAAGAAGTACTTCACTCCTTCCGATTTACTTAATATTTATACCACCTATATCCGACCGAAAATGGAATACAACTCCCATATATGGGCAGGGCGCTTCAAAGTCTATTTTGGAGCTTCTGGACCGTGTGCAAAGGAGGGCGTCGGCGCTCATCAATGACGAGAGGGTATCAAGCTCTATTGACTCATTGGAGCATCGTCGGAATGTGGGTTGTGTAACATTGTTCTATCGATATTACCATGGAAATTGTTCTGTTGAGATAAGTGAACTTATCCCCAGGGCCGTTATTTTCATTCGAAACACTCGCTTATCTAGCAGAGCTCATCCGTTTGTAGTCGATTGTCCAGTGAACCGCACAACGCATTACAGGGAAAATTCGTTCATCAGCCGTACTAGCCGTATGTGGAATAAACTCCCCGCGGAGGTCTTCCCTGTCACTTACAATGTAGCGAAATTCAAATCAAATATTCACAAACACTACTCCCTCTTTCCTCCTCCCCATAACCTAATTTCCTGATATCAACACAATGTATTGCATTATAGGGGGCATCCCCTGAGTGTTAGTCTAACGAAAAAAAAAAAAAAAGCCGTTCCTGAGTTACAGCACTGCAAAGTTGCAAGTGGATACATTTGTACCCGGGTGTGTGTTCTAGGGTTAAAAATATGTCGTTGTTTGGATTGTAATATAGTTTTTTTTTTATGACTTTACATTCATTTTTTACATTCGGTTTCTGTTATTTAAAAATATAAAAAAAGTAAATCTTTGTTTATTTTTTACTAACATATGTGGTTAATTTTTACTACAATTGTTAGTAATTTGTTGAACAGTAAAAACAAATGACAAATGTTAGTTGAATTTAATGAAATATTAGTCGTTCTTTCTTTAAGTAAAATTTCATTTGTTTTTCACTACAATTGCTGTCGTCTTTACCTACATAATATCGTTAGTGTATTCTTTTGAAATTAATCTTTCCAAAAGGTATACATTTGTTACACTTATCTTTAATATTAACCTTTTTACATGAGTTAACTCAGAAAAGTTCTGCTGTAAATATTTGTAGTTGCTTGAACTGTAATACAGTATCTTTATTTTAAAGTGGAAAACTGTCATTTGTAAAATAAATTTCATTTCTAACTACATCATTTAAAAAAACAAACCACATCAAATTACTGTATTAAGATTTTACATTCATTTTATAGTGAACCGATTTTAAAAGAGTATTCAAAAGATTTGTTGCGCATTCAATGATATTTGTTTGGCAATTTGACTGACGAAAGTAGCTGGATCCTAAATCAAGATATATATTAAAAACGGTCAAATTATTCAAAAATTAAAATATAATTATAAATAATTTTACATAAACTACTCCATGAGCTTTAGGAGGCTCAAATATATATACAAAAAAATAGACGCATGTTTGTCGCATTTTTGCTGTAAACTAGTGTAATTTTTGCATCTACAACATTCAATTTACATTTAAATCTAAGGGTTTTAGTTTCTTAATTTTTTTAAATATATATTTTAAAGACAGATTATTATCAAATGAAAGGCATTGTAAAAGCCTATCTAACAAATTTTATTTCACGCTTTCACATTATCTATGTATTTCTGAATTTAGTGAAGTTTTTACTTTTAAGGTTATCAAAGTTACCCTTAATCTTATTATTTGTAGTACCCCGAATAATTTTTTTAAGTAGGCCAGAACTTTTGAGTAGTAATTTATTCATCTTGGAGAAAACAGAGCACTAGAGAAAAATAATTGTATTTCATAACCTCAAATTCTGAAACATCTTGTGCGTATTTAAAGTGTAGTTTGAATATTTTAAAACAATAATAAATATTTTTAATTTCAATTCATTCGATATTCCACTGTAAACGTGTTTTTGATTGTACAAAGAGTATGGAAGGTTGTTGGCCATTTTATATGTTTTAAACGATTTTGAAACTATTGAGTTAATTTTTCTACTTGATTGCATTTAAGATGCAGTAGCAGTTAAAAAAAAGTTGTTCTATTTTTTCGAAATAAATTCCTCAAATTGATGGCGATTATGTGGAATATATTTTAAACTTCAATGAACTTGAAAACAATAACAAATGTAAAAGGAAATAAAAGGAAATAAATTGTAGCAGGGATTTTAAATTTAAATGATTGAAAAAGTTTTAAACGTCTCTTTACATATTTTTCTCTGACATTTTTATTGGAAATGTTTAAAACAAAAACTATACTTCAGGATACCCAAGTAAAACAAATTGATATGGGGCCACATTAAATTATATATAAATTAGATATGTGTTCTGTCAAATTTGATCCGTAACAAGAGAATGAGATCGAGTTAGATCGAGTTCGATGCAATTAGATACATATTTGTACAATTTTAGATGCAATATTGGATACAATTTCATCCGAATTTTGTCCCCATACATTTTTTTTGGTATTATATATAATTGTATCTAATTAGATATAATTTAGTATTATTGGATAAGAGTTGATAGAAACCGTTCCTATTGTTCCTAGTAAAAACGTTTACATATAATCATGCATTATTTTATAGAAACATATATGTTATTGCATGCTATTATATGTAAATAGATACGTTCATGTATGTTTATATATACAATTCTTTTCCTCTTTTTTTTTTTAATACGACGTCACATATTATTACATCTTATTACATATCGACCATTATAAAGGGTCCGCCAAATAACTTTTTTTTTTGAAAATGCTATAAAAAAACTACTGAATATTTTCTCAAATTTCTTTTTTTATTTGAAAGTACAATCTTTCCGGTTAATAATGGAAACTAATTTCATTCAAATGGCTGCCTCGGCTGGCCATGCAGTAGCCTACACGATCGGACGATGATTTTTTTTGGCAAAATCGGCATCTTCTGTAAGTCGATCACAGGCCCACCTAGCGAAGCCTAAACGCATTGGATGGTGAGTTGGCTTCAACTCCTGAACCAATTGGACTTTGTATGGCGTCATACCAAGGTCTTTATGCAAAACTTGTCTCAATGATGTCTCCGAAATGTTCAATTGTTGAGAACGACGGTGCATTGATGTTGATGGCGCTTCACGCACACTTTCTGCCACAGCAGCAATATTCTCGGGTGTACGCACTGTTTTTGGCTTTTCACGCTTTGGTTTATCGATGAGGATGCCAGTTTCTTTCACTTTTTTCACAAGATAACGAACATACGGAGCTGACGGTGCTTCTCTTCTTCCAAAATCCGTACGCAATTTTCGCACACATTCTGCAACATTACCATGATTTTCAAAGTAATGTCGCAATATTTCCCAGCGTTGTTCAAGCGTATACACAACCATATTCGTTCAGCGGAAGGATAAAACTAAATATCTGTCAAATCAGACATGAGCTAAGTGTTACCATTCACGAAATAAGCACTAGTTGAAAAAAAACGTTAGATGGCGGACACTATAATTTTATATGACGTATATAGAGTATGCGCTGTGCATACATATATATATATATATATATATATATATATAATATATATATAATATATATATATATATATTGCTGCATTTAAATTCTGATGGCTCCATTTTAGTTTGTCCATATCAGTAAGTCCGTGACTTTTTGAATGAAACACAGTTTTCTTTGCAAAAAAAAAATATTTTTCAACATAATCTCCTTTTAGCTCAATACACCTATAGCATCAACAATCTCACGCACTTTAACTCTTCGATCGGCCACCACCATATCGTGGATTTTTTCGACATTTTCGGGTGTATTGACCTCAATTGGCTGTCCATAACGTTAAGCGCCATTTGTACATGTGCGACCACAACGAATGTCAGTAAACCACTTTTTTAGCATTGAAGTCGATGGTGCAGATTCCCCATAGTATTTATCAAGCTTTTCCTTGGTTTGATTGACGGTTTTTTTTTAGCAAAAAATAATGTTTAATGAGCACTCGAAATTTACTTTTTTACATTTTTAAAAAAAATCCACGAGGTTGTATGTTTTGAACAGCTGTTAAACGCAAAGTAAATGACGGAACTTGCTCAAAACTTGGCAGTAGTCTATTAACAGGTGGTACTTGATGGGAACAGTGTTGCATTTCATATAACTACGAGAGAAGTTCAAAAAGTCACGGACTTATTCATCCGCCCTCATAGAAGGATGTATTTAGGGGAAAATATCGTATTATTTAATAAAACAAGAGTTTGCTAAAAACCGATAAATTTGAAAAACGCGGTTTCGGTTTTTGAAAATTAGAAAAATCGCGGTTTCGATTATTTTTCGTTTCTTTATTAAATATTAAAAACATTTTTGAAAAATAATTAAATATGCATAAAAATTAACTAATTTGCAGAAGAAATTTTTGAAACTCAATAGATGCACTCGCAATATTTTTTCCGTAAAGACTACTGAATATACACATTAAATTAATTGAAAATTTTATTGAAAAATAAATTGTATTTTTTAGTTTATTTTTAAGTGTTAAAAAATTAATGGATCAAATCGTTAATTTCAATACTCAATATAATAGAACAACTTTTTGTTTTAAATAGAAAATTTTAACTGAATATTTTAACTATTATCGAAAGTCCGCATTTTTGTTTATTGAATAACAGACAGAAAGTTAAAAAATATATATCTTTGGTAATTTAACCGTATATTACATTGAAACAATTTTACCGATAAAATTTTTAAATAACTGTTGAAATTTTAAAGAAAAGTTCTTGTGAGTGTGTCATTGAATCCATTTTATAACCTAATAAAATAACTTTATATAGTGTGAATTTAAGCTTACTTTTCGTTAAATTAGCCGACCAAAAATAATATATATACTCAGGGTGACCTTTTTTTTCTGACATAAAAGCAGTAAAAATTTGTAAAAGTTTTGTACCGAATTCTTAAAAAAACACAAAAATATCCAGAGATTGTGAAATATACCAAAATTTATATACAAAATTTCCGAATTAGCTAATTTTTATGAATGAAAAACTAATTTTAACAACCGCTTCTTTTCAAAAGTATTTTATGAACAAAAACTTTATATATGAAAATATTTTATCTTTTGGAAAACATGCAGACTGATGAATTTTTTTCTTATATCCTGAATATTTATTTTTCTAAAAACACCCAAGATTTTAAAATATTAAAGCTCTCAGATTTCTTTACACATTCCATCAGATTAAACATTAAAATCACTCCTCAAAATTAGTGAACAGTTTATTATTTTAATTGCCTAAAGTATTTTTTGAAACCCGACTTATTTTTGTCAGTTTTTGGTTTCGGTTTTGAGGCTTGAAAAACCGCGGTTTCGGTTTTGAGGCTTGAAAAACCGCGGTTTCGGTTAAAACCGAATAACAAACTTTAATTAAAACGCGTTTTCAAAAAGTTGTAACTTATGCCCTTATTCGAGCAAGTCATTTAACTAACTTTAATCATGAAAATATTTTTTATAAAATTCGAATAATTATTTCATTAAAATTCCTCCTTTTCCAGGTGCCTGCCTATTTAATAATCAATCAAATCGTCTGGGCACATTTAATACAAATCTACTTCTCAATCAAACGGGTACTCCATATTTATTATATGAAAATGGTGTCATTTGCCCTGATAAAGAAAATACAAAATGGTCGACGAAAATTGAATTTGTCTGTGCTAACAACACTAACGGCAATAACAACAATAATGGCCCAAAAATAATTGAAAATTCTAATTGTCAACTTTTAATACACTATCAAACCGATTTGGCCTGTCAAGAACAAATTGAATGCAAAGCCAAAGTCTATGTGGAACATTCTGAAGATGTTACTGACATGGAGGTAATCGATTTAACACCATTGATTAGTACAACTGAAAACTATGAAGCTGAAATTGATTCAAATTCAATAACAGAACAACAAGTATCCAAATCGACTAAGGTAAGCTACAGTTCATTTTTATTTTGTTATTTAGTAGAGATGAAAGCAAAAAAAGAAAAAAGAAACTATAGAAAATGTAATGAATATTTCTTTTTTGTTAATTTTTGGTTTGAAAAAAGCAGGGTTTGAAAAATTCACAGGATTTAACTTTAAAAGCTAATGAATGTATAAACTTTTTTTAATTGGATGTAAACTAGGGTGTCCCTTAAAAAATTGATTCGTCATTACAGTTCCCAGTTTTATTGCAAGGGAAAGGAATCGATTTTTTATTTTTTTTTGGAAACCCGTGCCTAATTTTGTCCGAAAATGTCCCATTTTTGAAAAAAGTTTATTTTAAATAAATATTCTCAAAATTTGAAATTATGACAAATTTAATTTTTGGTTTCATTTATTCATTTTATATACTCGAAATTATTCAAATGGTCGTAAATACACAGAAAAAACTAAAATCGACTTTTAACCCTCTAACGGGCAAGGCTGTCTCAGAGCAGTCTTCATAAAATTTACCACAAATGCGTCAAATGAGCGTTTTATACTTAGAAATTAATATATTCCAATAGAAAACTAAATTGCTAAATATTTTGCTAAGAAATTTTTCGTGCGCCGTCCACGGTTTGAAAGCGAGAAAGCTTTTAAATCTAAATTTCGTAAAATTTCAAAAACTAACTAGTTTTAAAAAATATAGTTTTCAAAAATCTAAAAAACCAATTTAATTTGACTAAAAACTCTTTATAATAAAATATTAGTAAGATTGAAGCTTTAACTTACATAATAAGTCCTTACTTTAGTCCAAGGACTCACAGGATTTTATCAGGATTCCTCTAAAAAACATCGTCTTAACTTATAAACTAATAGTCAGATTTTTATGAAATTTTGCAGAAAGAAGACATTAAGTATAAGTAGCAAAGCGTTGAAGTTTGAACAATATAAATTGAAGTTTAGATACTTTTTCGCCTAATTTCGCTTATTCCAAAAAGCGAAAATAGCGATATCTTCTTAAATAGGAGCAGAAAAAAAATAGTTTTTCGAGCGTGGTAATAAAATGGTAAGAGAAATATTTTTTGTCCAAAACTTCTCTTTTATATGCTTTAAATGCACCCTTAAATATTTTGGATAATATCGTCTAAATTAGGCAACGATAAACAATTTTGTTAAAGAACTTATTACACATGGTATGAATTTCGTTTGCCACACTCAAAAAAATAAGTTAGTAGAAAAGTTAGTAAAACGTCTTGTAAATCAGATACACTATTTTTCAGCAAATATTTTGCTAAAATTATGTTTTCAGCTTAAATTTTAGTTATACTTATTCAGCACTTAACTGTTTTGTACTAATGTTTTACTAATATTATACTAATGTTTTACTAATTCATTTTGCTAAAAAAAATAGTGCTGATTAGCACATTAATGAATGAATTAGATGTCGCGGCATGTCAAGATGTAGTATTGACTATTAAAAATAAAATAAATATAAAATAAAATATTTTAATTTAATAAAGATTAAATGTGTATTTGTAAACCAAATGTTTATAGAGATTAATAATCTAGTGTGGTTAAATTGCAAAAAAATATACAACAGACATTTTTTTTGAGTGCAGTTAGAAGGGTTATTAAAATATTTGTTGATTCAAAAAAAATTGCTGTATCAATTAAAATAATGTGTAACTGTTAAATTGATTTTTTTTTCAATTAAGGTTTTAATCATATCTATTAAAAATTTAATTGCATATTGTTTTTAATTTCAAACATATTTTTAGTAGAAACTATTAAAAATTTATTTACAGGTTGCAAAACTTTACCAAAAATTGTGGCAAAACATCGCTAAAATTAAAAAAATCGTCAAAACTAAAAAATTACAATTTTTTAAAAAAATTATCACAATTAAAAAAAAAAAACTTATCCCCACAATACTTTGTTCATCTTCTCTTACATTTATTACCAATTAGTGTTTTCTATTTGTAATAGGAACATTTAATTATGATCTCAAACCTGAATAGGTTTAAGCGAAGCTTAAAAACTAATTCATAAAAATGAATAAGTTTGGGCATAAATTATTCCTCTTACCAATACATAAATACTGTCCAAAAATTACCCTTTATGTGGTTTTACTTAAAAATATATGCCGAATTTCGTTTTTCGAAAAACACGAAATTGAGCGAAAACGGACTATATATTGATTAAATTCAAAGGCTTTGCTAATGGTTGGTTGGTTTAAGTAGCAGCTCACGCTACTCGTGAGCATCAAGTAGAGTCAAAAAGCGACTCCATTTTGAAGAGACCACACTACCCGTAAGGAACTAATATCCTTTGCTAATACTACTAAATATAACCTTTCTGGCAAATTTCATAAAAATCCGTTCATACGTCAAGTTAAGACGATGTCCTTTACTGGTATGCTATTGGAATCCAGTATGCCCTTGGGCCAAAATTAGAGCTATTTTTTTTGGAAAGTTTAGGCTTCAGTCTTACTTTGTGCTAAGTATCAATGGTTTCTAGTCAATATAAATATTTTTTCAATATTTTTGAAAATTGTGATCATTTAAAAATATTAATTTTTTGAAATTTTACGAAATTCTAACTTTTACGCTTTCTCTTTGTAAAACAGAAAAAGAAATGCATAGTTTGTGGTTCAGTGTGAATGCATTTACATAAAAAAAAAATCTTTTTAAAAAATACGAGACAATTTAAGTTGTTTTTTTTTATAAAATATAAACTGAAATATAATATATTTTGATTTACTTGAATAACTCGATTAATCGACCAAAATTGTTCGAGTTATTCGTTACTCGAAATTGGTAATTTTAATGTACTCGAACAATTGTTTGATTAAAATTCATCGATTAATCGAGTAACGGTTAACCGATTGAATACCCTAATACCTACTATCGGCTGTATAAAATCAGATATATTTGTATTCAATTAGATATCATTTAATGTTCCTGATATATAATTTAATATAATTAGATGTTCCATTTTGCGGATCAATTTGTATGTGTTTATATACCCGAGTTAAAAAGTTTATATAAAATTATATATGATGAGATATTTTCCGCAAATATAAGATTACTAAGAAGACAAGAATGGAGCAAAATTGATTATTAATAGGTTTTTTGTTAAAGTTCTGCTTATTATGGAGGCTCTAACTTTTCTAAAACTTCGGGTTCTGATGAGATCTTTAGCCAGATCGAAATACTAGTATCAACCTAGCTAATATGTTTGATTTGCTTTATTTTTGTAAATATACGGAGGTTGAAAGCTCGTTATAAATTGAAAATAACATAAAAATAATCTCGATGTATATAAAAACAAAAAACTAATATAACTGTAAAAAATATTACTTGAGCCAGAGTACAAACTAAAAATTTTTTATATAAATAGAACATTTTTGGTCTTCAAAGTTTAGTAACGTCATGATGCTTGTTAGGAAAAGACCTAACCACGTGCTTGATTACTAAGAAGACAAGAATGGAGCAAAATTGATTATTAATAGGTTTTTTGTTAAAGTTCTGCTTATTATGGAGGCTCTAACTTTTCTAAAACTTCGGGTTCTGATGAGATCTTTAGCCAGATCGAAATACTAGTATCAACCTAGCTAATATGTTTGATTTGCTTTATTTTTGTAAATATACGGAGGTTGAAAGCTCGTTAAAAATTAAAAATAACATAAAAATAATCTCGATGTATATAAAAACAAAAAACTAATATAACTGTAAAAAATAAGAGCATATGATTTGATCCAAAAAATGGTTCTATTAAATTGTATCACTTTGGATCTAATTATATTTAAATAGATACAATTTAATAAAAAACTATCTAATTCTATCCGAGTTTTGTCCCAATATAATTACATCTAATTATATTATATTTTATAAAATTAGATATAATTAGATACAATTAGATACATAATAATCCAAATATATTTAAATTAAAAGATATTAAGTTATATATATTTGACCTCCATAAAACGGGTTCAAAACACAAAATGTTTGATTGAAATTTGTAAATAAATAAGTTTGTGATTTAACATAACAAATATCTCTAGAAAGTCTAATAACAAAGTCCCCTGAAGATTTCCTTAGGCAGGAATGAAATCCGGATAGGGACACGCCTACATCAGATTGCTTTTCACAATTTGTTAAATAAGTTTTGGGACTTTAGCACATTTAATTACTATAAATGCAATTAATGTTTATCCCGATGAAAATAAATTTAAATAACAAATATGCAGGTGCTTGTGCAAATTTAAATGTAACTGACACTAATAGAAAACATATGATTTTCTATTGTTGATTTACTTGAATAAACGTCACTACATTGCTAGGTCTGTCAAAAAAAACAGAGTAGTATTTGGAAGATGACAAAGCCAATTGTGACAATTTTTTGTTGTTGTTTTTGTTTTTTCTTTGATATTTCAAATTTTGAATCTCGCTCCTAGACGAGGACAAGAAATTCTCATTGAGTTTGTGATTTAACATAACAAATATCTCTAGAAAGTCTAATAACAAAGTCCCCTGAAGATTTCCTTAGGCAGGAATGAAATCCGGATAGGGACACGCCTACATCAGATTGCTTTTCACAATTTGTTAAATAAGTTTTGGGACTTTAGCACATTTAATTACTATAAATGCAATTAATGTTTATCCCGATGAAAATAAATTTAAACTTAAATTTTATTTATATTTTTCGGATCAAATTTTCGTTTTAAACGAAATTGTTAATTTTAATTTAAATAAAAAATTTTTGTCAATATTAAAATGGCAAAGTAAAATCCAAATAACAGGTTGCAGAACAACTTATACTGTATTATAATAGCTTATAATTTCTTGTTTTACAACCGATTCTTTTTATATGGAGTTGGTCATGTTTGCAATAAGTTCTTTACCTCCAAACTGGAACAAGTTGCTCTAGGACCGGTTCTAGAACCAGTTATAGAACTGGATCTGGAACAGTCAAACGGTTCCATGTAACCGGTGATAAAAGAAGCTTTTCTGGGACAGGTTCATTGGTACTCTGTTCTAAAAAATTTTGCTGGAGGAAATCGATTTCGCAAAATTGTAAACTATTTTGGTAAAATATTTTACGATGTTTACATATAAACTGATTTTTTTCAGTTTTGGATTATATATAAGTATGTCTAAAATGACAGAAGACGTTTTTGATGTTTGTATTATATATAATTATGTATTGGGTTATATCTAATTTTATAAAAATTCAATAACATTTATCAACCATGTATTATCATATATAAAATTCAGAATAGTATTTTTTTATACATGATTGGTTGTCCTTATACATGAATTTTTTTTTTAAAACATTTTGAAAATATTATTTATTATTATAACTACATATTGATATATATGCTATTTTATATGATCATATATTTTTATATTAAAGGATATATCGTTATATATATAAATTTTTTTACTCGGGTATGGGAACTTATCAAATGAGATATAATTATATAAGGTTCCATATTAAAATTTTTACCGGGTTATGAAAATGTGTCTTTTTTTAAAAATTAGGAACATTTTGAAAGTCAGACTTATTTTTCGAAATTTTAAATTAGAAAATTTTTTTTATGAATTGTTATCTAACCTCTCCAAACTTCGTCAATTTGTTTTTTAAGAAGCAGCCTAGTGTACAGTTAAACAATGAATTAAAATGTAAAAAATAGAATTCAAAAAGACATTAAATAAAATTCTTTATTACTATTTTTTTCTCTCTTTTTTTAAATTTCATTTAAAAATTTTAATTGATATGATTAAAGTTTTAATTGAAATTATGAAAAAAATATTTTTATTGAAAACCGATAGTTTTTAAGTAAAAATGTAATAAGAATTAAATGCTTTAAAAAATATATCTAACATTAATAAATCATTTTGTTTCTTAAATACGAGTAGAATTAAATTAAAATAAATTGCCTCAATCAAACTTTTTTAATCAACATTTATTTTAATCAATTTTTTTTATTAAAAATCGTTAAACAATAATATTTTCTGTAAATTCTCTAAAATTTAATTTTAAAATTTGATGCAATTAAATTCTCCATTCTTAATACTAAGTTTCAAACTCTGTTTTCAATCATTAATTTCTTTCAATTTTCCAATATTTTCCAATCTTTATTGACTGTGACAATAGTCCTTTTTAATTATGCTTTATTTTGCCAAAGATCTTTCAACAATTTTTTCGTGTTTTAAATTCTTTTCAATTTTTCTCTTTGCAGTTTTATCTTAATGTCTGTCGACCATTAGTTCCTAAATATGGTTTAGGTTGTCCAGGTAATACAGCAGCATGTATGGCTAAAATTGATAGTAAAACTGGTAAACCGGAAGAAGAACAGGTATGTATAAATATAACGTATGTGTGATTTCAGTTTTTTTTTTTTTTTTGTAACAAAACTTAAAACCTTAAGCCGTTTATATTGTGTGTGTGTTTGTGAGAGTATATGTATATGCTAGGGATTTTAAAGTTGTACTTTGTTATACGTTTTATTTTGTATACATATTTGTTTTCCCATAAACCTTTCCTGTACTTTGATCATTAAAAACACTATTTTTACAACTGTTTGTTATGCCAAATTTAAAGGAAATTTGACACATATAATATTTACTCATACACACAGAAAACCGATTCATTGCGACTACCGAATTTTTTGCCAACTGCGATATTTTTGTTTGTGGCAATAGAAATTTCGGTAATACAACAACATTTCGGTTGCTACATAAAATTTTGAACTATCACAGGCATATATTTGATTGCGACAACCAAATAATTCGGTTGCCGCAACCAAATCAATCAGTTGGCAAGAAATTCGTTTGTCACAATGAATTTACTTTCTCTGTCTAGATCCAATGCTTTATTAAAAACTGCTTGCAGCCTCTTGCAGAAATATTTGCAACTAAAGTTTGAGCTTGAAATTAAAGAAAGTGAAAAATTTTTAGTTTTATGTTAATTTAAAGACAAATCTAAATTTCAAAATACATGAAATTTAAAATTTTCGGGAAAATAACGTGGTTTTTGACTGTTTTTTAAAATTGCATGGCCACCTAGACATTATTATTTTTACACGTGTAGCAGTAGTTCAATAAAAACTAGAAATTCAAGCATTTCTCAGAAAAGAATTTCGAATTTGTTTTTCATTTTTCAACAACAATCGCAAAGAAAATTAAAAAATTTTTGTACGATTTATTTTCTGTGACACGCCAGATTATTTATGTCTTAAGTGAAAGCGAAATAAATCTAGATATCGCTCACAAGATTGCCATAAGTTTATTTGAGTTTTTAATTAATGATGCAGATTTATTGGTTATATCATGCTTTATATTGTGTAAAAATTTTATATTAATATCATGTATACGTTTCGAGATAGAGGATAATATATTTTATTTTTTTTTGTAAAGTGGGTGCAAAGAGTATATACTTCATATACAAACTGTGTTATTCACGGGTCTCTCGATAATAAGAGAATTCTCCCACAATTCTCACTAATAGAAGAAAAAACAATAAAAACCCCTTTTTATAAAAACGTGATCAAATAAATAGAGAAAGGGTCGAGCGTGGCAGATATGGATAGAAAACTTTAACCTCGTTTTCTGCAAAGTCGTTTTTTTGAGTTATGCCAGTCTTGCAGTAAATGTGCGATATATATATGTATGTATATAAATAAGTTGCATTGTGTTAGTAATTGATGTTCTCTATAATGCGTGAACCGATTTTGTTTTTGGAAATTTCCCATGAAAGGTCAATACCTAGCTTTTCATGTATTTACTGTCTTTCTATGTACATATATTGGTTCATGAGTTATATGCATTTTGGTGAATATACCTGTGCGTATATGGTGTATATGGGGAAATATTTCCAAGGTTAGGAGACATAAATTAATTTTTAAGTACACTCATAAAAATCGTTGAAAATTCAGCTACGACAACAGAAAATAGTACCTGAATTTGCACCAGCAGAATTTTCAATGAAGTTGAGAATCGCGTTCTGCTAACTTTTTCCAATTATTTGTTAAATAAAAACAAATTATAAGTATTCATTAATTAATTTTATTGGAAAAACACTCTATAAATACACTTAATGTTGTTTTTATTTTTCACTTTTTTATATCATCCTTGCCTGTTTGTGTTGGTTTTGTTTGTTGTTTTCTCTATTAATGTGTCTCTGTTCCTATGAATTGTTTGAAAATATTGAAGGGCTGAAAGAAAAGAAAAACAATAATTAACCATATTCACATAAATAAAAATATTTTTTGTTTAAACACTAACCTTAATATTTTTATTAATATAATTATATTTTTAATTGCATTTTTAATTTTGTTGTTTCGGGCGCGGTTTATACAAAGAAAACTGATACAAATTGGAAAAACAACCACCGTGTTGATTTTTCTCGATCATTGTTGTCTGTCTGTCTGTTTCTTGTTTTCTTTGTTAATGCCATGTAGCATTGTGCGAAAATATTGAAGGAATGAAAGAAAAGAAACATAATATTTAATAATATTCACATATAATTTTTTAATTTAATTATATTATTTTGTATTTATTTCTTATTTTGTGTGGCTTTCTTCTCGGCAATCCGTTTCTGATTGAAGTACAAGTACAAATATCCCAGCAAAACCACACATTACCAAATCATGGGTAAAGTAATGTATCGCCATAGGGCTACATGCATTACTTTACACGTTACTTCACTGATGAATTTTACAGGCGATGAGCCTCAAAGTATCTCTTTACCTTGTAGTGGGTAAAGTAACTGGTTACTTATATGGTTACATGGTGGGAAAAAGTAATGTGTCTATAAATAAATTTTCATAAAAAAAATGCATAAAAATTTTTTTTTACAGATATTTTTTTTAATTAAATAAATAACTTTTTTTTTTATTAAATAAATAACTTGGTCATGCTGGGATTCGAATCTGGGGTCTCTGGTATTTAACAATCAGTTAGGCAAGAACTCTACCAACTGAGCTATCGATACATACAATATTTTATTGCTTAACATGTAGATGAGTTGTTGTGCTTCGTGTTTTCGTTCGTGATATCAAAAATATACACCTTACCATTACGCTTACAAAAAATCACAAAGTAATGTGTCTATAAATAGATTTTCAAAAATTAATTTAAATTAAATTAAATTAAATTAAATATATATTAATACTTACTTTACGTTTATAATTCATGCATTATGTAATTGATGATCGGTAAGTCATTATTTTATGTTTTGAAGTAATGTAAAATGTAATGAGGTCTCATTACAAGGTAATCCATGAGTGTTCAATTATCGGTAACTCATTACTTCTTGTTGGAAAATAATGATACAGGTAAGGAGTATACATTACAAGGTAATGCATTACTTTATCGCACCCATTACCAAAGTTTTGCTGGGATGTTTTTATCTGCAAGCGCTTGTTGTTGTTTTTTATATAAAAAATTTATACAGTTTACAAAAAAAAACACCACCACGTTTATTTGAGAAATGCACGCACACATAAATAGACACTAGCGCACACATCGTTTTTGTTTACGCAGTCAATAAAAAAATATTTATAAACTAACAGACAAACTCTCAAAATCATTTAAAAAAAGTTAACTAAATATTAGGGGAAAAAATTAGTTCAAGTACACCTGAAATTTGTTCATGTGGTAAAACGATATTACTGATAACTTCGGTTAAATAACAGATTTAAACAAAAAAAAAATATTTCAACTGAGTTAGAATGCGTTTAACATTTTCTATAATTTTCCTGCAATTCAGCAACAAACAACAATGTCATAAAAAGCAAAACGTAAGAAAACTGTCACAAAAGTTTTTCCCTACCACCCCTCCCCAAAAAAAAATATATATATATATATATCACTTAAGTTGTAAGTAGATGCTAGAATGTTTGTCTCTTGTGTGTGATATTTCCGTTTCCTTTGATAACAGTGGAGCAAAAATAATATGTGTTTACTAATTTAAATTTTTAATAGAAATTGCTAGTGTAAATATAAATATATAAATATTTGTTGATTCAATTAAAAGTTTAATTGAATAATGTCATATTAAATAAATTGTACACTGCGTTGCATAACTATAATTACAAAGGATTTGTGCCATTTTTTTTTTATAATATTACAAACATTTTTTTGGAACTTATAACTGTTTTTAAGAGTTTGACAACTGATCTCTTACTGTGTAAACTTTAGGAGATTACTTAATTGATTTAAGAGAAAAATTGTGTAATAATATTTTGTTAGTGTTTCCTAACTTTAGTTAGCAGATTTATTTATACTTGAACAATTTCACATATAAATTAGTTTTTCTTTCTATTGCAGCGTAGGGCAATATATTTTTTTGGATTTTTTTCTTTGCAGAAATTAGCTCTTCTTGAAATCAGAGTTTTTTTTTTTTTAAATAATTTGTAATTTATTTCTTGCATTTCCTTTCTATTTAAAAAAAATTAATTTTTTATTAAACGAATTCAAACTTTAAAAATTACATTCTTAATTTTATGATAACCCAGTGTGCCATTTGAGTCCAAAAAGACTCATAAAAGAGTCTTTGGCCCTTCTAAAATCCTAACAATAAGAGGGTATTTCCGTTTACAAGTGAAGCCTCTTTCTGAGTGTTCTTTTTTGACTCATAAAAGACTCTTAGTTATGAGCCTTCGGAGGGGAAATTTCCCTCTTTTTTATGAGTCATTTTTGAGTAATAAAAGAGGGTACTAAAGAGGCATTACTTAAAAATTTAAAATACTCATTTTATTATACTTTCCAAGGGGTTTTAGGCTCATTTATGAGTCCTTTTTGAATAAATTTTTAATCCATTCTAAGCCTTTTTTGTGCGACATTTGGAGCCCTTTCTGGCTGCTCCGAAAATTGCTCTATAAAACTTATCCAGAAATAAAAACGAAATAATGTTAATTTTTTTATTTTATTTAGAAACTGGATAAATATAATCTTAAACGAAAAGGAGAGTTAAAGAACAATGACAACAATAACATGAAAGTATCAAAAAAAAAAAACAGAAAAATAACAAGTTAAGTAGTAATTCAAAATTAACCAAATAATAACGATTAAAATAGCATTATATAATAATTCTTAAGAAGTAGAATTGGAGGTTCCTGGTTCTTCACGCACTGTTTGTTTCGATTTTTTAATATAATCAATTCTACCTTTGGCCGTTTGAAACCACTTAATGGTTGTATTTTTAAACTCTTCTTCTCCGTTGTTGAATTTTGATGAGAACGCAGCTAAATAAACAAAACAAAGTATTGAATAGAACTATTAAACTATATGTTCTATCATACTTACTTCTAATAATTGATGTTATATTCAATAAATGCACTGCAAACTTTTGATTTGCGCCGCTCCAGGAACAATCGGTAGCTACAGAATCACAGATAATTTTGCTCCAAACGGTTCTAACAAATTTTTTGTGGTCCGAAATCTTAATATTCCTTATTTCATTTTCCTATAAAAATTTTCAAAATTAGAATACAAAGTATAAAAAAATCTACTATCATTTACGCTGATAAGAATAGGCCACGTTTGTAGCTTGGAACTTTTAGTTAACGGTAAACCATCAATGTTTACATCAATAGCTAGAGAAGAAATATCAATTTCTGAATTTTTTATAAAATCCTGCAAACATTTTTCGATACTATAGTGGATATATTCACCACCATCGAAATTTACAATGTTTGATTTTCTTTGTGTTATTTTAAGGGTTCTTCCATCGAGTGGCAAATCGCGTATTTCTGGCTTCAAAATTGATAAAAGAGAATTTGTAGCTTGAAGCGAAATATAATATTTTGTAGCCCAATGTGCTAGGCTATCCCTTATACATGCTTTTGGGACAGTAAGAGTATTACCGTTTTCGGACGGACAGACAAAATCGTCAATATCAACAAAAGATTGGTGTACTTCATTGATAGAATCATCCACATACTCACCAACAGATTCATCTGTATCTACTATTAGTAATGAAGATTCAGTTGAATCGGTGGACAATTCCGTGCTCAGACGTGGACGTTTGTACAATTGCAAAATCTTTTCCGCCTCACGTCTTTGCTTTTGCCGAGAAGACATTAGTACTTACTTGTATATTAAATGATTTCGTTATACTCAATTTGCAATAAACACTTCTTTTTTCGCAACACAATTTAAAATTAACACAATTTCCACAATGTATTTATGAAGACACAAATATTTTCAATTAACAAAAAATTGGGAAAATTGTTTGACAACAATTTATGTATTTCAAAATTATTTGTACACTGATAGAATTATCCTTCATAGTATTAATGAAACGATTTCATTAAAATCGATTCATTAGCTTAATGAAAATTTCCATTAACTGAATGAAAATTCATTAATATTGGTATTTTTTTCATTAACATTTTTAATGATTTTTTCATAATTTCATAAAAAAAATTCATTAAATCAATGAAAAAATTTAAAATTTTTTTCAATAAAAATTTTGACTTGTAATAAGAAAAAAAATTTTTTTTTGTAATTTTGAAATAAAAAAAAACTGAAAAATTTCTTTTAAACAGAGTTAACCAAAACTTTGATATAAATAAATTTTTTTTATTAAATTTGCCTATAGCTTACAGTTTTTGACGAATTTGAATAGTTGGTCACTAAATTCCAGGGAACAGATTCTCTAAGAAAACTAAATTGGTATCGTTTTGACGATGTTACACAAAAACGTTATGCTAAACGATAATAAATGTTTGTTTTTTAACAACATTGTTAACAATATTTAACATTTTTATCTAATATGATCGTAATTTAAATACAAAAAGTGGACTATAAAAAAAAATTATCGATAAAAAATTACATATTTCGTACCGACATATAAGAAAAATAATTTAAAAAAAGTACAATAATTAAAATATTTCTTTTTTATGGATAACAAAATTTTATTTTCAAAATTTGTAATTTGTATGCTAAAACAATCATAAAAAGTGCAACATTTTTAAATATCAGCGGAAATATTTCATACAAACTATGAATTTTATTCATTAAACACATGAAACTTTCATAACGATTAGGCTAGGATTAATGAAAAAAATATTATATACTTTATGAAATTTTCATTGGGTCAATTAAGCCATTCATTAAAATTGATTTAATGAAACACCTTTCATTGACTCAATGAAACGTTTCTTTGGGGACTTTTTTATGAAAAAATTCATTGTATTAATGAAGGAATTCATTAATACTACGCACAAATTTCTATCAGTGTAGGCTCATATTTTGTTCAAAAATTTTAACCTTTTTGGAGTGTTTAAAATTATATTCTTTTTTTCTACATTTATGACTCTTTTTAGAAATTTAGTTTGAAAATATTTAAAATTTTTTTTATTTTTTTTAAAACATTCAGAAAACACTCCAAAAAATTAATAGTTTTTGAGTGTGTCATTTTTAATTTCCCCTTTAAAAAAATTTCCCAATTTTTTTAGATTGAAATTTGAATCATTTATGATCTAAAACCGAACAAATAAAATCTCACACATAAATTTATAGATCAACGATAAAAATTCACTATTAAACCACTCACCAGGTACAGTGTAAAAATCGTTAATGTATATGCTCGACATATGTGTTAATGAAAAATCTTTAATGTTGTTGATATGCTTTGCTAATGTAGAAGGATAGTATATGATGACATTAGAGAAAAGAACTGCCATTTAAAGTTTTAACTGAAAGTTAAACTGGCAACTATGATAATGACTAGAGAAAAAACAAACACTCTATAAATAGAAATCGTTCGTGGTAAATTTCATTCTAACTCAACACACAGAGTAATGTGGGATTTAAAGTTACCCAATTTCTTTAACATGTGAGTTAAATAGATGATATTTACGATTAACACTAAATGGCACGAAGAATGTTGATGAAGACCGTAGTGGGTCAGAAAATGCATTCCATTCATGCTAGTGTCTAATAACTTTTTCTGTTTTTTTTTTTTTTTTTTTTTTTTTTTCTAATAGTCAAAGTAAATTATCATATAAAAATTATAATTTTTCTGTTAATTTAGAGAAAAATTTGTCATGATCTAAAACCGAACAAATAAAATCTCACACATAAATTTATAGATCAACGATAAAAATTCACTATGTTCCAAAAATAATCAGAAATAAGTGCTTTTCTAGAGTAAGTTTTTGAAAGGCTCATAAAAATGATTCAAATATAAATAATTTAGGACTCCAACTATGAGCGCTCAGAAATCCCTCATATTTTGGACTCAAAAAGGAGTCATAATTTCTGAACGCTTAAAAATGTGTACACTGGGAATGTTTTAGAATAAATAAATATTCAGATTTAAACAATTAAAACTAAATTATTAGACTTAATAAAGTGATAAACCTAATAAGAATTAATATCTAATCTAATTGAAATGTAATGAATTTAAAATATTTATTACTAATACCACTAACATAAACATTTATAAAAAACAACTAAATAAATATTACAAAAAACAACAATAATGTGTTGATGTTTGTTTTTGAGCGATAATATAAAAAAATGTCAAACAAGTTCCGAATTTAAGCAAATATTTAATTGATTCAATTAATGTTTAATTGACAGCTTTTAAAATTTTCAACAAACCGATTTAATTGAAAAAAGTAGGAAAATATTTTTTTTTGTGTTTGAAGTATAGTCAACCTAAACCAGTTGATCGTTCCTCTCAGTTCATAAAACCTTGAAAAATAATTGGCATCTAAAGTCAGCAGGTGTCGAAAATCTTTAAAGTAGGTCATATGTATGTATGACGCGCTTTTACATTTTTCTAATGAAGATAATTCTAAAATACAAAACATAAATATTCAAAATATGGTTAAATATCTTAAAAACCCTTCATCTTTTAAAAACAACTACCTGGGACTGGCATTTATTGTTTTGTAGCGTCGCACCAAAGCGCATTTTATATTTTATTTTTGCCTGCATTTAATTAATTTTCACATTTACCAAAATAGCACTCATTTAACAATTTTTTTAAATTAGTTTATTTAATTTATTAATTGTTTTATATTTTTTAATATTCACAATTTTAATGTGCACATGCGTGCCTTTGTTTGATGTCTAGTATGCAAAAGAAAAAATTAAATGAAACTTGGTTGCATTTTGTGTAAGTCTTATAATGGTTGTGTTTGTTGTTATCATTTCTTTTTTCCCTACTTCGTTCGTACAAGCTGCGACATCTACATCTAGACTGTTTACTTGTTCTCTATGCTATTAATGAGTTTATCAGCACACTTTTGGTAGCAACGTAAATTAGTTAAACAATTGTTGAAATTTAGTTTTTTGGTAAAAGCGTTTAACTAAAATTTTAGCTGAAAACGCGATGTCAGCAAAAAAATTGCTTAAAGTTAGTTAAATATTTTAAATAGACATTTAAAAAAATTTTCAATTAAAAAGTCCAAAGCATATCTTAGTTGCAACTTTTTTTAAATTTTCAGTAACATTTTCTCTTAAATAGTTAATTCTTAAGAGCGATGATGCAAGTATACTCCTATCTCAAAATATTTGTTACCGCAACAATTACTCCGAAAAATGCAAACGGAGTAAATAAAGATCAATAAACGGTAAATTTTTAATGGGCTTTCATTTTTATTCTAATGTCACGTTCGTCACCGCAAAACAACATTTATTCTCATTACTTCTGCGTTGCTTGTAGCTGGTGTTTAACAATTTTAATTCAAATCAAGTTTGTTGTAAATAATTTAATATAAAAAAATATGGGACGCATTAGGCAGAGATTTTTTTTTATAAAATTTCAAACTTTGTCACGTCACATTTCCTGGCAAATATTTTACTCTTGAGTAATAAAATATTGATATTTAAAATTATATATTTTTTGGGATGCCATCTATTCTTAATTAATAAGAGAACGGAAAACGAACGACGGTGAAGAGAAAAATTAAAAACAGACCCATTTTAAGTCACAAAAAAAAATTTTATATACTATTTTACTAAAAACACAGGTCATCATAATTTGAAAGGCGCTACGAAATAACCCCCAATGAAATAACACCCAAACGACAAAATGAAATAACCCCCAATGAAATAAATCCCAAAAAAAATGAAATAAGTCCCAACAAAAAAAAAATGAAATAATACCCAAAAGAAATGAAATATTCCCCAAAGGTGAAAATGAAATAACACCCAAAATTTGGGGGTTGCTTCGTAATGAAATAACTCCCAAAGGAAGAAATGAAATAACCCCCAATGAAATAAGCTCCAAAGAAATGAAATATGTCCCAAATTTTTTTTTATTTTTTGTTTTTATATATTTGAACAGACTAGAAAACTTGAAATTTATTCTTCTGTAAGAAACTAAATGAAAAAAGCGCCGCAGGCGAAAATTTGAAACCGAATTAAAAATTTTAAATTCATAATTTTGGTAAGTAACATGTTGAAAAAAGCGCCGCAGGCGAAACATGTTACTTACGAAAATTATGAATTTAAAATATTTAATTCGGTTTCAAATTTTCGCCTGCGGCGCTTTTTTCATTTAGTTTCTTACAGAAGAATAACTGATTATGACTTCCAAAAATCATTAAAGAATTGCATCGTTGAATAGTTAATGAATATCCTAACGGTATAATTTCATTGTAAAAATTATTAAAACCTGTTTTATTTGTAACAAATATTAAAAAAATTTCACTTTTAGCAAAATGAAATAACCCCCAAAAAATATGAAATAACCCCCAAAATAATTGCATATGAAATAATCTCCAAAGAATTTAAATTTTGGGCTTTATTTCATTGGGGGTTGCTTCATAATGAAATAATCTCCAAACAGTAAGATGAAATAATCCCCAAAAAAAATGAAAAAACCCCCAAACAATTTTACACAATTTTTTTTGGGGGTTATTTCATTTTTGGCCGTTGGGGGTTATTTCATTGGGGGTTATTTCGTAGCGCCAATTTGAAAACGTCAAGACCCTGGGATTAGAGTATACTTTTCTAAAGGTTTGATAAGCACTGAATCCACATTTGACCTCAGCATTTCTCCAGCATATCGACTTTTGAGACATCACCTAAAGTTTTAAAAAATCTGATTTTCGCTATATTTGGTACATTATAACATCGCAAATTAAGATTAATTCACAAAATTTTGTATGTCATCTAAAAGTCTTATCTCTTCGGATTCAGCTCATACGAAACCTTTTAAAAAGTATTCTTTAGTATCAGGGTTGGAAAACTTGTTGTCTTATGTAATTTAAATAATTCATTTAAATGCTATCCATTTGAATTGTCAAAAAAAAAAATTACCCACCTAAATTTTATATTTTTTTTAATAATTGCTAGCTATACAATTTTGAAAAAAATCTCGTGGCTATTTAAATGCCTATATTGTTTTTAATTTCAAACTAATTTTTAGTAGATACTATTAAAAATTGAATTGTAATTTAAAAAAAAAAAATTTACAATGATTGGGAGAAAAAATCGCTAAAATAAAAAAAAAATTAAGAAATTGGACAAAAATAAAAATATCTCCCAAATATGAAAAAATCGTCAAAATCAAAAACAAACCGCCAAATTTTAAATAATCGCTAAAATTAAAAAAGCCTCCAAATTGAAAAAAAAAATTTTTAAAATTGGCGAAATTAAAAAAATTAAAATATTAAAAAAATTTTAAAAAATTAAAAAAAAAACCTAAAAATTTTTAAAAATTGGAAAACAATTATCAAAATAAAAACTCAATAAAATTTTTAAAACTTTCAATTTGAAAAAAATCGCCAAAAAATTAAATAATCGCTAATATTACTAAAAAATCGCCAAAATATTTAAAAATCACTGAAATTAAAAAAAAATGGCCATAATTAAAAAAATCGCTAACATTGATAAAATCACCTCTTAAAACGTCTATATCTCGAAAACATTTTTAATTTTTGTAATTTTTTTTTTAATGTTGGGGATTTTTTTAAGTTTTGGTGATTTTTTAAATTTTTAGCGATTTATTTCAAAATAGCGATTTATTTTTTAAATTTTGGCATTTTTTTCAATTTTAGCATTTTTTTTTTTTTAATTTTAGAGATTTTTTTTAATTTTTACGTTTTTTTGTAAATTTTGGAGAATTTTTTAAAAATGACCGAATTTTTCAATTTAATAGATTTTTAAAATTTTTTCCGATGTTTTTTTCTACTTTGGTGAATTTTTTTAAAAAACTGTTTTTTTTTATTATTGCCCAGCAAAAACTGTTCTGCCAAAGAATAATTCTAATCGAGCATTATCATCGATGAATTTAACATTGGCTTGTCATAGGAAGGAATCATTTTTAGGAATGATCCTAGGAAAATCTTATGCCTAAATAACTTCCTAGAAGTTTTTAAGGCAGAAAAATTTCCAAAGAATCATATTCGGAATGATTCCTTCCTAGGACAAGGTAATGTTAAATTCATCGATGAAAATGCCAAATTGTAAGAGAACAAATTTTTTCAATTAAACTTTAATATGTATGATTAAATTTTTATTAAAAGTGAGTTTGAAATCAAACAAAAGTTTAACTGACATTTTTTGACAATAATATTTTCTGTGTCAGACGTAGGGATGCCAAACGGGAAATCCCGAAATCCCGGGTAAAAATGAACCACATACATAGTAAAAAATAAAAAAACATTTATTTGTGTTATTTTTTTACATAAAAAAAAACTACTGTATAAAATGAATGTAAAATCATAATACAGTAATTTGATGTGGTTTGTTTTTTTAATAAACTACATATGACGGGCTTATAGTAAAAACTTGATATGCCACATTTAATTTTTAGTTTATTTTTGCCTTTTAAAGGTTAAAAAGATTCAAAAATATGAATTTTGCAACACGTTAATACTCTAGGTACTTGCAATAAGCATTCAATCAAGACTTCTATTAAATAGTAATCAATAGATGTCTAAAAAACATCGATAATCCATAAAACAATATATGTGGCTTATCAAGTTTTTACAATAATCCCTTCATATGTAGTCAAAAAGTTAAATATTAATCAATGGATGTCTAGAAAACATCGAAAATCCATAAAACAATAAATGTGGCTTATAAAGTTTTTACATAAATAAAGAATACTGTATTACAACTCAAACAAATATTTACATCAGAAGTTCCCTGAGTGTAGTAATAATCCCAATGTGTTTCTTGTAAAATTCTTAACAATTTGTGTGTTTTTAAATAAAGTTTTAAATAAATAAACGATGCGGTGAAATATTCAGTGGTTCGTAATTTTTAGGGATTTTTAAAATTTAAAATCCGATATTAATATTGTTATAACTCATGATATCATTAGCGATATCATTTTCGATATCACGATGCCAGACTGGACTAGGATGCCTGGGAATTGCGATAGCGAAAACGATATGATAGTTAGCGTCCGACCCAACAGTTCGGCCAAAAAACTGTATTTTGTCGGTTTTTTGGTATCTAGAGGCAATGATTATAAATTTTTGTATTGGAAACATGTTTGTTGAGCCGATTTAATTCTATTTTGTGTATAAAATTTAAGGAAAAAGCCAAAGTTTAGCTATAAAGTTAAAAGTTCGTCCGCCGAACTATTTTCGATTTGGCCGAACTTTTGGAGGCCGAACAGTGAATTTATTGCTTAACTACGGACTTTTCTTTAAATTTGTCACTCAAAATCGTCTCTAATCAGCCCAATAAACATTTTCCCATTCGCCAAATTTGTCCATAATGTTTTAAAATAAAGAATACAGACTAAATGCATTTTCTGGCCGAACTGTTCGGTCGGACACTAATGATAGTTTTATAAAAAAACGATGTGCAGAAAAAATGACCAAAAAACTAACTTTATGGTATAAAAAGTGGTTTCCATTCGAGATTAGCTAATGATTCCTTAGACCGGGCAGGAAAACTATGTCACGCCAGCGGATTTTCGGTGGAACCCGACGTTTTGTTGAATAAAACAAAAATCTTAAGTATATATGGTGACGCACGAAAAATTGTATCAGAAGTTCAAAAATGTGCACTTTAAACAAAAAATCGATGAACACAAATTTAAGATGATAGATTACAGAACTAACTAGTATGGTTTTTAGATCATTTTCAAAATCAAAATCACCGAAATTCCTCTACGAAAGGTGAACAGAGAAAATAGATTCGTGTTGACAATCGAATTTGTTTGTTGCCAATTGAATGGTTTTATTGTGGTTATTGTTAACATACAAAAATACAAGAATGCCGAAAAATAATGAAATCCCGAAAAAACCGGGGATTTCAAAAAATCCCGAAAGCTCGAAATATTCCGGATTTCGCAATCGGGATTGGCTAAATCCCGAATCCCGGGATTTTTAAATATCAATACCGATTGGCATCCCTAGTAGAACGTCTGTAGAGATTTTACCCTATTTGTGCGCTGTAGAGATTTTATACTATTTGAGGGTTTATAAAGATAGTTTTTGATTAAATGGAGCACTATGGCGTATGAGTGTTTTTTTTTTTCATATTAATATTGATCATACGCGGTGTATGACCTGTTCTACACTTGAGTTATTTACTTTAGTGAAAACTCTCATTCTATTCTATTTTTTTTATAAAAAAAACTACACTGATAGAATTTTGTTGCGGATATTAATCAATCAAGTTTCAATGGAATTCAGCCGATGAAACTTTTGAATAAGATAATGCAATATATATATTTTTTTTTTTTTTTCGTTAGACCAACACTCAGGGGATGCCCCCTATAATGCAATACATTGTGTTGATATCAATCGTATTTTTTTTTTTTTAAGAAAATCAATATTTTTTAAAAATTTAAAAAAAATGCATTAACAATAAATTTGCCCATTATATGTATTACAGTATATTTTATCAATTCGTTACACTGTTGTTATGTGTCCAATACTTAAGAGTGCGTATAATTTAGAACTTTAAAGTTTTATATCTGTTTTCAAAAAAAAAAAAAATTCTAAAAGTTTTAGTTTGTTAACATCGTTGAAAACAAAATATTGTTTAAAGTTTAGATATTCTATATATTTTTGTTGGTATATTTTCACAACTGTTTGTGCTGCAACTTAATGACAATTTCCTAAATTATGCAGTTGAATAAAACACTTAACGTTGAAGTTTTTGCATTCTTTATTTTTCTATAAAATTGATTTTAATTAAACACAAGAAAAAAATGTTTTTTTTCAAGGATAAAAAACAAAAATCATAAAAATTTCAAATATTCCATAGCAATTAATGTACCGCAAATAAATGTAAAAACTAGAAAAAAAAAATCATCATAAAAACCCAAGAAGTGTTTGAATTTTTTTTAGGGTATGACTATCAAACCACCACAAATTGAACGCTAAAAAAAAAAGTTGATGAAAAAGAAATATAAATTCGTAAAAACTGAATAATTACTGAATTTCCTATAACAGTATCAATTTTGTACAACCATAGAGTTGAGGTAACAAGAAAATAAAACTCATCAATGAATACGTATTGCAATTTTAGTGATGTAAAATTTTATCATGTGTATTTTCATAATCTTCATGACGAATAATCGGTAACACAGAGCCAGGCACGTAGCTAGGGGGGGGGGGGCTTGGGGGCTAGAGCCCCCCCGAAATGATTTGACAAATTTAAAAACTTAATACAATTCGTTAGAAAGAAACAATGATATTGATAAATTTAATATGAAAATATTTATTTTTGACTTGGATCAAATAGGAAATAGTTTTATATGGTTCGAATCTTAAAATTTCGTTAGAAAACATCGCCTGCAAATGGGCGGCTATCATTGTTAGAGTTGAGTTTCGACTAAAAGCAATAAATAAAATCATTCCATAAGTGATTTCAAAGTATTTGACTTAAAATATAATCAAAAAATTGTTTGAGACAATGCAACTAAAAATTAAATATGTCTGCACAGAAAAAACTAAAATTGAGTTTTAATTAAAATATTTGTTGATTCATCAAAAGTTTAACTGAATTCGGTCGTGTTGATGCAATTGTAGTAACAAATAAAATAATTTGTATCTATTTAATTAATATTATTTTCAATTACATATAGTTTTATTCACATCTATTAAAAATTTAATTAAATATTGTTTACTATTGGGGAAAATTACAAAATTTTAAAAAAATCACCAAAATTGTAAAATAATCGCCAAAATTTAAAAAAATCGAGACCATTTGAAAAAAATCGCAAAATTTGAAAAAAAATTGCCAAAATTTTAAAAACAATCCTCAAAATTGCAGAAATTTAAAAAACTCCCAAAATAAACGCCAAAATTCAAAAAAAAATTAAAAAAAAATCACCAAAATTAAAGAAACGCAAATTTTCAACTTTCAACGATTTTTTTAATTTTGGCGACTTTTTAAAATTTTTGCATTTGTTTCAATGTTGTTCAACGTCATAAAAACTGAAATTTTTTTTTATACCAAATTCATTTTCAATTAAACAGTTAATTGAAAGTAAGTTTGAAATCGAACAAAAGTTTAATTGAAATTTTTATGACAATGATTTTTTCTGTGTATTTTGACATAATCTTTTAAAATGGAGATACCACTAAGACTCAAAATTAAGTTTACTTGTGCCGTAAAAGTCGTTACTTTACTTACAGTGCAATCTTTTTGGTAAATTTGGTTTGCTCAGCACGCATCTGGTGACATAGTTTTCAGTATTTTTTTTTACGATATATATTACGATATCTCATATATTTTTTTAATTTTTTGAAACAAATTTAAGCCTCAAACTTTGATCGATATGCATAATGTGTTAACGTGGTCCAATGTGACTCAAATTTTCTCAATTTCTTTTTAGACTAAATGTAAACAAATTTCTATCGGCGCTCCATGAAATGCGACATTTTAAAATCAAGCAGCTAAACCAATCTTTGTGTTATAACGATGTAGTTATTTTTTAGACATTTTAAAGGGTTTTTATTTAAAAAATTGATTAAAGACAATTTGAAAAGCGTTTGAAATTGTCCAAAATATAAATCAAAGTGAATTGGAAATACATAATTTAGTTTAAATAAGACCTAGGCGATGTCAGGTATATTTTTAAATTTTCCAATTTTATATTTTTTCTTTATTAGTATTTCTTTCAGACTACAATCACGCTTGATTGTAAAATTTACGATTTTTTTAATACAAGACATGAAGTATAGCCCCCGATCTTAAAAAAGTCGGATATATGAAAAAGGGGAAAAAATAATGAATAATTTGTTAAAATAATTCAAATAAGTGGCAGCCTGGGTTCACGACATAGTGTCAAAATGGTTTTCAAAATGTGTGTTTTCTCGAGCATTTTAACACTGTTTTTAAATAAGTCTAAATTATCTAAACTTTATACATATATTCAAACAAAGATGTGTTAAATTTCACCGCCAATTTTGAAAATAAATACGTTTTTCATATATTTTTGCTGCTTTATCACCTATCCGAATTTAATTAATTTCAAAGGGAACCCATCAGAAAAGCTTCCTTGTAAGTTTCAGCAAATTATATAGGATATTTGCTTTTAATTTGTTTTTTGGACGGTTATAAATCTTTAATTTCCCGAGTTAAAACGTTTGCATAAAATAATACATTATTTTATATGCACTTATAAAGTTTTGTCTGCCAGTGCATATATAAAATTAATTTCGTAGAAAAAATTTAATATGATGTCATATATAGTTGCGTATAATTGTATATTGCATTTAGAATACGCTTAAACTAATCCAATTAATAATTACGTTATATTTATATACTTAGACATTGCAAAATAATATATATTTTGATATTATATCATATTTTAAAAAACACAATTTTATTTTAGATAAAATTGTATATTACCCCATGCAGTCACACTAGAAAATTTGTCAATCATATTTTGGATATAAATATGTATTACAACAATACAATAGTACAATTAATTGTATCATTTTGTGTATAATTGTATACACAAAATTTACCCCAATTTTTGTCTTTTGAATTGATTTCTTTCTGGTTCTTAATCCTAAAAAAAGAATTTGTTTTATTTGTAACATTATGAGTTCTTTCTGGTTCTTAACCCTAAAAAAAGAATTTGTTTTATTTGTAACATTATGAGTTCTTAATTTAGTCTAAGATTTTTTTCAATCTAAAACTCTAAATTTAGTTTCAACGTTTTTCCGTGTTTGTTATTCGATTGTGTAAGTTAATCAATTCCACAAAATCTTCATTTTCATTATATTATTTTTTATTTTTGAATATAATAAAATATCCAAATGCTATGGAATTTGTTACAAATTTAGCTAAAGTCTAAAAGGATTAATAGATATTTCGGATTTTCATGACGTTTTAAAATCAAAAACCGGATACAACTATAGCTTATTTTGTATCAGCTCAGATATAAATTTATACCGCTATATAAAATCGTATTAAATTGTATCGCGTCATTATTCGGATGTTATTTAATTATTATGCCCATTTCTCGGATAAAACTATATTAAGACTTATATTAAATTTCGTATGATTATATAAAGCATCATATTAATTTTAATCGGGTTATTAGAAGTTGAAACTTTTTTACTTTTTTTACATTTATCAATTTTTAGCTACCCTAGACATAAAAATATAAAGTAATTTTTTTTTTTTTTTTTTTTTTTTTAATTTTATTTTTCGCGGTTTTCAAAAAGTTTTCCGCATAATCCTTTTTTTATTTAATTAGACTAAAAATTAATATTTAGCTGAAAATTTAACGTTATTAGACAATAACGATGCATATCCAACTTAAAGTACACAAACGTTTTTAAATTTGACGTGTTTCGCGGATTGTGATCAAACAGATTAAAGCGTTGTTTCGCGATATCGACATCAAAATTTGCAAAATAATGAACACAATAAGTAAAAAATGAAAAAATGCATTTTAAGGAAATGCACTTTATGCGATTTCTATTATTAATACATGATTGCCCATCACGTGTAGGTAAAAATTTAGCAAACAAAAAAAAAAAAAAAAAAAAAACTGTTACTCTAGTGTGCAAAAAAAAATGTATAATCAGAATAAAAAATCGAAAAGCCCCCCCCCCCCCCCCCCCCTGAAACAAATTCCTAGCTACGTGCCTGCACAGAGCTATCATATGCACCAGTTTTAATATATATAATTGAAAACAACACCCACTAGGTATAGGACTTTGTAGACTTAAAAAACTGTTACCTTACAAGGAAATTGCACGGTGATTAACCCGCAGATTTGACCCCTTGACGACCAATGCTTACATTTTTACCTTTTGCTATTTTAGGAAACCTTACAGGGCGATTTAAACAAAACACATTATGATCGATACTAAAGAGATGTAGCTTTTAGGGATATCTACACACACACAAAATATTTTGTCGTTAAAAACAAAGGATTATGTACTTTAAAACTACTAAACATATAGTTAAAAACCGTTCTACTTACTTTTCTTTTAAGTCAAATCTATTTTTCATTTTTTTGAACTATTAAAAATTAGCTTAAAATCCGTGCACACAGAGAATAAATTGGTTGAAATTCCATTGTTACCAACAAAATTTAATAATTATCCAATAATTTTAATTCTAATTTAAAATTCATCATCAGAATAATTAAACTATATTGTAATCAGAAAATATAAAAAATTAACCAAAACACAGTCACATCATTCAAACTATTGGTTTTCCTTATCAATATTGAAAAAATATCATCTTCTACATTACCATTAATACCAACAACCAACCACTTTTCGGAAGATTTTATCCCTTGAATCAAATATTTGCTGTTAAAATCGAATATTAGTTTCGCCTGCAAAAAAACAAACACTCTATATAAAATATTAGTTTTTGTTACCAATTTTAAAAAAATATAATGTTTTTTAATAGTGTTGGTAACTCTAATAAAATATTAAAATTTGCAACCCAATTTCCATTGTGCATACAAATCTATTCTTAGACATTCATATTTAAACTTGAAAGAAAAAAATATTCAAGGTAGAAATTTGAAAATACAAATTGGGTTAAGGCTGGAGGTAAAGTAATTGCTTGACAAGCATACGAATTTTTTATTAATAAAAAAATTAAAATTATATAACATTTTTCTATAGTTTTTTATCTCTAATAAAATATCAAGATTAGCTACCGAATTTCTGTTGTACATATAAATATATTTTTAGACAAATATTTAAATTTGAAACAAGAAAATATTCAAGGTTGAAATTTAAAAAACATTTCAATTTGGTTTAGGCTAAAGTTAAAGTACTTGCCTGACAAACGGAAGATCACCGGTTCGAACCCAGTTCAAGGCATACGAATTTTTTATTAATAAAATAAAATTTGTTTTATTAATAAAATAATATTTATAGAATATTATAGTCCATAAACAAAAAATATTCAATTGTTACAATAAAAATTCGATATGTGTAAATAAATGTCAGTTGTTACAATAGTATTAAAATTTAATAATAGTGATAGTACGTGGAACCACAAAAATTCGGTTGGCAAAAAATTTGGTTGCAACTACAAATTAGTTTTCTGTGTCAAGGTTTACTTAAATTCGGATACATTGATTGTAACAAATTTTTGCAAGATGGAGCCTATAAAGATATCAAAATTATAAACAAGATAGCACGACACTTATGCCGAGTTTTTAGAATGTAGATTATCTTTAATCTTAGTTTAACGCAGTTTGTAACTGGAATTAGGAATTTTGTTTATTTTGCTTTATTTCAGTAAAGATCGAAATTCTGAACTAGAAAAAGTTGTTCCGGTAAATGTTTATTAATAAAATTGGAAATGGTGGAAAAAATTAGTTGTCTGTTTAGCTAAGCGAAGTTTAACTGACCTCTCAAAAACTAGGCCTTAAATGCTAAGCTTACCTCAGAAATTACTGCTTCACAATTTACAATAAATGAAAATTTAACCGCATAAAGTCTCTTATTGTGCAATCTGGCAATTTTAAGGTAAACAGTGTAAATAAAGTTTATAGAAAAAAATCTAAAAAATATTGCATGAAGGTAGAAAATGGCATTTTATGGCAAGGTGGATCAAAAAGGGCATTTGGGAAAAAATAATTGAAAAAAAATGGCATATGTTGCAGTTTGTGGCAAATGTCAAAAAAAACTTGCCCTAGAAATATTAATTGATATATATTTAGATATTATTATGTATAGGACCATATCAAAAATTTTCGAAAAAACAAATCCAAGATAAAATTATACATGATCATATGCGCCATCACATATATCTATGTTAAGCTATATAAAGTTATATGATTTTATATAATATTATGTTAAATATGATATGATTGCATATGAACGTTTTTACTCGGGACACGAATTTTGTAATATTTTTTTGGGAAAAATTAATTAATTTATAATAATTGTAACGGAAACAAATAAACTACAATATTCCGCTTTTGTGGTTAAATTTTTATGAAATTTTAAATAAATGAAAATAATAAATGAAACAACAAAATAAATGGTAAGGTTTTAAAAAGTGGGGTCAAAAATTACCCATTTTTTCGTTTTTTCGTCTTATTTCGAATTACTTTAGAGATATTTTAGGCAAATGCGGTACCAAATGAAAGAGATTTAGGAGACGTTTTAACTGGTATACGAAACATTTCCGATAACTTCCTAGTATTTTTGCTATTCAAAAAAAGTGTTTTAAGTGATATTAAAGCTGGCATTTTGTTAAACAATTATAGTCGGATTAAGCTAAAAAAATATGCATATTAATGCCTAAATTGAAGGGGTGTCTGGGATTTTTTCCACATTCGTAATTGTTCAGCTTTTACTGGACTTTTCGCAAGGAGCTTTTTAACCTATATTTTAAAATATTTCAAAATAAGTGGCAACCCTAACACACTACAGAGGCAATATGGGTATAAACATTTTTGTTTGCAAGATTACATCAAAACAGCATTCAAGAAAATCTTTCATTAGTTTCAGACATATTTCTACACAAAAATTTATTAACTTTGGCAATACCTTTTAACACAAACTTGAGGTTTTCCCGCTAAAAAATACGTGTCCCTTATAGAGAGCACCCATCGAAAGAATCCCCTGTGAGTATAAAATAATTATACTTTAATATTTGATGCTTTTACTAGTATAATCTTGTCTTTGATATGATCTATTATTTTGATTTTGGAATGTTTGTTCAAAAGTTAAGGTAAATTTTGTAAAATTTGTTTTGCATATTTTGAAATTAATAAACCAGTTAAGAGGTTAAAATAGCATTATTATATCTTAATTTGAACTCAACCTAACCACAACTTCCTATACACAGAAAAAACAAAAATCGAGATTTAATTAAAATATTTGTTGATTCAATTAAATGTTAAATTGAATTCGGCCCTATTAAAGAAATTGTAGTATCAATTAAATGAATTTGTAACTATTTAATTGATTTTATTTTCAATTAAGGTTTTAGTCATATCTATTAAAAATTTAATTGAATATTGTTTTTAATTCCAAACAAATTTTTAACATATACTATTACAATTTGAATTAAAATTTGCAAAAACCGCCAAAAATTGGTGAAAAAATAGCTAAAATTAGAAAAAATTACCAAAATTACAAAAATTAAAAAATTACCAAAAAATGAATAATCGCTGATATTCAAATATTTAAAAAATCGATAAAATTTGAAAAAATCGCCAAAATTTAAAAAACCGATAACTTTTTTGAAACTTGGCAATATTACAAAAAAAAAAAAATCGCCAATCGCTAAAATTGAAAAAAAATCACTTAAATATAATTTAAAACGTCTATAGCGATTTTTTTAATTTTGGTGATTTTTTTAAATTCTGGAATTTTTTCTTTGTGGTCATTATGGCTTATAAAAAGTTTACATTTTTTGTAGACCAAATTCATTTTAAATTAAAAATTTAATACATTTTATTAAACTTTTAATTGAAAGTGGGGTTGAAATCAAACAAAAGGTTAATCGACATTTTATTGACAATAATTTTTTCTGTGTACCCATTCGAAAAATATTTTTATGAGTAACAAAAATGTTCGGACATATGCGGACACGTTTTGCATACTGCTGAGTCTTCGAAATACATTTTATTTGATACCCAATTTACCTATAGTTAATTAATTTGAAATGTCAAATTAAACAATTTTTATCCCACTTTGAAGCCCCTAAGCAGGTATTAATCAATTAAAATTCTCCATCACAATTGCAAACTTAAATTGAACGCAACCATAAAAACTCTAGTTATGTGTTCTATGTTCTGATAGCTTTGAAATGATGTTGAATCAATAAATGAGGAATTTTACAAGGAATTAAAGTGTATGAAAAACAAAAAAAAAAAAAAAAAACAAACCAAACCACAGTCATACACAAATGCATACCAAGCATATATATTGAGAGTACCCATAAAACAAAGTTGTTTTTTTTCTTGCTCCCCGAGCATTTTATGATACATTGAGTGTAAAAAATAATATCTACGAAAAAACTGAACTTCTATCGCGTAAACCGGCCATGCCGTTTTGACTTTTGACCCAAAAAATGGACAAAAAATGGTTAATACTTTTGTTGTTCTACATCTTTTTAAATAATGGGGTTTCGTCAAAAAGTGTTATAAGTGTAATTATGCAAAACAAAACAACAATTATTTTTCCTTCGTAATATTAATGATTGTCTTTCATTAAGGGGAATTGATCATTGATTTAATGAATAATTTTCATTAAATTAATGAAAAATTCATTAAGTAAATGAAGTTTTCATAAAATATTTTTGGTTGATCCTTAAAATATGCAATAATTTTTATATAACTTTTTTTTGTACACCAAACATTTAGTTCCGTCCGATTTCAACATTTGGCGCTTGAACTATTGGAAAAAGCTATTTGAATACAAAAGTCTAAATAAGCATGGGCTTATTTGGGTCAATCGGTAACGCGGTACTGTTAACATGTTGGTGGCTGCGAGTTCAAGTCGCGTTCAAGGAGATATAAAAATAAACAGAAAAGTAAAATAAATAAATATTAAAATCTAAATAAATATGAAACAGGAAACAAAATTTTTTTTTCCATTATAATTCATTTAATGAAAATATTTAATTAATCCAATGAAACTTTCTTTGACGACTTTTTAATGAAACAAATCATTGTATTAATGATGGATTTCGTTAATAGAACGCACAAAGTTTGACCAGTAAACTCTTGACCTACATATAAAAAATGTCGATGCTTTTCGCGACCAAAATCAAAATGTTGTAAAACAATTAGTTTAACGGCTCATATTAATTTTTATGAGATTATAAATTTGTTTTGCTACACATCAGCTAATAAAGTATTACACAGAAAAAAACTAAAAACTAAATAATTTATTGAATCAATTAGTATTTTAACTGATTTTGCACCTCTCACGGCAATGATAATATCAATTAATACTTTTATTAAAAATTAAAAAGGAAAAAAAAGTTATAAATAACTTCTACAAAAAAAAAAAAAAAAAATTATACTTACAAAAAAGTGTGTCAACGATACGTTTGTATGTGTGTGTTTGTTAATGCAGCGCACAGAGGGTTGAAATGTACCAAAAGTGAGGATTAATTCAAAAGCTGAACTTTATCCTACACATTCGTGTTTGGTACTGGGTGAAAGGTAATTAAATTCTACATCACTATTTGCCAAAAACTTTTGTTTTGAGTAAATTACTCTATTGACTGTGAGCGGTCAAAGTCAAATAATTTTTCAAAATTTTGCGTGCCGTGCCTAAAAGTGAAAATTGAGATATTTCGAGTGCTGATAATTCTTGTTAAGCCTTCTATAAGTAAATATATTAAAATGGAACCATCAACTTTAGGTTCTTGGCTACATAATTACATACATTTTTTTTAGATAAATGTTTTGCAAATATTTTAAATATTTTTTTAAAAAGTGCTCCATATTTGGGGTATTTTCGATATATACACAGAGTTTCAAAAAATTTCTTATCGCGATCCAGCAAATTTTATTAAATGATATTTTAATATAGTATTTTAGCTTATATATTCCACACCAAACTTTTGCAGAGACACCGCGTTTTTTTACTTATTTAAATTTTTGTGAAAGAACTCCAGTTGCTAAATACTTAAGCTGAAAAAACAAACAACAAATTAACTTGTTTGTTTTTAACCGTCTTTTGTCTTTATTTTCGGTATTAAAGTTATTGTTATAAATGAGTTTGGTTTCTATCAGAGATGGTTGCGTGAGTTAATTTGAACTTACGCTCACTTACAAAAAACAATTTCTTTTTTATTTACACCGAATTCTAATTTTCGCATACGTTCATGCTTTAATTAAAATTAAAATTAACTCACGAGCTCGAAATGATCACGAAAACACTTAATGTTCATACAAAACAAGAGCTTAAATACTAAAAACGTTTTTTAAGAATGCAGAAGTTTCCTCAGAAATAACAAAAATTGATCTAGAGTTAATAAACAGAATGCATATAATACTTATTGTCGTGTCATGTGGTCACGAGGTCAATAGTGAAAAGTTTAGTGACGTTGCACACAATACTGCAAAACATTTTGTTAAAATGTGTCTTTGGTACAAAATGTCACCTACATATGACATAAATTTTTTATACACGGACCGGAAATAATATCCAATGCCCTTTTGCCAATTGGTGAGCTATCAGTGGAAGCACAAGAGACTAGAAACATAGACTTTAAAAACTATAGGGAATACTTTGCGCGTAAATGCAGCCGGGAAAAAACTAATGAAGACATAGTTAATAGATTTCTGCTTACTTCAGATCCATTTATTTCCAGCATGAGTAAAACTAATATAAAAAAAAAATACACACAAAATACCGCAGGTGGCTATGGAATTATTAATTCTACCCGAAGAATTCGACAATGATGTTGAGGATTCTGATCATGATAATGATGATTATGATCATGATGATAATGATCATAATAATGATAATGATAATGAAGCTATTATCAATAATAACCAAAATGGATTCAAATGCATATATATGTACATATAATTTTTCTTTTCTTTTTCAAATAAAAAAATATTTTCTATCAATTTTTTTTCAAAACCATACTTTTTCACTAAATAATGTACCCAGTGTGCCATTTGCGTCCAAAAAGACTCATAAAAGAGTCTTTGGCCCTTCTAAAATCCTAACAATAAGAGGGTATTTCCGTTTACAAGTGAAGCCTCTTTCTGAGTGTTCTTTTTTGACTCATAAAAGACTCTTAGTTATGAGCCTTCGGGGGGGAAATTTCCCTCTTTTTTATGAGTCATTTTTGAGTAATAAAAGAGGGTACTAAAGAGGCATTACTTAAAAATTTAAAGTACTCATTTTATTATACTTTCCAAGGGGTTTTAGGCTCATTTATGAGTCCTTCTTGAATAAATTTTTAATCCATTCTAAGCCTTT
Source organism: Delia radicum (assembly GCA_021234595.1). Classification (NCBI taxonomy): domain Eukaryota; kingdom Metazoa; phylum Arthropoda; class Insecta; order Diptera; family Anthomyiidae; genus Delia; species Delia radicum. The sequence goes on from CM037851.1 coordinate 224,163,483, forward strand.
TTTGTGCGACATTTGTAGCCCTTTCTGGCTGCTCCGAAAATTGCTCTATAAAACTTATTCAGAAATAAAAACGAAATAATGTTAATTTTTTTTATTTTATTTAGAAACTGGATAAATATAATCTTAAACGAAAAGGAGAGTTAAAGAACAATGACAACAATAACATAAAAGTATCAAAAAACAGAAAAATAACAAGTTAAGTAGTAATTCAAAATTAACCAAATAATAACGATTAAAATAGCATTATATAATAATTCTTAAGAAGTAGAATTGGAGGTTCCTGGTTCTTCACGCACAGTTTGTTTCGATTTTTTAATATAATCAATTCTACTTTTGGCCGTTTGAAACCACTTAATGGTTATATTTTTAAACTCTTCTTCTCCGTTGTGGAATTTTGATGAGAACGCAGCTAAATAAACAAAACAAAATATTGAATAGAACTATTAAACTATATGTTCTATCATACTTACTTCTAATAATTGATGTTATATTCAATAAATGCACTGCAAACTTTTGATTTGCGCCGCTCCAGGAACAATCGGTAGCTACAGAATCACAGATAATTTTGCTCCAAACGGTTCTAACAAATTTTTTGTGGTCCGAAATCTTAATATTCCTTATTTCATTTTCCTATAAAAATTTTCAAAATTATAATACAAAGTATAAAAAATGGTGTTTATAAAAAATAGTTTGTATATTATGCTGATTTTGGTATCAAAAATTGTGGTCCTTTTAGTTAAGTTTTCCGATATAATACAACTTCTGTTTCTTTACTCAACCCTGGGTTGGTTTGGGCGCCCAATCAGCTGTATAATGCTTTATTTTCCAGCTGAAACCAACCCATTTTGGTTTGGGCTCAAAACCAACCCAAAAACAAACCCTTTTGGGACAGTAAGAGTATTACCGTTTTCGGACGGACAGACAAAATCGTCAACATTAACAAAAGATTGGTGTACTTCATTGACAGAATCATCCACATACTCACCAACAGATTCATCTGTATCTACTATTAGTAATGAAGATTCAGTTGAATCGGTGGACAATTCCGTGCTCAGACGTGGACGTTTGTACAATTGCAAAATCTTTTCCGCCTCACGTCTTTGCTTTTGTCGAGAAGACATTAGTACTTACTTGTATATTAAATGATTTCGTTATACTCAATTTGCAATAAACACTTCTTTTTTCGCAACACAATTTAAAATTAACACAATTTCCAAAATGTATTTATGAAGACACAAATATTTTCAATTGACAAAAAATTGGGAAAATTGTTTGACAACAATTTATTTCAAAATTATTTGTAGGCTATATTCTTTTTTTCTACATTTATGACTCTTTTTAGAAATTTAGTTTGAAAATATTTAAAATTTTTTTTATTTTTTTTAAAACATTCAGAAAACACTCCAAAAAATTAATAGTTTTTGAGTGTGTCATTTTTAATTTCCCCTTTAAAAAAAGTTCCCAATTTTTTTAGATTGAAATTTTAATCATTTATGAATGTTCCAAAAATAATCAGAAATAAGTGCTTTTCTAGAGTAAGTTTTTGAAAGGCTCATAAAAAAGATTCCAATATAAATAATTTAGGACTCCAATTATGAGCGCTCAGAAATCCCTCATATTTTGGACTCAAAAAGGAGTCATAATTTCTGAGCGCTTAAAAATGTGTACACTGGGTATAGTTATTCAAAAAAAAATTTTAAATCAACAATAATTGGCTTCCCTGAATTAATCCTCAGTTTACTTATGTTTCAACCTACTGTGCATCGTCTGTTTGTGTGTTTGCGTGTGTGCTTGTTTTCTTTGTAAACTTAAAAAAAAAAATATTAATAGATTCAATTAAATATTTGTTTAGAAACAAATTTAATTCAAATAAAATCTTTAATTAGATATTTTAGATTGATAATTTTTTCTGTGTAACTGCAGTTTTGGCAAAGGTTTTGTTTTTTAAAAATATATCGTCTATTCCATGACGAAATTACAAAAACTATACAATGAGATATTTTTGGTTTGTTTTTATGTTCTGTCGTGTAGAATGCTATGTAGATATTTGTTTTGAAATTTTTAAACATTTTTAAAATCGGGATTTTGTTCCCAATTTTATTCTAAATTTTCTTTTTAACCAAACATTTAAATAATCAATAATTAAACTGTATATCTATTTCTCAAAAAATTTCGGCGGTAGTCTGCAAAATAAATTTGTTCCTACTCGGTACGTTTCAATAGAAAGAAAAAAACTATTTGCTCACATAAGTATAAATAAATCTGCTAACTAAATGAGAATTACATGCCGGTTTGAATTCAATGATATACAATTCAAGCTATAAAAAAACATTTGTTATGGGAAACACGCTTTACCCAATTGTTTTTATGCCTTTTGAGAAGGTATACAATATTGATCACTTGTATAATCAAATGAGTTATTATTTAATTGAAAAATAATTCAATTAAAGAGCTATACATTTTATAAATGAATTAGCAATTTTCGTTGTTGATGGAATTTCAACAATAAAAGTTATTGAATCGGTGGTTTTCGTGATTGAAATGGGTTTGTATTTTTTTGTGTGTAGGTAATGAGAATCTATGAGAAAAATAATTGTTGTTTTGCATAATTACACTTATAACACTTTTGGACGAACACCCATTACACTAATACACCGGTTTACGTCGCTTCGACGTTGCGTCGTTTAAAAATTTTCTGTGACTTCGATTTGCGTTGTTAATATGAAAATGTTTGTCGAAGCCCGACTTTTTTAACACAGACAATGTGAAGCAGAACACAAAAACGTCTAATATCTGAAGCGATGCAGTTGGTATCGCAAGCAATGGACATTTTTTAAAATAATGATTCGGACGAAGATCGCAGTTTAACACGCTCTTAATGGTCACGAGGGAATATATTTACAAAAAAGTTCTTGCAATCCGAAAACTTTAGATCATTTTTTTAAAAAATCAACAAGATTTCAAATGAAACTGTAGAGAGAGATGGTAATCAATTTAGATGACTCAAGCTCAGAATAGAAAAATAAACGCATCGATTCAGACCTTAAATTTTATACGATGAATTCCTTATTTTAAAATTTTATTTTATTTTTTTGTGTTTTTCTTATGAAGTTTTATTTTAATAAACATTATAAAAAAGTTATATTTTTTTTTTATTGAAAAAACGTTTTTTCTAAATCGAAAAATAATTTTTTTCAGCTAAAATAAATAAAAATCAGTAAACATGTATGGGAAATCGTGTTTCTTTATGCGGCGCATTTATACGGTCCCCATTACCGACGTAAACTGGGGTATTAGTGTATTTAAAGAGTTGGAGAACACCCATGTTAACCATTTTTAGTACACACAGAAACCAATTTTGTAGTTGCAACCGGATTTTTTGCCAACTGAATTTTTGTGATTCCACGTACTACCACTATTATTAAATTTTAATACTATTGTAACAACTGACATTTATTTACAAATTTCGAATATTGCTTGTAACAATTGAATATTTTATGTTTATGGACTATAATATTCTATAAATAGATTCACATGTGTGCAACAAAATTTATTTTATTAATAAAAAATTCTTATGCCTCGAACTGGGTTCGAACCGGTGATCTTCCATTTGTCAGGCAAGTACTTTAAGTCTAGCCTAAACCCAATTTAAATGTTTTTTTTTAAATTTCAACCTTGAATATTTTCTAGTTTTAAATTTAAATATTTGTCTAAAAATAGATTTGTATGAACAACAGAAATCCGGTTGCTAATCTTGATTAAGTTGATTAAAGTTGCCAAAACTATAGAGAAATGCTTTATAATTTTTAAATTATTTTATTAATAAAAAATTATTATGCAGCGAACTGTGCTCGAGCCGGCGACCTCCTGCTTGTCATTCAATTACTTTACCTCTAGCCTATTGCCAATTTGAATTTTTATTTTCCAATTACAACCTTGAATGTTTTTTTGTTTCAAATTGAAATATGTATGTCCAAAAATAGATTTGCTTACACAATAGAAATTCGGTTGCTTTAATATATTATTTTAAAATTATTTAATTAAAAAAATTCTTATGTCGTGAACTGGACTCGAACCGGCGATCTTCTGCTTGTCATTCAATTGCTGTACCTCTAGTCCAAACCCAATTTGAATTTGTATTTTCAAATTTCTACCTTGAATATTTTTTTTCTTTGAAGTTTAAATATGAATGTCTAAAAATAGATTTAGATGTACAACAGAAATTGGGTTGCTAATCTTAATATTTTATTAGAGTTACCAAAACTATTAAAAAACTTAATATTATTTTAAAATTGGTAACGAAAACTAATATTTTATATAGAGTGTTTGTTTTTTGCAGGCGAAACTAATATTCGATTTTAACTGCAAATATTTTATTCAAGGGATAAAATCTTCCGAAAAGTGGTTGGTTGTTGGTATTAATGGTAATGTCAATATTGACAAGGAAAACCAATAGTTTGAATGATGTGACTGTGTTTTGGTTAATTTTATACATTTTCTATTTACAATATAGTTTAATTATTCTGATGATGAATTTTAAGTTATTACAATTAAAATTATTGGATAATTATTAAATTTTGTTGGTTACAATAGAATTTCAACCAATTTATTCTCTGTCTGTACGGATTTTAAGCTAATTTTTAATAGTTCAAAAAAAAAAATGAAAAATAGATTTGACTTAAAAGAAAAGTGAGTAGAACGGTTTTTAACTATATGTTTAGTAGTTTTAATGTTTTTAACGACAAAATATTGTGTGTGTGTGTAGATATCCCTAAAAGCTACATCTCTTTAGTATCGATCACAACATGTTATGTTTAAATCGCCCTGTAAGGTTTTCTAAAATAGCAAAAAGTAAAAATTGAAGTAATGGTCGTCAAGAGGTCAAATCTTCGATTTAATTGTAGTAAAAATAAATTAACATTTATTTGATTTATATTTCTAAATAAAACAAAATCGACTGTTTAAAATAAATGTAAAATCATAATACAGCAATTTGATGTGGTTTGTTTTTTTTTTTAATGAACTATAAATGTAGTCAAAAATTAAATTTCTTCTGCAATTGCCTATTTTTCAACTCAGAGATATACTGTACTAAAAACTCAAACAACTACAAATATTTACAGCAGAATTTCTTTAGGCCAAAAGCCAAAACGGAATGGTCTCTTGGCGCGATAGCAGTCCAGTTTTTTAGCAGATCATATTTTTAAACCCAATCTTTCATAAAATGCGCTGGGTGCGAGCAAAAAAACAACTTTCCTATAATTCATGGGTAAATCTATTGTGAGTAATTGGAAATAAAGAATAATTTGTTTTTTTATAATTCAACTGCTGCAATAAAATATTTTTCATTTCTATTTTCAAAAACTTACATCTTATGCCACAAGGTTATTAAGTTTATGTAAATGTTTGAGTTAATTAATTAAAATTTTTTCTAAAAGAAACAAACTTCTTTATTAAATATTCGTTCGAATTCAGTTTTAAAGTAACCTTGAAAGAAATAGGGATTGCTGTCGAAATCTAGTTAGAAACAGATTTCGATCAGATAGATCTGCATATAAAGTCAGTATATTTTTAAGGGGATTTTAAGCGTAATGTAAATTAAACCTTACATTAAACCAAAATATCTATCTTCAGCGTTCCTTGTTTCGAAAGTCCACAAATCGATTTATAATCACATCATGTAGGGTATTATATGGTTGGTCTTGACCAATAAACATTTTTTTTGGTTTCCTTTTTATATTCGCTTTGTTTTAATAACAAGTTGCTTGGATACCTTCTTCTTGATTATTTCTTTATTTAATTGTGGATTTTAACATTGTTTTTTTGTATGGTTTTCAGTTTTGTTTGATTTTTATTTCATCAAATTATTTCAATTAATTAGTAATAGTTTTATCCGGATGTAATGAAAATCCGGAGAAATTAAAATTTGTTGTTATGCACAGAGAGAATTTTCTTGGACATTGGTTTTAATGAAATTGTTAACTAAATTAATGAAGTTTTCTTAACAAATAGTATGAAAAATTACTTAAACTTTATGAAAAAGCTTAACCGATTAAAAAAAAAATCTGATACGAAAAATGGCCTTATAAAATTGTATCAAATTACATCTAATTGTATCATATTGGATTAATTTAGATATGATTAGAAGTGATTTGATATAGTTTTGTCCGAATTTTGTTTTCATCCAATTTAATCAAGTGTTACTTTGTACTATAAGATTATATCTAACTTAATATAATATGATATAGTATGGTCTATATATTATTTTCAATATAAATACAGTATCGTTTATTCCAATTTTCAAAACATTAATATCCCTAGTAAATAGGTTTATATATGACCAAATATGATCATATATATTTATGTCCAACATTTGAGTCTATCCATTTATATCAGGGCTTAGATATATTTATATATACCTTCAGATATAATTATATATCATTTCAGATATGTTTATATATAAATATATAAGGTTATATATAAATATATAAGGTTATATATAAATATATATGGACTCAGATAAAATTAAATAGACTCAAATTTCATATATAATTATATATGATCATATATGATCATATATAACCTTTTTTTTACACGGAATAAGGTCCTCTCATACAACTTGTAAATATGGTAAAACTATGTTAAACATAAAATTTATTATATTATTCAGGCTACGAGTGCAGACGAGTTTAATTCAAATAAACTATAAAATATTTGATAAGCAGAAAATTTGCAATTGTTATTGAAAATTTTTAATTGTAATTAAAGAAGTTATAAATAAATTGAGGGTTACTTTTAAATTTTTAAATGATAGTGCAAATATTCAAATTTAAAACAATATATTTGTACTATATAATATTTTACTTAAAATTTTCTCAATTAAAAATAATTAATGACAATTTAATCTATAGTTTTTGAAAGTTCTTGTGTAAAATTCCAATTATATTTGTAACTTTATGAATTTTATTTTAATATATTAAGTTTTCTGCAGGACTTTTAAATAGAAAAATTGTAAATGAAAATATCTTTTGAGATCTTTGTTTAAATTAATTGTATTAGAAATTTTCAAAATTTTTAATTGGAAATCATAATTTAATTTCTAATGCCCAAAGAGAAATTTAAGTTTCAATTTAAAATTGTCATTAAACACTTCAGATTCGATGTAAAACTAAATTATAAAAACTCAATTATATTATTATGACGGATGGTAACCGATTCGATGCTGATATCGGTACCGCTAAATCAGTTTATTTTGGTAACGGTATTTTAGGGGTAACGATATTTCAGTTATTTCAGTAACGGGGTTTTCAGCATTAACGATTACTCATTTCGGTAAGGTTATTTTAGCGGTAGCGGTATTTTAGTTATTTGGGTAGCGTTACTTTAATGATAACGATTTTTACGTTATTTCGGTAACGATGTTTTAAGGGTAGCGTTATTTTAGTTATTCAGCCAATGTCAATGCGCACCGATAGTTTTAGACCCATTATGCCCGAATTCCAATGACTGGCTAGTTTATGATCAAACTTTGGAAAAATGTATATATTCTTTTTTTTTATCTTGTCAGGTTATTTCGGTAACGGTATTTTAGCGATAACGCTATTTTAGTTATTTCGGTAGCGGTATTTTAAAGATATTTGTATTTTAGTTATATCGGTAACAATATTTTACGGATAACGGTATTTAAATTATTTCGGTAACTGTGTTTTAGGAATAATAATAGTTAGTTGATAGAATTTTGAATCGATAACGATGTTTTAGCGGTATTGACTGCCATACCTGATAATTATACGTACACTCAGGCAACTTCTGCTTTAAAAATATATATTTGTTTGGGTTTTAATACAGTTTCTTTATTTTTAATGTAAATGTCAGTCATTTGTAGAACAAATTAAATTTTTTACTAACCTTGTAGTTCATTTGAAAAAAACAAACCACATTAAATTACTGTTTTATGATTTTACAATCATTTTTATCAGTCGTTTTTTGTTATTTAAAAAAATAAATGTTTGTTTATTTTTTACTAACATATGTGTCTCATTTACTTCAATAACGTCATAACTCAATAATTTTGATTTTGTAGAAAACGAGTTTAAAGTTTTCAATTTACTCCCACCTTGAAGAAAAAAATAACAAAATAATTTCTCTCAAGAGGTGAGTATACAAGATATCAATACGAATTACACAATATGATATGTGATATAACGAATAATTCTGCGTCATTAACTCAAAAATCATGTTTTTTGAGTTGTGACGTTCTTGAAGTAAATGAGCGATATGTGGTTTATTGTTACTACAATTGTTAGTAATTTTTTGAACAGTAAACACAAATGACAAATATTAGTTGAATTTAATGCAATGTTAGTCGTCCTTTCCTCAAGTGAAATATCATTTGCTTTTGACTACAATTGCTGTTGTCTTTACCTACATAATATCCTTAGTGTATGACAATTTGTGTAAAACTAGCTCTAAACATGGACTGATTTTACGCAAGATCAAGAGGTTTTGTCCTTGGGGTAATATAATTCAGTGCGCCGAATTTCATAAAAATATCCTTAAATTTCATAAAAATTTGCGACATGTAGCGAGCAAACAACGAATATGTCGGATAAATATAGAGAAAATCTTAATTTGAATACTTTTACATAAATGGTAATAACTTTTTTTCCTCGAAATTTTCCCTTTTTAATTTTTGTTGAAAAAAAGAGATCAACGTAATATGGGAGAAAATCTCAAAAGAACTTTTATAAATGAACTATAGATTATTTTTTTTTTTTTTTTTTATTAATTAATAATCATATAATTACAAATTATATACTATTACCCTAACCGAGCACTAGCTACTATGGCCTTCGGCGCGTTGTAGCGAAAACAGACCAGTGCCTCTGGTGGGAATCGAACCCACGACCCCCGCACTGATAAGCCAGCACGCTACCAAATAGCCTACCGTTGCGCACTATAGATTAATTTTAACCGTTCATTTGTGATTTTCACTCATACTCTGAAGATATGTTAATTAAACAAACCATTGACCAAAATAACATTATGAATAATTACAAAAAAAAAAATTTTCGAAGAAACATATGAACTAAAAGAACGAACGAGTTCAAAAATACATGAAGAACGAACTAGTTCAGTAAAGGGAAATGAACAAAATGAACTAAGAACTACTAATCACAACTGAAATATTTTTAAATGAAAATGTTTCGACTATTTAACAATTTTTTACTTGGGTATCCATTACTTTCTACAAAGTCTTAGAATCTTATCATTAAATCTTTAATGCGAGCCTAAGATATTATCTTGTAAACTATAGCATACTTTCATACAGAAATAAAAATTTACGTACTGTCAGCTACATAAATAACAATAGTGCTCTAAATTTAACAAACTCATCAGACATGGACCATACTGTATGTGGGTGTATGTGTGTTTCTATGTGTTTGGCTGTGTGTGTGTGTTTGTATGGGTGTGTGTGTGAAAAAAATATAAAAAATTAAAATATCTTGACCAAAAACTATTCCCATACACTTTTAAATTGTTTATTCAACAAAATTTATCAGTCGAGTCTCTCCAAAAGTCTAACGATGAATATTTTGTTGTTTGTCACAAACAGACATTATTCACATAAACTTAACAAAATGTAGGCGATATACACATTTTTTTTATGTTGGGGAAAAAGAAAAACTTTTTTTTCTAAGATAACATACACTTTTTTTCTGTTGTTGCAAAGAAAAAAGAAACTTGTTAAAATAACATAATTGAATGTTCCCTAATGTGGCCCTACATATGGTAGTTGGGCAATTAAAAAAAAAACCAACTAGAATATTCCAAATCCAAAAACATCAGCTTATAAGCAAATTGCTTGGGCATTTTTCAGTTATAAATATATAACATGTATCCTAAAGTGGGCCGACATTAAAAAAAACTCTCTAAATGCACATAAAAATGTTAGAAAAAGAAGTAAGATCGACAATTTTTTTTTATTTTTTTTATTAATTAATAATCATATAATTACAAATTATATCCTATTACCCTAACCGAGCACTAGCTACTATGGCTTTCCCACCTCTGGTGGGAATCGAACCCACGATCCCTGCACCGATAAGCCAGCACGCTACCAACATGCCTACCAGGGCGCACTGTCAAAAATTTATATTTAAATTAAAATCTATTTTATTGGGGATTTTTTGAATTTTATTCATCGTCTTCTTAGACAGTGTGCAATTAATACTATAATTAATATGCACATATTTTTCAATTGTTTGAGATAGGCATGGTAGAGAAGATTAAGCATACTTTTCTAAAAATCATAACTACATTGTAAATTTTTTATTGAATTAGACTGCGCAGTTTCTGGTAACACAACCTTCATCAGTAATCCTTTTTTGACAATATTGTAATTATTTGTTATGGTTTTTATTGTTTGATTTTTTATTTTAATTTTGTTTATTGAAACATTTTATATGTAGTTTAAAGTAGTCATACTAACTTTTTTAATTGCGGTAAACAAACGATATTTTTTTGTTATGGAACTTGTTGCAAAATTCTCCAAAATAGTCAAAAACAGTTAAAGTGATGCATAAACCTTTTAAAAACAGACTTAAACTTGGAAAAAAAAAATCAAACAAAAAATAAGAAAATATATTAAATGTCCATTTTAGGGAACACTATGAAAATTTACATTTTCACATATTTGTTTATTTTTTATATTTGTCTATGGAGTATTTTAAAAATAATAAGCACAAAAAAGAACATTTTCAACTTTACCTCTTCTGATTTTGGTAAAACTTGGTATCAACATTTTCCTAGTTAATACGTCTTTTTTCCTTTTTTCAAAATTCGTTTTAGTTCATGTTTAGTTGCTGCGCAAAGTTGTTTTTAACAAATGTTTAAGAAATATACAATGTTTGAATTATCATAACTTTTGAAAGCGTCAACCGAAAGTTATAAATTTATTGTTATTTTAAATATCAGATCCTCTTCTTTAAACACACTAAGAATATTATGTAGGTAAAGACGACAGCAGTTGTAGTCAGAAACAAATGATTTGTCATTTGTTTTTACTGTTAAAAAAATAACTAACAATTGCAGTACAAATTAACCACATATGTTAGTAAAAAATAAACAATCGTTTGCTTTTTTATTTTCTTGAAATAACAAAAAACAACTGTAAAAAGTGAATGTAAAATCATAAAACAGTCATTTGATGTGGTTTGTTTTTTTAAATAAACTACAAGGTTAGTAAAAAATTAATTTAGAAATGTTTAGGTTGAGAAGAAGAATAAATGTTTTTCTCTAAAAATTATAAACACAATTAATTTGTAAATCAGATTCGACTAGTTTCTGCCTTTTAATGGACAGGCGTCATCAGTGACTTTCCATTATTATTATTTGTGCCTTATAATTGTCAGATTGTCTCTATATGATACATTTTTCAACAACCTGCGGCTGTAAGAATCAAACCTGCGCTCTTCTTATATTATAAACGTAACAATGGCAAGTCACGACCGTTTAGCGATCACACCCAAGTATGGCCTCGAATGTAATGCAGTTTAAATTGCAGTACAGTGTTAGTTTAACGCCATATAAACATTAATTTTGTTCTACAAATGACTGACATTTACATTAAAAATGAAAAAACTGTATTACAATCCAAACAACTACATATTTTTAAAGCAGAATTTCCCTGAGTGCAGGGTTACACAAAAAGACATTTTTTTTTTCACGAAAACAAAATTGAAATTGAAAAAATCTCCTTAATTCGCGAATATCTCAAAAAACCCATTGTGATATATGAAACTTATTTTGCAATTAATTCAACGTATCCCTTACAACATATAAAAATTTCAAGTTAGAAATGAGAGGGGTTCAAAAATAAACGGAATTTTTCCTAAAGTATCTTTGAAATTTACTATAAAATTTTGTGTATTCACATAGTACACTACGACAAATTTTAAATATATTTGCCATGCACGTGAAAATTGATATGCATATTAAGCAGGAGACCACATGTAGTGGAACTGCGTACTAAGATGTTCGTTATCAGATTGTATGTCCTTTCAAAATGACGTTAAAGGTTAATTTTTAAAGAAATTATTTTAATATTTGTATTCATTACCAATATGTAACAATATGGATATCAGATGAAAGATAAAAATCTCTGTTATTCTAAAAAAATATTTGTCGTAATATATTAAATACCTCCTTTTAAAAATGTTATCCTTCAATATCCTTGACTGTTTTAAATAAGATCGTCGAAAGAACAAATTCATGTTAAAGGTCTCTCGACACTGTAATACATATTCAAATTTTAGCCTTGTATCTTGAAGCTTGATTAGTTTAGCAGTAACAAACATTTTAACATTAGCACTGTAAAAACAAAAATTTAATATAATATATTTTAATTTTGTTTGTCGAGGGATATTTAAAATCTTTGTTAATGCTAAACTAGCAAAGCTAAAGAGAGGGCTGAAATTTGAGTATGTATTAAAGTACAGTCAAACCTTCATCATGAACATTTTATTTTCGTGAACTTATTTAAAACAATCAATGATAAGTCGATAAGTCGAAACTTTTTTAAAATATTGATAGTGGTGATTAAACTCAATGACACTTGACAGTTTTGACATGTTCATGCAACAACACGAAAAAAACGTAACTGAACAGGCCGCAATAGGGAACATTCCCTTTCATATAAGTTAAAAAGGAAGTCTGATGATATTTATCTTTATTTATACAAACTTATTTTTAAAGGTTAGATAGAATAATAAATTTAATAAAGTTAAATCAGCTTTATTTTATATGTCCTTTATATTATTTAATCTAATACAGATTTTTTTAAATTGTTTACCCACTTAAAAATAATTGATATGGCACCATGAAAGTTTAGACATAATTTTATCCGAAAAATGAGAACATCAAATTGTATCAAAAATAAATCAAATTCTATCGAAATATATTAAATTGTGTTAAATTACAAAAATTTGCATCGAATTTGATAAAATTATATTATTTTATCTTAAGATCTAATTTTATCCGAATTTTGTCCTCGTCTAGTTGTATTAACTAAGATCAAATTGTATATCATTAATTATAATTTTACTCCATTTTATACAATTTAATATAGCCACATATGGTTCAATATGGGGCAACATAAACTAACACTTTAATATTGCCTTAGATATAATGCAACATATAATTGTGCAATACATCTGGTATATATTGAGTCATACAAATTTATGTATGTAATGCAATATTATAAATATTTAAATATGCTTTCTCATATAGTTTGTTATGCAAGCAGATTAACTATATATAATTAAATGTTATATTATATGTCATATGTGATTATACCGTACTACATATATACTGGTCAATATATAATAATATGCAGATTATATGAATATATAGTGTACTATATATAAAATAATGTTGTGCAAGACTGATAAGTAGGGCAAGTTTTGTTTTTGGCATTTGCCACAAACTACAGCATTGGCCATTTTTTTAATTATTTTCAAAAACTGCCCTTTTTGCTCCACCTTGCCATACAATGCCATTTTCTACCTTCAGGAAATATTTTTTTATATTTGTTTCTATAAAAATGCCTTTTTACCTTAAAATTGCCAGATTGTAGAGTAGCAGACTTTATACGTTTAAATTTTGAAGATGTCAATTCACTTATTGCTAATTTTAAAGCAGTACTTCTTAAGGTTAGCTTAAAATTTAAGTCCTAGTTTTTGGGATGTCAGTAAAACTTCGTTTAGCGGCGACGAATTTAGTCCACCATTTCCAATTGTATTAACAAAAATTTGACACAACAACTTTTTCTAGTTCAGAAAACTCCAATAGCGGTTTTCCATTTACAAACTGCATTAAACTAAGATTAAAGATAATCTACGTCCTAAAAACTCGGCGTAAGTGTTTGTAATTTTGATATCTTTTTAGGCTATATCTTGCAAACATTTCTTCCAATCAATGTATCCGAATTTAAGTAAAACTTGGATAAAAGCTGCAATATATTGTTGTGATAAATTCAATGAAATTTGTGACAAATTAAATATGCTCAGTGACGATGATGCAGACTCTATACGCAATGCAAAAAATCTGATTTAGCTTTAATAAAAATTAATTTCAAATGTCTTTGTTTAAGCATCACCAAATTGGAAACAAAAGGACTCTCTATAAATGAAAGTTTAGATGAAAGTTTATTGAATCAATTAATAATAGATTTTGCACCTATCACGGCAATGTTAATATTAATTAAAACTTTTATTAAAAATTAAAAAAAAAGCTATAAATAACTACACTTTGGGGAATGGGACTGGTCCTGGGATAAGTCCTTCTTTAACCAGTTACTTTTACCTCATTCCCCATAGGGTATCTACAAAAAAAATGATGATACTCAAAAAAAAAAAAAAAAAAAAAATGAGTGAACGACACGTTTGTATACGAGTTTACGAACAAATAAAAAGAGATTAGCTTGAGCGACACTGAGTAGTATGGAAGCCTACTAATACCACAATTAAAATCTATTTGCTATTGTCTACGATAAATAAATGGTGCCACATTAATATATAAAAATCTATTTAGCAAAACTTTACCTTTTTTCAACGTTTTTTATTTTGTCCGATATTGTATTTGTCACAAAAAGTATTGGTTTTGTTTGAAAAACTTTTTCAGATATAAAATTTTTTGTCTGATTTCTTGCACATATACTTTTCAAAGGTATTCAAATATCATACTAAAAGTTGGACTCTGGGTTCATCTCGGAAAGCTATGCTGCCATATAAAATTTTTGACAAATCACGCATTTGGCATATGTTGCACCATATTAAATTTTAATTGTTTTCTTGCTAAAACACCTCTTCCTAATGGGCTCTTTCTACTGCAAAATCATTTGTTAAGGTCAATTGCTAGTTTAGCGATAAAATTCTCTGAAACCGTAAAAATTGGTAAAAATTCGAAAACCCGCTTAATAGCGGGTTTAATCTACAGTTTTGTAAATAAAATATATACCTCAAATAAGAATACAGGGGTACTTTGTACATTTCAACAGAAAGGAGTCTGAATTTCAAAAGTGCTATATGTAAAAACTGCATTTACATGCGTCATTTTGTGAAAAAACTTTACCATACATCGACAAATAAAGTACGCCATTGACAGCAGCGTGCCTGAAATACATAGAATTGTTGGTCAAATCTTTGTTAATTTTTTAAAGTTATGATTTTGCCCTCCGTTGTAATTATAGTTTAATCAAATTTAAGTAATATTTTTCCAAAAAAATATGCAAACTTTGACGAACACATTAAAATATTGTTCAATTTTTGATTAAATAATCAATTTTCATAAAATGTTTATAAAAGTTGTTTGTCCATATAATTTCATTTTTATTAGGGATGGTTAGCCAAACGTTTATATGTAATTACATATTACTTTTAATTTACCTTTTTTGTGATTTTCATTAAAAGAGTTGTATATTTAAAGTATTTCGGTTATATTTTTGCTTAACAAACTTCAATCTATGAACTCTAAAGTATTGAAACTGTTAGAAAAAAAAAAAAAAAAGAAAAAAGAATCTTTTTTTTTATCTTATTCTTTATAAATATCAATTTAAAATGAATATAAGTTATAATTTAGACCCTATTTGTAGCGATAACAGTTATTTGAGTAGTTGTGTTGGACATTTTTGTAATGACCTTAAGGTGGGTCATTTTAATTGTCAGAGCTTTAAAGTAAAACATTCTTCATCTAAATTGAGTGAAATAAAAAACATTTTAAATGAAAGTATTTTGAATGTTGTAGGGATAAGTGAAACTTGGCTTAAACGTAAAATTCTTTCAAATATTGTCAATATACCGGGTTATAATTTGTTGAGAAATGATCGAAGATATAGACGTGGTGGTGGTGTATCAGTTTTGTTATCCAAGGGAATTAAATACAAAGTGGTGTCGACATCTGCTGAATCTAGGTTATGTGAATATATTTTTTTGGAGATCGAATTGGGTTCGTCTAAAATTTTGTTTGGTGAAGTTTACCTTCCCAGTGGAGACATTGTTGCTTTTGAGGAAGCTGTGGGGGATATAGTGGTGAAGTATGAAAATGTGATTATAACAGGGGACTTTAATCACAACTTGTTTTGTCCAACGAAGTCAGCAGTATTGCATGCCTTGTGTAACAGATTAAATCTTTCCTATGCTCACAACTCTTTACCGACACACTTTGATGTTAAAAGTAATTCTACATCTTTACTTGATTTTTATATTTTAAGTCCCAACTTAAAATTCCTTGCGTCTTCTCAAATGCAATGCCCTGGTATTTCGAGACATGCTTTCATTTTTTCCGTAATTAAATTGCCCTGTATAAGACAGGTGCAATATGTTGAATTTCGTAATTATGATGCCATTGATATGGATAGTCTGAATCGGGCTGCTTTGTCATGTTGCTTTGATCCGATATTCCGGACCAATGATGTTGATGTTCAGCTTGCGAATCTCATGTCAAATGTAGATGCCTTGCATGATTTAGTACCAACGAAGAGACGTAAGATTTTGGATTTCGATGATAACAAGTGGTTTTCATCAAGGGATATAACTTTTAATATTTCTCTTCGTGATCTTGCATATAAGGCTTATATTGATGATCGTAGTACTGAGAACTGGAGGATATTTTGTCGAGTAAGAAATAGAACTAAAACTATAATTCGAAAAGCAAAAAGAAGACACCATGAACAAAGGTTTAAGGGGCTGGATAGTAAACATATGTGGAGAATTTTAAAGTCGAATGGTTGTGTGGAATCACGAGATAATGTCAATGATGTTGACCCAAATGATATAAACGATTTTTTTATTTCAAATCAGTCATATGAGTCAACAAGTGATTTTTTAGATGAATGTAACTTTGTTAATGAGGATTCTTTTTCTTTTCAAGGCATAAATGAGAGCGAGGTGTATTCAGCACTTTGTAAAATTCGTTCGAATGCTGCTGGTCATGACAGTATACCGCTTAAATTTGTTAAAATAATCTTTCCTTACATCTGTATGCCACTCACTCACATGATTAATACAATTTTGTTGACTTCCAGATATCCCAGATCTTGGAAAATAGCACGTGTGGTCCCGATTAAGAAAGAGGGAAATTCAAACGCGTTGGATAATTTACGTCCGATTTCTATGATACCTATACTTTCGAAAGTTGTAGAACACATTGTAAAAGATCAGATGTTAGGCTTTATTAATACAAATAATTTGATTCACTCACATCAGTCAGGCTTCAGGCAAAATTATAGTACAACCACCCTTTTGATTGGGCTAACTGATTCAATTAGACAAAAGCTGAATGACAAGAAATGTAGTGTGCTGATTTCATTGGACTTGTCAAAAGCGTTTGATAAAGTTTTACACTCAAAGTTAGTGTACAAGTTATGTAGTATGTATAATTTTTCTAAATCAGCCTGTAAGCTGGTGCAGTCGTATCTCCGTGATAGATCGCAG
The DNA here is from genome assembly GCA_021234595.1 of Delia radicum. Lineage (NCBI taxonomy): Eukaryota > Metazoa > Arthropoda > Insecta > Diptera > Anthomyiidae > Delia > Delia radicum. The sequence goes on from CM037851.1 coordinate 224,180,975, forward strand.
TTTGTGTCAGTTGATGGTAGGGAGTCATTGACCTTGGAGGTTACTAGTGGTGTACCTCAGGGGTCAGTAATTGGCCCCATTTTGTTTATGATGTACCTGAATGATTTTGTTAATATTTTTGATAATAACTCAATTGAGACATTTTTATACGCTGATGATGTTCAGATTTTGTTTTCATCAGATAGACAATTTTTAGATGTGTTGAAAGCCAACATTGATTACTTTCTTAGCCAAATCAGTCTATGGATGCGGGAGAATGGGTTGAATATTAATTTTGGTAAAACTCGGGCAATGTGTTTTGGTTTAGATTCAAATGACTTAAATATATCGTTGGATAATGTGGGGCTAAATTTCGTTTCTGAAATGAAATGTTTAGGCGTTTTTATAGATAATAATTTGAGTTTTGCAAAACATATTGATCATATATGTTCCCGTGTTAATAGTACCATTATACGGTTATATTCATTAGATTTATATTTGCCTCTCCGCGTGAGGAAGCATGTTGCCAGTTCACTGCTCATGTCGCAGATTATTTATGCTATGGAAGTATTTTCAGGTACAAACAGTGTTGTTCTAAGAAGGCTGCATCTTACTTTTTACCGTATTATTAGATATATTTATAAACTGAGATTAAGGGATCATGTGTCTCCCTTTGTAATGGACTTTGTTGGATTTTCTTTTGCTTGGGCATTTTTCAGTTATAAATATATAACATGTATCCTAAAGTGGGCCGACATTAAAAAAAACTCTCTAAATGCACATAAAAATGTTAGAAAAAGAAGTAAGATCGACAATTTTTTTTTATTTTTTTTATTAATTAATAATCATATAATTACAAATTATATCCTATTACCCTAACCGAGCACTAGCTACTATGGCTTTCCCACCTCTGGTGGGAATCGAACCCACGATCCCTGCACCGATAAGCCAGCACGCTACCAACATGCCTACCAGGGCGCACTGTCAAAAATTTATATTTAAATTAAAATCTATTTTATTGGGGATTTTTTGAATTTTATTCATCGTCTTCTTAGACAGTGTGCAATTAATACTATAATTAATATGCACATATTTTTCAATTGTTTGAGATAGGCGTGGTAGAGAAGATTAAGCATACTTTTCTAAAAATCATAACTACATTGTAAATTTTTTATTGAATTAGACTGCGCAGTTTCTGGTAACACAACCTTCATCAGTAATCCTTTTTTGACAATATTGTAATTATTTGTTATGGTTTTTATTGTTTGATTTTTTATTTTAATTTTGTTTATTGAAACATTTTATATGTAGTTTAAAGTAGTCATACTAACTTTTTTAATTGCGGTAAACAAACGATATTTTTTTGTTATGGAACTTGTTGCAAAATTCTCCAAAATAGTCAAAAACAGTTAAAGTGATGCATAAACCTTTTAAAAACAGACTTAAACTTGGAAAAAAAAAAATCAAACAAAAAATAAGAAAATATATTAAATGTCCATTTTAGGGAACACTATGAAAATTTACATTTTCACATATTTGTTTATTTTTTATATTTGTCTATGGAGTATTTTAAAAATAATAAGCACAAAAAAGAACATTTTCAACTTTACCTCTTCTGATTTTGGTAAAACTTGGTATCAACATTTTCCTAGTTAATACGTCTTTTTTCCTTTTTTCAAAATTCGTTTTAGTTCATGTTTAGTTGCTGCGCAAAGTTGTTTTTAACAAATGTTTAAGAAATATACAATGTTTGAATTATCATAACTTTTGAAAGCGTCAACCGAAAGTTATAAATTTATTGTTATTTTAAATATTAGATCCTCTTCTTTAAACACACTAAGAATATTATGTAGGTAAAGACGACAGCAGTTGTAGTCAGAAACAAATGATTTGTCATTTGTTTTTACTGTTAAAAAAATAACTAACAATTGCAGTACAAATTAACCACATATGTTAGTAAAAAATAAACAATCGTTTGCTTTTTTATTTTCTTGAAATAACAAAAAACAACTGTAAAAAGTGAATGTAAAATCATAAAACAGTCATTTGATGTGGTTTGTTTTTTTAAATAAACTACAAGGTTAGTAAAAAATTAATTTAGAAATGTTTAGGTTGAGAAGAAGAATAAATGTTTTTCTCTAAAAATTATAAACACAATTAATTTGTAAATCAGATTCGACTAGTTTCTGCCTTTTAATGGACAGGCGTCATCAGTGACTTTCCATTATTATTATTTGTGCCTTATAATTGTCAGATTGTCTCTATATGATACATTTTTCAACAACCTGCGGCTGTAAGAATCAAACCTGCGCTCTTCTTATATTATAAACGTAACAATGGCAAGTCACGACCGTTTAGCGATCACACCCAAGTATGGCCTCGAATGTAATGCAGTTTAAATTGCAGTACAGTGTTAGTTTAACGCCATATAAACATTAATTTTGTTCTACAAATGACTGACATTTACATTAAAAATGAAAAAACTGTATTACAATCCAAACAACTACATATTTTTAAAGCAGAATTTCCCTGAGTGCAGGGTTACACAAAAAGACATTTTTTTTTTCACGAAAACAAAATTGAAATTGAAAAAATCTCCTTAATTCGCGAATATCTCAAAAAACCCATTGTGATATATGAAACTTATTTTGCAATTAATTCAACGTATCCCTTACAACATATAAAAATTTCAAGTTAGAAATGAGAGGGGTTCAAAAATAAACGGAATTTTTCCTAAAGTATCTTTGAAATTTACTATAAAATTTTGTGTATTCACATAGTACACTACGACAAATTTTAAATATATTTGCCATGCACGTGAAAATTGATATGCATATTAAGCAGGAGACCACATGTAGTGGAACTGCGTACTAAGATGTTCGTTATCAGATTGTATGTCCTTTCAAAATGACGTTAAAGGTTAATTTTTAAAGAAATTATTTTAATATTTGTATTCATTACCAATATGTAACAATATGGATATCAGATGAAAGATAAAAATCTCTGTTATTCTAAAAAAATATTTGTCGTAATATATTAAATACCTCCTTTTAAAAATGTTATCCTTCAATATCCTTGACTGTTTTAAATAAGATCGTCGAAAGAACAAATTCATGTTAAAGGTCTCTCGACACTGTAATACATATTCAAATTTTAGCCTTGTATCTTGAAGCTTGATTAGTTTAGCAGTAACAAACATTTTAACATTAGCACTGTAAAAACAAAAATTTAATATAATATATTTTAATTTTGTTTGTCGAGGGATATTTAAAATCTTTGTTAATGCTAAACTAGCAAAGCTAAAGAGAGGGCTGAAATTTGAGTATGTATTAAAGTACAGTCAAACCTTCATCATGAACATTTTATTTTCGTGAACTTATTTAAAACAATCAATGATAAGTCGATAAGTCGAAACTTTTTTAAAATATTGATAGTGGTGATTAAACTCAATGACACTTGACAGTTTTGACATGTTCATGCAACAACACGAAAAAAACGTAACTGAACAGGCCGCAATAGGGAACATTCCCATTCATATAAGTTAAAAAGGAAGTCAGATGATATTTATCTTTATTTATACAAACTTATTTTTAAAGGTTAGATAGAATAATAAATTTAATAAAGTTAAATCAGCTTTATTTTATATGTCCTTTATATTATTTAATCTAATACAGATTTTTTTAAATTGTTTACCCACTTAAAAATAATTGATATGGCACCATGAAAGTTTAGACATAATTTTATCCGAAAAATGAGAACATCAAATTGTATCAAAAATAAATCAAATTCTATCGAAATATATTAAATTGTGTTAAATTACAAAAATTTGCATCGAATTTGATAAAATTATATTATTTTATCTTAAGATCTAATTTTATCCGAATTTTGTCCTCGTCTAGTTGTATTAACTAAGATCAAATTGTATATCATTAATTATAATTTTACTCCATTTTATACAATTTAATATAGCCACATATGGTTCAATATGGGGCAACATAAACTAACACTTTAATATTGCCTTAGATATAATGCAACATATAATTGTGCAATACATCTGGTATATATTGAGTCATACAAATTTATGTATGTAATGCAATATTATAAATATTTAAATATGCTTTCTCATATAGTTTGTTATGCAAGCAGATTAACTATATATAATTAAATGTTATATTATATGTCATATGTGATTATACCGTACTACATATATACTGGTCAATATATAATAATATGCAGATTATATGAATATATAGTGTACTATATATAAAATAATGTTGTGCAAGACTGATAAGTAGGGCAAGTTTTGTTTTTGGCATTTGCCACAAACTACAGCATTGGCCATTTTTTTAATTATTTTCAAAAACTGCCCTTTTTGCTCCACCTTGCCATACAATGCCATTTTCTACCTTCAGGAAATATTTTTTTATATTTGTTTCTATAAAAATGCCTTTTTACCTTAAAATTGCCAGATTGTAGAGTAGCAGACTTTATACGTTTAAATTTTGAAGATGTCAATTCACTTATTGCTAATTTTAAAGCAGTACTTCTTAAGGTTAGCTTAAAATTTAAGTCCTAGTTTTTGGGATGTCAGTAAAACTTCGTTTAGCGGCGACGAATTTAGTCCACCATTTCCAATTGTATTAACAAAAATTTGACACAACAACTTTTTCTAGTTCAGAAAACTCCAATAGCGGTTTTCCATTTACAAACTGCATTAAACTAAGATTAAAGATAATCTACGTCCTAAAAACTCGGCGTAAGTGTTTGTAATTTTGATATCTTTTTAGGCTATATCTTGCAAACATTTCTTCCAATCAATGTATCCGAATTTAAGTAAAACTTGGATAAAAGCTGCAATATATTGTTGTGATAAATTCAATGAAATTTGTGACAAATTAAATATGCTCAGTGACGATGATGCAGACTCTATACGCAATGCAAAAAATCTGATTTAGCTTTAATAAAAATTAATTTCAAATGTCTTTGTTTAAGCATCACCAAATTGGAAACAAAAGGACTCTCTATAAATGAAAGTTTAGATGAAAGTTTATTGAATCAATTAATAATAGATTTTGCACCTATCACGGCAATGTTAATATTAATTAAAACTTTTATTAAAAATTAAAAAAAAGCTATAAATAACTACACTTTGGGGAATGGGACTGGTCCTGGGATAAGTCCTTCTTTAACCAGTTACTTTTACCTCATTCCCCATAGGGTATCTACAAAAAAAATGATGATACTCAAAAAAAAAAAAAAAAAAATGAGTGAACGACACGTTTGTATACGAGTTTACGAACAAATAAAAAGAGATTAGCTTGAGCGACACTGAGTAGTATGGAAGCCTACTAATACCACAATTAAAATCTATTTGCTATTGTCTACGATAAATAAATGGTGCCACATTAATATATAAAAATCTATTTAGCAAAACTTTACCTTTTTTCAACGTTTTTTATTTTGTCCGATATTGTATTTGTCACAAAAAGTATTGGTTTTGTTTGAAAAACTTTTTCAGATATAAAATTTTTTGTCTGATTTCTTGCACATATACTTTTCAAAGGTATTCAAATATCATACTAAAAGTTGGACTCTGGGTTCATCTCGGAAAGCTATGCTGCCATATAAAATTTTTGACAAATCACGCATTTGGCATATGTTGCACCATATTAAATTTTAATTGTTTTCTTGCTAAAACACCTCTTCCTAATGGGCTCTTTCTACTGCAAAATCATTTGTTAAGGTCAATTGCTAGTTTAGCGATAAAATTCTCTGAAACCGTAAAAATTGGTAAAAATTCGAAAACCCGCTTAATAGCGGGTTTAATCTACAGTTTTGTAAATAAAATATATACCTCAAATAAGAATACAGGGGTACTTTGTACATTTCAACAGAAAGGAGTCTGAATTTCAAAAGTGCTATATGTAAAAACTGCATTTACATGCGTCATTTTGTGAAAAAACTTTACCATACATCGACAAATAAAGTACGCCATTGACAGCAGCGTGCCTGAAATACATAGAATTGTTGGTCAAATCTTTATTAATTTTTTAAAGTTATGATTTTGCCCTCCGTTGTAATTATAGTTTAATCAAATTTAAGTAATATTTTTCCAAAAAAATATGCAAACTTTGACGAACACATTAAAATATTGTTCAATTTTTGATTAAATAATCAATTTTCATAAAATGTTTATAAAAGTTGTTTGTCCATATAATTTCATTTTTATTAGGGATGGTTAGCCAAACGTTTATATGTAATTACATATTACTTTTAATTTACCTTTTTTGTGATTTTCATTAAAAGAGTTGTATATTTAAAGTATTTCGGTTATATTTTTGCTTAACAAACTTCAATCTATGAACTCTAAAGTATTGAAACTGTTAGAAAAAAAAAAAAAAAAGAAAAAAGAATCTTTTTTTTTATCTTATTCTTTATAAATATCAATTTAAAATGAATATAAGTTATAATTTAGACCCTATTTGTAGCGATAACAGTTATTTGAGTAGTTGTGTTGGACATTTTTGTAATGACCTTAAGGTGGGTCATTTTAATTGTCAGAGCTTTAAAGTAAAACATTCTTCATCTAAATTGAGTGAAATAAAAAACATTTTAAATGAAAGTATTTTGAATGTTGTAGGGATAAGTGAAACTTGGCTTAAACGTAAAATTCTTTCAAATATTGTCAATATACCGGGTTATAATTTGTTGAGAAATGATCGAAGATATAGACGTGGTGGTGGTGTATCAGTTTTGTTATCCAAGGGAATTAAATACAAAGTGGTGTCGACATCTGCTGAATCTAGGTTATGTGAATATATTTTTTTGGAGATCGAATTGGGTTCTTCTAAAATTTTGTTTGGTGAAGTTTACCTTCCCAGTGGAGACATTGTTGCTTTTGAGGAAGCTGTGGGGGATATAGTGGTGAAGTATGAAAATGTGATTATAACAGGGGACTTTAATCACAACTTGTTTTGTCCAACGAAGTCAGCAGTATTGCATGCCTTGTGTAACAGATTAAATCTTTCCTATGCTCACAACTCTTTACCGACACACTTTGATGTTAAAAGTAATTCTACATCTTTACTTGATTTTTATATTTTAAGTCCCAACTTAAAATTCCTTGCGTCTTCTCAAATGCAATGCCCTGGTATTTCGAGACATGCTTTCATTTTTTCCGTAATTAAATTGCCCTGTATAAGACAGGTGCAATATGTTGAATTTCGTAATTATGATGCCATTGATATGGATAGTCTGAATCGGGCTGCTTTGTCATGTTGCTTTGATCCGATATTCCGGACCAATGATGTTGATGTTCAGCTTGCGAATCTCATGTCAAATGTAGATGCCTTGCATGATTTAGTACCAACGAAGAGACGTAAGATTTTGGATTTCGATGATAACAAGTGGTTTTCATCAAGGGATATAACTTTTAATATTTCTCTTCGTGATCTTGCATATAAGGCTTATATTGATGATCGTAGTACTGAGAACTGGAGGATATTTTGTCGAGTAAGAAATAGAACTAAAACTATAATTCGAAAAGCAAAAAGAAGACACCATGAACAAAGGTTTAAGGGGCTGGATAGTAAACATATGTGGAGAATTTTAAAGTCGAATGGTTGTGTGGAATCACGAGATAATGTCAATGATGTTGACCCAAATGATATAAACGATTTTTTTATTTCAAATCAGTCATATGAGTCAACAAGTGATTTTTTAGATGAATGTAACTTTGTTAATGAGGATTCTTTTCTTTTCAAGGCATAAATGAGAGCGAGGTGTATTCAGCACTTTGTAAAATTCGTTCGAATGCTGCTGGTCATGACAGTATACCGCTTAAATTTGTTAAAATAATCTTTCCTTACATCTGTATGCCACTCACTCACATGATTAATACAATTTTGTTGACTTCCAGATATCCCAGATCTTGGAAAATAGCACGTGTGGTCCCGATTAAGAAAGAGGGAAATTCAAACGCGTTGGATAATTTACGTCCGATTTCTATGATACCTATACTTTCGAAAGTTGTAGAACACATTGTAAAAGATCAGATGTTAGGCTTTATTAATACAAATAATTTGATTCACTCACATCAGTCAGGCTTCAGGCAAAATTATAGTACAACCACCCTTTTGATTGGGCTAACTGATTCAATTAGACAAAAGCTGAATGACAAGAAATGTAGTGTGCTGATTTCATTGGACTTGTCAAAAGCGTTTGATAAAGTTTTACACTCAAAGTTAGTGTACAAGTTATGTAGTATGTATAATTTTTCTAAATCAGCCTGTAAGCTGGTGCAGTCGTATCTCCGTGATAGATCGCAGTTTGTGTCAGTTGATGGTAGGGAGTCATTGACCTTGGAGGTTACTAGTGGTGTACCTCAGGGGTCAGTAATTGGCCCCATTTTGTTTATGATGTACCTGAATGATTTTGTTAATATTTTTGATAATAACTCAATTGAGACATTTTTATATGCTGATGATGTTCAGATTTTGTTTTCATCAGATAGACAATTTTTATATGTGTTGAAAGCCAACATTGATTACTTTCTTAGCCAAATCAGTCTATGGATGCGGGAGAATGGGTTGAATATTAATTTTGGTAAAACTCGGGCAATGTGTTTTGGTTTAGATTCAAATGACTTAAATATATCGTTGGATAATGTGGGGCTAAATTTCGTTTCTGAAATGAAATGTTTAGGCGTTTTTATAGATAATAATTTGAGTTTTGCAAAACATATTGATCATATATGTTCCCGTGTTAATAGTACCATTATACGGTTATATTCATTAGATTTATATTTGCCTCTCCGCGTGAGGAAGCATGTTGCCAGTTCACTGCTCATGTCGCAGATTATTTATGCTATGGAAGTATTTTCAGGTACAAACAGTGTTGTTCTAAGAAGGCTGCATCTTACTTTTTACCGTATTATTAGATATATTTATAAACTGAGATTAAGGGATCATGTGTCTCCCTTTGTAATGGACTTTGTTGGATTTTCTTTTGCTTGGGCATTTTTCAGTTATAAATATATAACATGTATCCTAAAGTGGGCCGACATTAAAAAAAACTCTCTAAATGCACATAAAAATGTTAGAAAAAGAAGTAAGATCGACAATTTTTTTTTATTTTTTTTATTAATTAATAATCATATAATTACAAATTATATCCTATTACCCTAACCGAGCACTAGCTACTATGGCTTTCCCACCTCTGGTGGGAATCGAACCCACGATCCCTGCACCGATAAGCCAGCACGCTACCAACATGCCTACCAGGGCGCACTGTCAAAAATTTATATTTAAATTAAAATCTATTTTATTGGGGATTTTTTGAATTTTATTCATCGTCTTCTTAGACAGTGTGCAATTAATACTATAATTAATATGCACATATTTTTCAATTGTTTGAGATAGGCGTGGTAGAGAAGATTAAGCATACTTTTCTAAAAATCATAACTACATTGTAAATTTTTTATTGAATTAGACTGCGCAGTTTCTGGTAACACAACCTTCATCAGTAATCCTTTTTTGACAATATTGTAATTATTTGTTATGGTTTTTATTGTTTGATTTTTTATTTTAATTTTGTTTATTGAAACATTTTATATGTAGTTTAAAGTAGTCATACTAACTTTTTTAATTGCGGTAAACAAACGATATTTTTTTGTTATGGAACTTGTTGCAAAATTCTCCAAAATAGTCAAAAACAGTTAAAGTGATGCATAAACCTTTTAAAAACAGACTTAAACTTGGAAAAAAAAAAATCAAACAAAAAATAAGAAAATATATTAAATGTCCATTTTAGGGAACACTATGAAAATTTACATTTTCACATATTTGTTTATTTTTTATATTTGTCTATGGAGTATTTTAAAAATAATAAGCACAAAAAAGAACATTTTCAACTTTACCTCTTCTGATTTTGGTAAAACTTGGTATCAACATTTTCCTAGTTAATACGTCTTTTTTCCTTTTTTCAAAATTCGTTTTAGTTCATGTTTAGTTGCTGCGCAAAGTTGTTTTTAACAAATGTTTAAGAAATATACAATGTTTGAATTATCATAACTTTTGAAAGCGTCAACCGAAAGTTATAAATTTATTGTTATTTTAAATATTAGATCCTCTTCTTTAAACACACTAAGAATATTATGTAGGTAAAGACGACAGCAGTTGTAGTCAGAAACAAATGATTTGTCATTTGTTTTTACTGTTAAAAAAATAACTAACAATTGCAGTACAAATTAACCACATATGTTAGTAAAAAATAAACAATCGTTTGCTTTTTTATTTTCTTGAAATAACAAAAAACAACTGTAAAAAGTGAATGTAAAATCATAAAACAGTCATTTGATGTGGTTTGTTTTTTTAAATAAACTACAAGGTTAGTAAAAAATTAATTTAGAAATGTTTAGGTTGAGAAGAAGAATAAATGTTTTTCTCTAAAAATTATAAACACAATTAATTTGTAAATCAGATTCGACTAGTTTCTGCCTTTTAATGGACAGGCGTCATCAGTGACTTTCCATTATTATTATTTGTGCCTTATAATTGTCAGATTGTCTCTATATGATACATTTTTCAACAACCTGCGGCTGTAAGAATCAAACCTGCGCTCTTCTTATATTATAAACGTAACAATGGCAAGTCACGACCGTTTAGCGATCACACCCAAGTATGGCCTCGAATGTAATGCAGTTTAAATTGCAGTACAGTGTTAGTTTAACGCCATATAAACATTAATTTTGTTCTACAAATGACTGACATTTACATTAAAAATGAAAAAAACTGTATTACAATCCAAACAACTACATATTTTTAAAGCAGAATTTCCCTGAGTGCAGGGTTACACAAAAAGACATTTTTTTTTTCACGAAAACAAAATTGAAATTGAAAAAATCTCCTTAATTCGCGAATATCTCAAAAAACCCATTGTGATATATGAAACTTATTTTGCAATTAATTCAACGTATCCCTTACAACATATAAAAATTTCAAGTTAGAAATGAGAGGGGTTCAAAAATAAACGGAATTTTTCCTAAAGTATCTTTGAAATTTACTATAAAATTTTGTGTATTCACATAGTACACTACGACAAATTTTAAATATATTTGCCATGCACGTGAAAATTGATATGCATATTAAGCAGGAGACCACATGTAGTGGAACTGCGTACTAAGATGTTCGTTATCAGATTGTATGTCCTTTCAAAATGACGTTAAAGGTTAATTTTTAAAGAAATTATTTTAATATTTGTATTCATTACCAATATGTAACAATATGGATATCAGATGAAAGATAAAAATCTCTGTTATTCTAAAAAAATATTTGTCGTAATATATTAAATACCTCCTTTTAAAAATGTTATCCTTCAATATCCTTGACTGTTTTAAATAAGATCGTCGAAAGAACAAATTCATGTTAAAGGTCTCTCGACACTGTAATACATATTCAAATTTTAGCCTTGTATCTTGAAGCTTGATTAGTTTAGCAGTAACAAACATTTTAACATTAGCACTGTAAAAACAAAAATTTAATATAATATATTTTAATTTTGTTTGTCGAGGGATATTTAAAATCTTTGTTAATGCTAAACTAGCAAAGCTAAAGAGAGGGCTGAAATTTGAGTATGTATTAAAGTACAGTCAAACCTTCATCATGAACATTTTATTTTCGTGAACTTATTTAAAACAATCAATGATAAGTCGATAAGTCGAAACTTTTTTAAAATATTGATAGTGGTGATTAAACTCAATGACACTTGACAGTTTTGACATGTTCATGCAACAACACGAAAAAAACGTAACTGAACAGGCCGCAATAGGGAACATTCCCTTTCATATAAGTTAAAAAGGAAGTCAGATGATATTTATCTTTATTTATACAAACTTATTTTTAAAGGTTAGATAGAATAATAAATTTAATAAAGTTAAATCAGCTTTATTTTATATGTCCTTTATATTATTTAATCTAATACAGATTTTTTTAAATTGTTTACCCACTTAAAAATAATTGATATGGCACCATGAAAGTTTAGACATAATTTTATCCGAAAAATGAGAACATCAAATTGTATCAAAAATAAATCAAATTCTATCGAAATATATTAAATTGTGTTAAATTACAAAAATTTGCATCGAATTTGATAAAATTATATTATTTTATCTTAAGATCTAATTTTATCCGAATTTTGTCCTCGTCTAGTTGTATTAACTAAGATCAAATTGTATATCATTAATTATAATTTTACTCCATTTTATACAATTTAATATAGCCACATATGGTTCAATATGGGGCAACATAAACTAACACTTTAATATTGCCTTAGATATAATGCAACATATAATTGTGCAATACATCTGGTATATATTGAGTCATACAAATTTATGTATGTAATGCAATATTATAAATATTTAAATATGCTTTCTCATATAGTTTGTTATGCAAGCAGATTAACTATATATAATTAAATGTTATATTATATGTCATATGTGATTATACCGTACTACATATATACTGGTCAATATATAATAATATGCAGATTATATGAATATATAGTGTACTATATATAAAATAATGTTGTGCAAGACTGATAAGTAGGGCAAGTTTTGTTTTTGGCATTTGCCACAAACTACAGCATTGGCCATTTTTTTAATTATTTTCAAAAACTGCCCTTTTTGCTCCACCTTGCCATACAATGCCATTTTCTACCTTCAGGAAATATTTTTTTATATTTGTTTCTATAAAAATGCCTTTTTACCTTAAAATTGCCAGATTGTAGAGTAGCAGACTTTATACGTTTAAATTTTGAAGATGTCAATTCACTTATTGCTAATTTTAAAGCAGTACTTCTTAAGGTTAGCTTAAAATTTAAGTCCTAGTTTTTGGGATGTCAGTAAAACTTCGTTTAGCGGCGACGAATTTAGTCCACCATTTCCAATTGTATTAACAAAAATTTGACACAACAACTTTTTCTAGTTCAGAAAACTCCAATAGCGGTTTTCCATTTACAAACTGCATTAAACTAAGATTAAAGATAATCTACGTCCTAAAAACTCGGCGTAAGTGTTTGTAATTTTGATATCTTTTTAGGCTATATCTTGCAAACATTTCTTCCAATCAATGTATCCGAATTTAAGTAAAACTTGGATAAAAGCTGCAATATATTGTTGTGATAAATTCAATGAAATTTGTGACAAATTAAATATGCTCAGTGACGATGATGCAGACTCTATACGCAATGCAAAAAATCTGATTTAGCTTTAATAAAAATTAATTTCAAATGTCTTTGTTTAAGCATCACCAAATTGGAAACAAAAGGACTCTCTATAAATGAAAGTTTAGATGAAAGTTTATTGAATCAATTAATAATAGATTTTGCACCTATCACGGCAATGTTAATATTAATTAAAACTTTTATTAAAAATTAAAAAAAGCTATAAATAACTACACTTTGGGGAATGGGACTGGTCCTGGGATAAGTCCTTCTTTAACCAGTTACTTTTACCTCATTCCCCATAGGGTATCTACAAAAAAAATGATGATACTCAAAAAAAAAAAAAAAAAATGAGTGAACGACACGTTTGTATACGAGTTTACGAACAAATAAAAAGAGATCAGCTTGAGCGACACTGAGTAGTATGGAAGCCTACTAATACCACAATTAAAATCTATTTGCTATTGTCTACGATAAATAAATGGTGCCACATTAATATATAAAAATCTATTTAGCAAAACTTTACCTTTTTTCAACGTTTTTGATTTTGTCCGTTATTGTATTTGTCACAAAAAGTATTGGTTTTGTTTGAAAAACTTTTTCAGATATAAAAATTTTTTGTCTGATTTCTTGCACATATACTTTTCAAAGGTACTCAAATATCATACTAAAAGTTGGACTCTGGGTTTATCTCGGAAAGCTATGCTGCCATATAAAATTTTTGACAAATCACGCATTTGGCATGTGTGGCACCATATTAAATTTTAATTGTTTTCTTGCTAAAACACCTCTTCCTAATGGGCTCTTTCTACTGCAAAATCATTTGTTAAGGTCAATTGCTAGTTTAGCGATAAAATTCTCTGAAACCGTAAAAATTGGTAAAAATTCGAAAAACCGCTAAATAGCGGGTTTAATCTACAGTTTTGTAAATAAAATATATACCTCAAATAAGAATACAGGGGTACTTTGTACATTTCAACAGAAAGGAGTCTGATTGAATTTCAAAAATGCTATATGTAAAAACTGCATTTACATGCGTCATTTTGTGAAAAAACTTTACCATACATCGACAAATAAAGTACGCCATTGATAGCAGCGTGCCTGAAATACATAGAATTGTTGGTCAACTCGTTATTGATTTTTTAAAGTTATAATTTTGTCCTCCTGTGTAATTATAGTTTAATCAAATTTAAGTAATATTTTTCCAAAAAAATATGCAAACTTTGACGAACACATTAAAATATTGTTCAATTTTTGATTAAATAATCAATTTTCATAAAATGTCCTAGAAAGGAGTCGTTACATACAATCACGAATTATCGTAATTCATTTAATTTTTTTCTTCTTTAACTACAACTATTATATTTTAAAAATAGCAAACGAAATCTCAAAAATAAGGTATTTAAAATAAAAAAAAAATTAAAATAATTTAAAAAACATGTTTTTGCATTTTTATCAAATTCATGTGTGGTTTTTGACACCAGGTTAAGGATATCCGATGCAGTCAGAATTTCATATCTGAATGAAAAATAAAATATTTCTCAATTTAGAATTTTGAAAATATTTACTAAAATACACTTTTTTCAAAAATGGCACATTTTTGGCCGAAATTTTTAAGGGACACCCTAACATATCGATAGTGCGCCATCGGAAACACCTATGTGTATTTTTATTTTATTTTTTTTATTGCAGTTTTAAGAGGCCTATTTGGTCATGCATTTAGCCACCAAAGCGTTTCACTTTATCTCTACTGGTTTCGAAGTTAGCAAAAACTCCTGTGTGTAACCTTTAGTAAAAATTATCCTAAAAAACACCTTTGTGTTATACTATACATCAGTGTTTATGATTTAAATTTGCAAACTATTCATTTCCTTTGGCTTTATATCAAAATAACATCGAACGAATTTTCTTAAACAGTTTTTTGAAATATTTCGAGACTCAATTGCAAAATAAGTATCCGAATTAGATCAGAGAGGAAAAATCTGTTTCTTTATGGGTTCACTTAATATTTTAATATTGTTTTTAAGAATATACACGTACACTCTTGAAATTCAGAAACCAAGATTTAAACTCAAAGTCTTAATGTTAATTTTTGGTTAAACTTTTCTGAATTTCATTTAGGATTTTCTTAATTACAACTGGTATTTTCTGAATTTCAATTGGAAATGGTGTATTTGTTACTAAAATTTATGTTTCATTATTGTTATCATATTGTCATCATATTGATGAGGCTTCTTCTTTTCGTTTTAGATATATAATAGCGTTATGTACCGGTTTGGCGGTATACTCTTTTTTAAAGTTTTCTTTACAACTCCTACTTTAAGCATGCAAGGTAGGGTGGGGCGATTAGTACGGAAGGAAAAAATCTTAATGGGCGCTTCGCGCTTCTGATTCTTGGGATTGTACTGAGCAAAAAAGTCCACTAGACCATACGTCTACCGTGAAAATCGAGCTTCCAGATTTTGACTTTACGGCAAAAAAGCCCTATTTTGAAATTAAAAATTAACTCTTTAAACCAGACCCACAAATATGATTGATGCATTAATCTGCTAGAGAATCTTCCAAAGAAGAGATTGATACCATAATCTTGGATAAGCTCCTCCTACTTCCTGAGATATGTCACATCCGGGCATTGTTACTTTCCCCAAATACGGCTAAAATGCCCACTTTTCAAATTAAAAATTAACCCGTTAAACGCGGGCTAGGATGATGTTTTATGCATTAATCTGCTAGAGAATCTTTCAAAGAAGAGATTGATACCATGATCTTGGAAAAGCTCCTCCTACTTCCTGAGATATGTCCATCCCACACATTGTCACTTTCTTGTCACAAAATACGGCTAAAATGTCAAAATCTGGAATCCCAAGAATCAGAAACGTGAAGCGCCCATTAAGATGTTCAAATCGCCCCACTCTAATGCAGGGGCACGCATTATCATCCATTAGATCAGTCTGAAATATATGTTATATTATATTTTAGACTGATATCAATTAACACCATATTTTTGATGGCTCCAAAAAAAAAATATTAAACAACGTGTCGCCTTGAAACTTAAAACATATGTTTTATAAGGTTGCCACTTTTCACCAAAATAATACATGAAGTGGGCTAATTTTGAGACCACCTAAATAATAATTAATGTAATGAAACAAATCTAGTAGGTTTAATGTATTTTTTTTTAAAAACTTTCTAAAACGATCATTTTTGAAAATTGTTTTAAATATTAAATGAAAATTCTCTTAACATTCCCCAATATAAGAAATTGCTCTTTTCCCTTCATCGTCCTTTTTTTGTTTTGATAAGTTTTCCTTGATTTGCTATTTATTGTTGACTTTGTGTGTATGTGACTTTTTTCTCTTCAATGACTTTTGTTTATCAAACTTATGAAAGGCAAACATAAATTTTATGACTTTATTATAATAAAACTATAAATTTTTTTTAAAATTTCAAAACCATATTGTGTTGCTATTACCACCACCACTGCACTACGTACCCATAACTATTGTGACCTTTATAAATTGTATTCGTAAATATTCGTTAAAAAAAAGTCAAATACGTGTCTGCTGGTATTTTATGCATTTTTTTTTTTTTTTCAAAAAAGTTTATTTTAAGAAACGCAACATTGTTGGCTTAAAAGCACAAAAAAAAAAACACCAGCAGATCAACCAGAAGTGGAAATAAAAATAAGCACGTTTAGTTTAGAATATATTTCGCACTATGAAATCCCCATTGTGTTACAAAAAAAAAAAATAAGAACCCAATTGATGGTGTATTTGAATTTAGTGAAATGTATAGAAAATGTCACTGTTTATTAAGTTACACTGGAAAAATAACTTTGTAATATTTTAAGAAATTATTGAAATATACTTTTCCCCTTAAGAAATGTTAAAAAAATCTTTAATAACACTTCGCAATTCGAAAAATAAAACAATAGTACCGACCATTTATCCTTTTAATGGCGTGCCCAGATTTATCACTTATGGGTCAGATTTTTAGCCAAATTGCATTAAAGTTTTCCATGTTTTAAGGCAGTTTTTTATACATAAAATTTTAAAAATAAGATATTGTCTCTTAATTTTTTATGGTAAAGGGTCCGCCATCTAACGTTTTTTTTCAACTAGTGCTTATTTCGTGAATGGTAACACTTAGCTCATGTCTGATTTGACAGATAATTAGTTTTATCCTTCCGCTGAACGAATATGGTCCGTATGTTAGTTATCTTGTGAAAGTGAAAGAAACTGGCATCCTCATCGATAAACCAAAGCGTGAAAAGCCAAAAACAGTGTGCGTGAAGCGCCATCAACATCAATTCACCGTCGCTGTCAACAATTGAACATTTCGGAGACACCATGGAGACGAATTTTGCATAAAGACCTTGTTATGACGCCATACAAAGTCCAATTGGTTCAGGAGTTCAAAAAAAAAAAGTTATTTGGCGGACCCTTTCTATCAGGAGTGCCCAAAAGTTCCTTATGGAAGAGCAAACACCAATACATTTAAAGAAAAACAAATTTTTATTCAATATTTTTTGTTGTAAAAACCAATACATACAAAGAAAAAAGAAAAAAATATTTCAATTTTTACCAGCAAAGCATACGAAAAAGTGTTGTTGCTTTGCACTTGCGTGTATACAGTGAAGAACGACAAAAAAACTAATAAGACAAAGTTGTTTGTCTATTTCGTATTGCTAGTGCTGAGCGCTCTATATGTGTATTAAAACACAGCCTATAGCTAAGTGTTTTTACAAAAACAAATGAGCACCAAGCGCATAGGCCTTGGGCACCCCTGCTTTATATACTGGTCTTACCAGGATATACAATTTGTTTAATAAATATGCAGAAATAACAAGTAAATTCGCGGGTTTTCTCAGATTTTATTATATTTTACTATTTTTGCACAATTTATCATCCCATTTCGCAAAGGGTCAAATCATTTTTTGTGCTTAAGCAAAAATACAAATCTGAACAATTATTTCGTGTAAAAAAGGAGAAAAAAGTGCAGTTCTTGGGAAAACGCGATATGAGCCTACAATTTATATGACAGGAGAGCGAAAATGTATGACCTATAAGTTCATCTTTTAGTATAATATGTAAATAGCTTCAAAAATTACGTGTAGCCAAAAAAGTCAATATTTGCAAAAGTTAGTTTAACAAAAACTTGCATTACCAAAGTTTTGCCTACTTTTAAGGTCCGATAAATTTGGATGGAAGGGGGATATTATAACTTAATAAAAAGCATGTGATAATTTAAGGTCTTAGTTATACAAATAAGTAAAAACAAATTAAAAACTATTGTTCCAGGGTTGCCATATAATTAAATATAAAATAAAATTTTTAACAATTTTTTTATAGCACTTTTTTGAAAAATTATTAATTAATAACAGAAGACCGCTGTTATAAAGATTATATCGTCACCTAAAATGCAAAAGAACGTTACTAACATATATACTTTTTTTACAGGAGAATCAATAAACGTCCACAGATATTTTAAAAATATCGTTAATAAAACTTATAGTTTTAATCATATAACAAAACAATTTTATGGAGAAATGTAGTTCCAAGCAGTGCTTCATAATCACTCATCCACAATTCAATATTTTACAGGGCCACCAAAAAATGCCTGAAAAACAGAACATATAAGATTCGAACTTTATTTATAAATCCGCTATTTTTGATCGTAGAAGTCCAATGTAAAATATAATATAGCCAATAGTTATATTTATTTGTAAATTGTGGTAGTTGCGCCCTTTTGCATTTTAGATGAGGATATGCTGATTTTATTAGGAACGTATGGAAACATTATTTGAATGAGAAAAATTGTTTATGCCTTATATACTCTTCATGTATGTAACACTAAAAGATCCGTTCCAAAACTTTTCGAAATTGTAAAAACTTTGATATGCAGAAAATTACTACATTTTCTTCTTTTTGTGTGTGAGAAATTAGCTATTTTCTTTCAACAAATAAACAAATTTTAAATTTTTTTTGCCAGTGTTGCCATATTACAATTTTAAGAAATTGTCTAAAAACACTCGTATTTTTAAAAAATTGTCAAAAATCGTGAAAATCCGATAGATCAAATGGTGTATTACAGTTTGATAGATAATTGATTTAGCAATAAATAAAAATTATGATTTAAAAAATATTTAAACTCATACAAAGCGAAAAAGTTTGAATTTAAGTTTGCGAATACAACCGCTAGATGGCGCAATAAAAAGAAGCTTACTGAGACACCACAACATCTTTCTACCAAATTTCGTCAAAAAATTTGCACGGAATCGAAGAGTGGTATAAAATGGGTTAAGTTTACTAAAATTTTTTATACAAATTTGTAAGGCAATATTTGGTAAAGTGAGCCATTTCATTTTAGGTGTTCTTGTATGAAAATGTCAAAACGTTTTTTTACTTATGTTAAACATAATAAGTATTTAACCCTTTACTGCATTGATTCCAAAGAAAAGCTAATTTTATTTATAATTACATTTTATACGCTGTAATAATTAAAAAGTTATTAAACAAACTAATTAGATATGAAGTAAAAATAATAAAATTTCTAGCACATATTTTTTGCTTTTTATATATTTGCTATATTTTTGGTGATCCGAAATTTTACACTTTTTTTTTTTGATTTTTTGCTAATAAAATCGGTAAAAGTGAAAATATTGCAAAACTCCAAAATAGGTGTTCAAGTATTTTCCATTTACTATCAAAATATACAACTTTCATTAGGATCTGGAGTTTCATGCAGTAAAGGATTAAGTGAATTTTCAAAATCCGATTTTTGCAAACGGTAAGAATTTTATTCAAAATATTCGTAAATATAATTTGTTTTATCAACAAAAATAATAGATATGAAGAAAAAAAAAAAAACGCATAAATATAAAACATTTTCATAATCTCCAGTTCAAGCCGCTGAACCAAGAACCTGAAACTAGGCATATTAAATTTTTTTAAAATATGCTGGCAAAATTCACATTTTCTTAAGTGTATTTGCATTTAACTCTGTAAGTAAATATATTGATTCAAGGATTTTGGCTTAAAGTTGTTTTCTTGGTTTGTGTTTTTTTTTTCGTTCTTTTTCATAGCAAATTTAGTCTTATATTAAAACACAACTATAAATGTGACACATTTCGATAGATTTTTATTTCTAAAGGCACAATAGTCAACGTTATTCCGAATTTGCCAGCTACAATGTTTTTAAAGCCACCTTTTACCTCCACCTTGTACCGGGTGTAGTACTGGGGATGGAAGTGTCAATAGAAATAGAAAAAACAGGAAGCTTAAAAGTGCAATTGCGGTTAAGAGATGAAATTTACTCACACAAACTTCTATATTTAGACATACATGCAATATATTTTATATATATGTTTTATTGAAGCATAAAAGCATCTTGCAAACACAAACATACATACACACAAATGCAAATATACATTCATAAATCTATAGTACTACACTATGATCAAAAAGTTTTTATGTACTCCAATGAAAACGTCTGTACAAGTTACAAAAAAACTAACTGTTTTAAGCAGAGCCCTACCAGGACTTCTCATCTCGTGTTGCCATGTCTGAAGCCCTTCTTCGTTACCCACCTTTTATTTATCCTCTATCATTTCATTTCCGGAGTGCAGCTTCTTTAAAAAAAAAAAAATATATATAGCCAAAAATTTATTAATGATGTTTTCTTTAAAGTGCAAACATTTTACCCTCGCTCCATTAAAATGCTGCATTATTACAATCAAGAATAGAACACAGTTTTACACATATTGCATTTTTTTAACATGTGCTTTTTTACAATATTGCTATGTCAGGCCGGGTTCGAATCTCAGCCAATGTGACAGAATTTTTATTTAATAACAAAGTTTTTTTATTTATTTAAAAAAATTTTGAGTTAGCTTCAGAAATTTATTTTTTTTAATTTAATAATTTCTAACATCACAATAAAAAATAAAATATTATAACATAAAAAAAAAAATAAAAAATCCTAAATTATAATAAAAAACATAAAAAACAGTTGTCCAATGACGGTTTGAACCTGGGACCCTCTGTATCAGAAGCTAGCACACCACCCCCGGCTATCAATATATATACACATTGAGATTGAAAAAACAGGGCAAAAACATCCCTGTAAATAATTTTAGGGCGCTAAAATTGCACTTTTGGCAATATTTTTAGAAAGAAACACGGTACCCTCTCAGAATGTTCACACCTTATATTAGAAAAGAACACAACAATTAAATTTGAGGGCAAATTGCTAAATAAATGTGAAATTTTTGTCAGAAAAGAAAACGCCATAAGATACTAATTTGGTCGAAAAAATTGTAAATTTGTTGTCCTTACACACACTATAACAAATCGTTTTCAGCTGATGAGCCCGTCAATAGTTCAAAAACAGACTAAAAACCTAATTTAGAAGCTCAACAAAAAAATGGATTCAAATGGATTTAAATGAATTGTATGATATCGCTCATTTACTTCAATAACGTCATAACTCAAAAATTTTGATTTTGTAGAAAACGAGTTTAAAGTTTTCAATTTACTCTAACCTTGAAGAAAAAAATAAAGACATAATTTGTCTAAAGAGGTGAGTCTACAAGATATCAATACGATTCTTTTACACAATATAATACGTGAATAACGAATAATTCTGTGTCATTAACTCAAAAATCATTTTTTTTGAGTTATGACGTTCTTGAAGTAAATGAGCGATATGTTCTTCTGACTGCATTTATGTTGCATTGTTTGTGCCACAAATAAACAAATGTTAAATATTATGTAAAAAATATTACTTTATCTTCATAATTTTTAAACGGGTCTCCACAAGTTTCTAAAAAATTATGATATAATAAAATTTAATATTCCAATAGAATTCTAATAACCAGGGCAACCAGAAATATTTTGTATCATATTTTTTCTGTGCGTCGTATTGAGAAATTATTGCGATTTTTAACCTCTTTAGAAAAATTGAATTCTGTCATATTTTTGCAGTTTGTTTTAGCATATTGTTTTGCATATTTTGCTTCTAAAAACACATTTTTGGATATTTAAATACTGAGGCATATTTTTGATAAAAAGTATTTTTTTAGAGCATATTATTGTACTTTTTAGAGCAAAAGCATGATTTTGTGGATATTTTTCCGTTTTTTTTTTTTTTACATTTTTCGTTATAGAGAAATTTTTCTTCAATAAAAAAATTTCCAAAAATTCTGAGGCTACAAATTTGAGTTTCCTGCTTTAAGACTGTAACGATTTAGATAGAATAATAATCCGTTTGTTAGCAATTGAAATAAATTTCATGGAAGTTACTTCAACTGTACTAAAAAAAAAAAACTTTAAAATTTTTAATAATATTGTATTTTTAAGAGCATATTTTTTAATTTTATAGACCATATTTTCTGTTTTTAGGTAATTTTTATGGTCATAAAATTTATTTTTTTAGCATATTTCTAGTTGCCTTCTAATTGACAACTATTTTGTGTAACAGCCTTAATCTCCGCAAAAAGGAGCGTTTGGTGTATCTCCTAAACTAACAGAAATAGAAACACGAAATTTGGTCTTTGAAATTTGGCCAACTACAGGAGCAGCTTAAAAAATAACTGCACTTAAATACAAAATGTTAGTAGGACAATTAGTAAAATTCTCTATATCATACATTTTAGTACGCAATTATTTTTATGTAAAAAATATTTCTGTTCTCTATTTACAAATTACTAAATTTGTTTTACTAATTTTCATTATTAATTTTACCAAAATATTTTGCTATTTTTATAGCTTTCATCCCACTGTGCTCTAGGGTATATGAGCTTCTCAGAGGCCAAATCCAATTTCTGCAAATTTTGATTGCTTAGGATTACTCTATTTACCACAAACTTTTTATGTGTAAAATTATTTTCCATTACATTTGTCTTAAAACCCCTAAAACGTAATTTTTTATGCTTCAGAAATGTTTCTTATTATTTTCCGAAGCCAATTGAGCCAATACCAATAGTAGTCTATTTTTCATCAGCTATATCTCATTAATTTCTTATCACATCGGAACAATTTAGGGCACATTTTGTTGGTACTGGTGTCTATGCAATAGCATTTTTAAAATAAATTATTTGAGCTCATGAAATATTTGCAACTTTAAAAAAATATTAATTAGTATAATTTAGTCGCTTTACTGCAACCTCCTTACTTTTAAGTTGTCAAAAAACAAATATTTTTGGAAAATTTTACAAAAATATTAAAACTTAAAAAACTGTACTCACAAGGACATTCCGTTTATATGTTCCCGCCGATTGCGATGAAATTTTGATATGTTATAAATTTTTTTTTGGGTCAAAAATTACAAATTTTCAATTTTTTGCGTTTTTTTCATTTTTCTTCCAAAAAAACTATCTAATAAAAAGTATTTGAAATGCGCATCACCGGTATAAAATAGCACATCCGGGCATACTAAACTTTTCGTGTTATTCGAAAAAACACATTAACTTTGTGCGATTTTGTACTAGGATGTATAGTCGGTTCATGTCCAAACTCATATATATTATTCTCTATTAATGTTAAGTGGACACGTATTTTTTCTTTTTTCGATATTCGTGCGCTTTTGGATTTTAGCACTATATTTTGCCACAGGTATGGGTATTAAACTTCATATTTTTGAAAATACATTGCAGTAGGTGTCAAAATAGTTTCGAATATTTTATTTTTGAGATATGCTCCCATACAAAATTTTGTGAAAATAGTATGTTTTACAGATTTTTTTGTTTTTTTTTTTTTTAAATATTAAAAATTAATTTAATTATATTATTTATTTATATTAAAAATGATATTGTATTACGTGAATTTCAAAAAGTTTTCCAAAGATATATTATACTATTCACATTTAACAAACAAAAACGTAATAAAAGCTAAAAACATATTTTGAGAGCACTTTGTAACAAAAAATTATAAAATGTATAAATCAAATAGTCCCTAGTAATTTAAAATGCTAGCTATTTCCCTTAGTTGGCTCAATTGGTTTGTAACATATCGAAAAAATTCTAAGACCCCACAAATTATATTATTGATCAGCAAGGCAGATCGACTTTAATGCAAATGCATGTCAGGCGAGGATCCACGAAAATGTCTTGGGGAGTGAAATTAGAGTATTTTTCATTAACTTTTTTAATATTTTTATATTTTTGTATTGAAAATTTTGATTTTGGGGGAGGAAATGTCCTTTTTTCCTCCCCTTGGATCCGCGCCTGCAGTAGCCCCAAAATCAATTCTGATCAAATACTTTTTCGAATCAAAGAATTTGCAACAAGATTGTTGTATATTTTGTTATTATTTTTGTTCATAATTTGTTATAAATGGATAGATAATAAGATAAAGCATATTTGGACAGTGTTTGTTGCATATTTTCAATAAACCGATTCTTAAACATCTAAAAATTTTAACTGCATTTTTAGAGCATATTTTTTGTTTATTAGTGCAAATTTGAAGCGAATATTTTCGATATTTTAATGAATGAATAGCGAATTCAATATAACTATATCCGTCTGTCTGTTAAACAAAATACTCCGCCAGTGTAAAACCGGAATTGCGGGTTTTTTTATATCAAATTGTTGGTTAATGTTATAACTAGTGTTCTAGTGAACATGAGTAAAATCGGTTGACGGGTTTAGAAGTTATCAGTGAAAACGTAGAGTCACCTGGAAATTTTTCATACAAATCGATATGGAAATGTTTACTAAAGTGAGCAATTCCAAAAATTTTCGGTGCACATTTAATTTACAGTTTTTTTAAATTATAACGTTATTGCATAAGTAATGACAATTTAACATGTAAAAAACTCTGAAAAATATATGGATTAAAAAACTTTGCGAATTTTCGTTCTGCAGTTTTTTACTCGAAATTCGTTTTTCGCAAAATATTTTTCTACAAATTTTTCGTTTAAAGCTGTAATGCTAAACTTTTCAGTTGCAGTAAGCAAACGATATCTTCGTTTCTGTGCAACATATTCAACATGTTGCACACAAACGAAGATATCGTTTTGACCAAAATAGACAAAAACAGATAAAATAATGCGTAAACCATTTAAAAAAGACTTAAACTTAAAAAAAAAAAATCAAAAAATAAGAAAATATATCAAAGTTTTGCAAAAATCCGACTTGCAATATTGTTTATAACTGGCTTGTTATTCACGTTTTATGTATACGAAAAATTACACTTTGTATTACTTTTACGATACAATAAAACCAAGAAAACCGTAGACATTCAACTTTTTTGAAATAGACATAGCGGAAATTAAACTTGATGACAAATATGAATTATTCATGAAACAGCAGATAAAAAAAACGAAAGAGGTCCACTTTAGAGAACAGGCCATATAAGAAAACATTCCCTTATATATTTCTATTTCTGATTGTATCTTAATTAAACATATTTAAGAACGTGTTAACAATTTTGAAATAATATAAAAAATTTGTAATACTTTATGGACATGGAATACATAATTCTTACATACACTTTACACTCATGCGCTACTTTGGGTTTTCTGTACAT
This sequence comes from Delia radicum, assembly GCA_021234595.1. Taxonomy (NCBI): domain Eukaryota; kingdom Metazoa; phylum Arthropoda; class Insecta; order Diptera; family Anthomyiidae; genus Delia; species Delia radicum. The sequence continues at coordinate 224,206,699 of CM037851.1, forward strand.
TTAAGTTTTCAAGAGTTTTACGTTCAAAATACATTGAATGTAAGTGTTTGTAGTGGTTAAATGCATTTGTGTCTATGTATATAGTTGTGGCTGTGTATATGTATGTATTTATTAAAATTCAAGTACCATTTGTTTAGTACAATGGTAACGGAAATGTGTAAATATGTATATGTGTGCGTGTGCACACACAGATGAAATCACAAAGTCTACATTAGGCAACAACCACTTTAACCAGAGGCCTTCTATGCTACTCTTAGGTACTCAAACCGTCCTCTTTATTTTTTTTTTCACCAGTTCTTCCCAACTGAGTAACAACCCAGGCAGACAAATACAATCGAGACAGTGTTGGCAAAGCGTTGGCAAGGGTCGTTTATGCGTTGGTAGAATGTGAAATTAACCATCTTGACAGTATTGTCTTGTTACCCGATTGATAACAGTGGCCAATCGTTGGTTTGAACGAACTTGCCCCCGTTGGCATAACGTTGGTAATTCAAAAAAATTGGTGCTTTTAAAATATATTAAATTAATTTTGAAAAATACATTTATAAAGCAGCAGTAGAGCTAATTAGTTGGAATACTGGCAAAAACCATATTGGCAAAGAATTTTGCATGTGGTATAGGCAAAACACATGCACTGCAAACAAAATAGTATTTTCTTAGTACAATATTAGTTGAACTTTTGGTAATTTTAATACCTGTGTTTTGCCAGTACTAATTTTTTTTGTATGGTTGGCAATTTTTATCTTGGCAACTAAAGCGTAAAAAACCGGGTTTTTTAGAGAAATTTAGGTTGTGTTGACAAAAATTAGATTTGAAGATAAAAAAACTTAGTTTAAAGGTGTTGAAATTGATGCCAGATAATTTCTTTCGAAATATCATAAATCACCCACCAAAAATGATAAAATCTGCTATATTGCAAGTTAAAAAAAAAAAATTGCTGAAAAAGTTGTAATATTTATAAGCTAAAAAATATATTATATTACCACCCCATTTAAACATTTTTTGTTTTGTGAATTTTCGTGTTATATATAATTATATCCGAAAAATGAGAACAACTATATACATTAAATCTAATCTTATACAATTAGATATTATTTGATACAAATAGATCTAATTTGATGAAATTATATATAGTTTGATACAATTGTATCCGAATTTTGTCCTCATCCAAATGTATATATATAATGTGCTACATTTACATCCAATTAGATACAATTGTATACAAGTATATGAAATTACAAGTGACATATGTAATCATATATATATATCGATATATAATTATATACTAATTTTACATATATGAAGTGTAAAGAAATATAAAATTATATATTTGAGATATGATTTTGTATGATGTTATATGAATATATATTTTGCAATATATGATTATAAATAACTGTATAAAATAATATATTATAACTATTAATATATAACTAAAAAACTTCTGAGTCAAAATATTAAAATTTTTGATGTAAATGCAGCGTTTTTTTTACTACATTTTCGTGTTAAATAAACCTTTTTACAGTTTTTTTTAATACTTGTAAACGTTTAATAGCAGCAACAAGTCTTAAAAATATTTTTTTAAAATTCTATAAAAACACAATTTTGATTGAGGGGAAAAAATATTAGTGTCCGACCGAACAGTTCGGCCAAAAAACTATATTTTGTCGGTTTTTTGATATCTAGAGGCAATGATGACAAATTTTGGTATTAGAAACATGTTTGTTGAGCCGATTTAATTCGATTTTGTGTATAAAATTTAAGAGAAAAGCCGAAGTTTAGCTATAAAGTTAAAAGTTCGGCCGCCGAACTATTTTCAATTTGGCCGAACTTTTTGAGGCCGAACAGTGAATTCATTGCTTAACTACAGACTTTTCTTCAAATTTGATACTCAAAATAACATCTAATCAGCCCAATAAACATTTTTCCATCAGACAAACTTGTCCATAATGCTTTAAAATACCGAATACAGACCAAATGCATTTTCTGGCCGAACTGTTCGGTCGGACACTAAAAAATATACTGAAAAATATATTTAATTGTAATTGGGTTTGTTATTAGTTGGGTTTATGTTATTAATAGAACATGTTATAATTATGGCAAACGCAACTGGTTTATTTTTCAAAAATATGGCAACCTTCCAAGGAAAAGCTTTCAACAAAATGTTGCAACTCGACACATTTTTTGCAGAAAAATTTTGCTGCTCGACTCAATTTAAAGAGAAAATGTTGGTTACTGAGTTGGGCACAGCTCGACTTTTTATTTTCGAGAGCCACGTGAGAGGTATTCCATCTCTTTAAAATAGTTACTCTATCTATGCTTTAACCAACATTCATACAGAGTGTATGCAGCATGAACACTTTGGCGATATTCTTTTGTACCATATGTATGCGGCATATTTTATAAAATCATAATATTTTTCATATTTTGGTTCTTCCACTTCATATCTATATTTTAATAGCTCGTTTATATGTGCATGTGTTTGGTAGTGATGTGATTATTTTCAAAAATTATTTTTATATTTGCCACCATCTAAGCTTTTCAGTTTTACTATATCCCAGCAAAAACACACCTTACCAAATAATGATTCCAGTAATCTAAACTAGAAGGTTTGGTCGTACTACCCTTTATAATATAATTATAACTTTTTTATATGAAATGTCCCAAAAGTAATGAGTTATTCATTACTGGCAGCCTTAGGTAAACATAAACTATAATGGGTTACCTATATGCATACAAGGGTATGAATAATAAGCCATTGCCAGAAGGAAAAAAAAATGGGTCTTAAAATAAATCTAAAAAAATACGAATTAAAAATCAAATAATTATTAATTTTTTTTAAAACATGGTCGAGCCGGGAATCGATCCCGAGTCGTCAGATTAACAGCCGACTGCTCTATACCCTAAGCCAACGAGGCATATAACATTTGATAGTTTAAAATATAAAAGAAGTTTTCCTCTAACAACTTACCCCTTAGCTAACAAAAAGACAAATTGTAATGAGTCTAAAAATAGAATCCAGAAAAATGTTGTACGATTATATTTGGCCTGGAAATAATAATTATTGTTCAACAATTATTTATGTATGAAAGTAATCCATTATAGGTTTCTTAATTGTAACCCATTATTTTATTATTTTAAGTAATGCAGAAGATAATAAGTAGTCATTATAAAATATTGTCTAAAATACTTAGTAGTTATTACCAAGTTTTTGCTGGGATGATTTTCTTATGATGACACTTTACAAATTTGTTTCATCTATTTGTTTCATGTGACTTACTTTGAATGTGTGAAGCAACGGATTTCCGGTGAAAAGAAAAAAGTTTTTATACTAATCTTGAATACTAAATGTTAAAAAAAAAAAAATTAAACATTTTCTTAAATATCAATTAAAGCTATTTTTAAATAACATTTAACTATGTTTGAAATAAAAAGTATATTCATATAATTCAATAATATGGTTTCATTGCAAATCAACAAAAAAATCCAATCCAAATACCTGTGTGTTTAAACCAAAAATGCTTTAAAGGTGTACTACATTTTTTTTTTTAAAGAGAAGCAACACTCAGGAAATTCTTCCTATTTCTTAATGTGTTGCTTTTTTGGAAATTGGATAGTGGAGAGATGAAAGGTGGGGAAAGATGAAGGGCTTTAAACATGTCATATCACTACACTGCGAAAAGGAAGAATGATAAATAATTGCCAACATTTAAATATTATAATTGTACACTGGAAACAATGAACATGATTTGAAATCTATTTAATATTTGTTGCAAAGTAGCTTTTCAGTTTGTTCTCGGGGGGGGTTTTTTTTTAATCTTTTAAATCAGCAAAAATAGTAAACTAAACGGAAATATTTTAGAAATCTCTTTAAATAGAGACGGAGGAGATTAGAAAAATAAACAAAAATCTAAAAATAGAATATTTGTGTTTGTTAGTGTTGTCAATAATATACAATAACAAAAAAAGCTAATAGGAAAGAAAACTGCAATTTAGCTGCATTAGATTCGAGGCCATACTTGGGTGTGATCGCTAAACGGTCATGACTTAGTATTGTTACGTTTGTAATGTAAGATGAGCGCATGTTTGATTCTTGCAGCCGCAGGTAGTTGTAAAATTTATCATATAGAGACAATCTGACAATTATAAGACACAAATAATAATACAATTTAAATGGAAAATCACAGATGAGCCTGTCCATAAAAAGGCAGAAACTAATCTAGTCTGATTTAAAAATTAATAGTGTTTATAATTTTTAGGGAAAAACTTTTATTCTTCTTCTTAACCTCAACATTTCTAGATTTTTATTTTATTTTTTATTACTCGGAATTGCCGCCATTATTGTTTCAAGTAGAGATGGGCATTAGTGAATTTTGACTCACAGTCAAGAGCGAAAAATTCTACTAACGAACATTTTTGTCTTCTCACACTCACTCACGTTCAATTAACTAAATTTAGATTTTACTCTCACTCCCGAGTAATCACTCGTAATTCACATGAATCACGGAAATTCACAAAATTTAATTTTATAAAAACAAAAATTAATTTGATGAGATAGGCGTGCCAGAGAAGATTAAGCATACTTTTCTAAAAATTATAACTACATTGTAAATTTTTATTGAATTAGACTGCGCAGTTTCTGGTAACACAACCTTCATCAGTAATCCTTTTGACAATACTGTAATTATTTGTTATGGTTTTTATTGTTTGATTGCATCTATATGAAATGTTTATTTATTAAATGCAATCCTGACCGTGGCTTGAACCTGCTTTCTTTGCCACATGCACTTCGCACTACACTTTAGACAGGCGCTTTAACCGCTTGATCTAAAGTAAGGTCGATTTTTGCTGTGGCTTAAAACCAGTTTCAATTACACGGGGTCGATTTTACATTTAATTGTAATTGCAGAAGATAGCTAAGACAAACACCACAACAATTCACAATCGTTAGAAAATCATATGTAATCTAATTTCCACTGTTTCCCAAATTTTGTGAGTTAGTGACAACTATGATGAATTTTTTGTACATACGGTAGTTTGGCTATTCACGTAGTTAGGGAAGAGTTGCCAGGGAGCAAATTTTGATATGTTTTATTGGGGATTTTTTGAATTTTATTCATCGTCTTCTTAGACAGTGTGCAATTAATACTATAATTAATATGCACATATTTTTCAATTGTTTGAAATTTGAATTTAGAAATTTAGGTAAATTGTGCATGTTAAACAAAAATTGCTATGAATATTTAATTTTCGCATTTATTTTGTGACTATTTAAAAAACCCAGAAAGACTAAATCGGTGAACAAATTAAAAGAAGCAATCATTATTTGGTGAATTTCGACTAACACACTCTCTTCATGTAAAAACTTGACTCACGAAGAATTTTTTTACTCACGCGTGATCGCGTGAGATTTCAAGCTTAATTGCAGTTGCATTAATATTATAGGTATATAATAATGTAGAACACCTTTAAAGCATTTTTGGTCTAAACACACTGGTACACAGAAGAAACAGTTGGCACCAACACTGGAATTTGTAAATTCAAATAAACTTCTTTTTAAATTCAAATTTATTTCGAAGAATTTTTTTTTTTGCATTGTAGTTTTTCACATGAAAATTCTTTAAAACCAAAAATTCAAAATTACAAAAATTTCAACAAAAGGGTGTTTGTATTTACAAATCATCATTGTTAGTGCCAAATTAAAATAAGCTCTATGACACTTGTTTAATATTACAAACAGAATTTTGTAATTTACTTCTGTGTATTTGAATTGAATTTTTTTTGTTGGTTTGTAATGAAACCTTATTTCTTTGAATGAATTACATTTAATTGAATGTACTTTTTATTTCAAATCTAGTTAAAGGTAATTACAAAAAATTTATATTTAAGAAAATAAAACGTTTAATTTTTCATTTGTTTTAAACATTTAGTATTCAGAACACTATATTTAATCAGTGGTTCTGAATTTTATAAATCTGAAATCTGATATATAAACTGCAACTTAAACTTCGATAACGTGCAAAATTTTATTTTTGGTCTTTGTGGTGTAATGATTAGCGCGTCGGACTGTTACACAGATGGACCCGGGTTCGATCCCCGGCGGTTACAACATCAATTTAGAAAAATAATATGTATGAGTTTCTATCATACGTATCGCAGCGTGCACCTTTGGTGTTCCCATAGCACTTAACAAAATCGTAGTAAATTAATAAATCAGGGCTATGAACAAAAAAGCTTCAATAAGTTCGCCAACTCTCTATCAATTGGCAAGCAACAACTGTTCTTAGACTTATCATCTCACGCAATAACAGTTTTGCTATGCTTAAAACCCTTCATCTTTCCGCACCTTTCATCTCTCCTTTGTCGCCTTTCCAAAGAAAGCTTAACATTATTAAATAGGAAGAATTTCCTGAGTGTTGCTTCTCTTAAAAAAAAGAAAAAAATTATAAGTCGGCTCAATCCATTTTTTTTTACATGATGGATGGAAGCTTTTTACAAATCTCTCGCCTGATACCAAAATTGGTGTGAATTTCTAGGCATCCCAAAATGGGGCACAAAAACCCTCAGTTTTTCGGTTTCTCTTTGACAATACAGTGGACGAAATAATTATAAGTTCACAAAAGACATTGTGATTTTTTTTCCAAAATATTTTGCAATTTTTAAAAATTTTTGCTACCAATTAACAATAACAGTAATTTCAGCAGATACCAAAACCCTTTCGACCCATTTGCTGCAATTTTTGCTGGATTTTTAATGATTTTTAAAAATATTTCATTGTTTGCCTTCGAAATAAATATAAGTTCAGTGATGTTAAACTCTTTAACCTTATGGAAAAATAAAAAGTTAACTTTTTCTGTGAGCTCTAAATGTTAACGAATTTTACTGAAACTTGGCTTATCGAGTTTTTAGACATTAAAAAAAATAGGGGCAACATCGTGAACGTTCCAAAATCCAATGTTCACCTTTTTTTATATAAGTTGAAACAAGAAAATTAAAAACTTTCGACACTCTTTTCAGATCATGGCCTTTCAAATTTCATTGAACTTGGTATTAATATTCTCCTAGAAAATGTGAAGTTTACATATTTTTTCTTTTTTCGCTTTTAGTCGTTGCTCAAAATTAGGGGTTTTTTAACAAACGTGTAAAAACTATACAATGTTTGAATTATCTTAACGAGGAACTGAAACTTCATGCACTAAAAAATTTTTTTTTTTTATAAAGGGTCCGCCAAATAACTTTTTTTTTTTGAACTCCTGAACCAATTGGACTTTGTATGGCGTCATACCAAGGTCTTTATGCAAAATTCTTTTCAATGATGTCTCCGCAATGTTCAATTGTTGAAAACGACGTTGAATTGATGTTGATGGCGCTTCATCACAGACACTTTCTGCCACAGCAGCAATATTCTCGGGTGTACGCACTGTTTTTGGCGTTTCACGCTTTGGTTTATCGATGAGGATGCCAGTTTCTTTCACTTTTTTCATAAGATAACGAACATACGGAACATATTCGTTCAGCGGAAGGATAAAACTAATTATCTGTCAAATCAGACATGAGCTAAGTGTTACCATTCACGAAATAAGCACTAGTTAAAAAAAAAAAACGTTAGATGGCGGACCTTTTAGCTTATAATATGCATGAAAAATCTTAAAATATTTACTAAAAATTAAAAAAATATTTATGAACTTCAAATTTTTTAAAACCAAAAAGCTTCGAAGAAAAATAACAAAAAACGTGAAAAGAGAGGGATTTTAAATTAATATTTTACATGTTTTTAGATTATTTTAATCAATTTGCAAGTTAGTTTGTGTTTTTTGTTATATTAAGTGTGTTCGATAACACAAAAATTTTTAAAAATTTGTAAAAGTTTTTACTGGAAGGTGTTCGTTTACACAAATACTCAGTAAAAAATAGTAAGAACAGAGATTCAAATGACAGGTTGTTGACAAAAAACTTACAAGTTTTTACTGGATAAATTTTTGCCAGTAAGAATTTGTAAGAAAAAAAAACATATGATTGAAAAAATATGCTTGCATTTTTAGTAAACAAAAAAAAATATTACATTAAATTTTAATTGTCTATGGATTTAAAGTGCAAAATATTAAAGAATTAACTATGGAAGAAATTAAAAAACATTCTAAATTATTTCTGGTCGAAAATTTCAATTAACTTTTATCTTTTCCATAATGACCAGTTAATTTTTTTTTTAATATTTGGTATTTAAAATTTTCCGTTCGTTTACTTTTTTGTAAATTTGTCTTACTCTCTGTAATTTTGTTACTGAGTAATTTTTACTGGACTTTACTGGGAAAGTAATCGAACACACTTATTATCTGCCTACGTTTGGCACAATTAACACAAAATTTTAATTATTTATATTGAAAAATACTCACTTGAAAATTTAAATTAACAAATTTTTCTTTTTTCAATTCATAACGAGCTTCCAACCTCCGTATATTTACAAAAATAAAGCAAATCAAGCTAGGTTGATACTAGTATTTCGATCTGGCTAAAGATCTCATCAGAACTCGAAGTTTTAGAAAAGCTAGAGCATCTATAATAGGCAGAACTGTAACAAAAAACCTATTAATTATCAATTTTGCTCCATTTTTGTCTTCTTAGTAATCAAGCACGTGGTTAGGGTCTTTTCCTAACAAGCATCATGATGTTACTAAACTTTGAAGACCAAAAATGTTATATTTATATAAAAAATTTTTAGTTTTTACTCTGGCTCAAGTAATATTTTTTACAGTTTTATTAGTTTTTTGTTTTTATATACATCGAGATTATTTTTATGTTATTTTCAATTCATAACGAGCTTTCAACCTCCGTTTATTTACAAAAATAAAGCAAATCAAACATATTAGCTAGGTTGATACTAGTATTTCGATTTGGCTAAAGATCTCATCAGAATCCGAAGTTTTAGAAAAGCTAGAGCCTCTATAATAGGCAGAACTTTAACAAAAAACCTATTAATCATCAATTTTGCTTCATTCTTGTCTTAATCCCCACCTGCATTTAAAATTTAAGAGAACTCTTAATAGGGCTTAAGCAGAATGGATAATTTTTTTGGCGAAATATAAAATAAAATTGAAAGTGATTGTTTTTAAAAAACTAAAAATAATTATATAAAAATATGCATTTAAGGCAAAATCAGTAAAAGCAAAATACGTAAATATATTCTATACAAATATGCATTTAAAGCAAAATATGCTAAAATATGCATTTATAGGAAAATATGCAAAAATATGCAATAACAAATCGATGCCATTTTGAGGCGAATTCTTTGATTCGCAAAGATAATTTGTTTTTTCTTTTCTCAGACTTAAGAAAAAAAAACATGCATTTGCATGAACTTCCGGTCCCTGATCATAACTTTTGAATGCGTCAACAGAAAATTAAAAATTTGTTGTCATTTTACATATCAAATCGTCTTCTTTAAACAGTGTTGCACAAAAATAAATTTTTTTTCGCGGAAGGATAACGAAATTGAAAAAAATACCCTTAATTTGCGAATATCTCAAAACACCCATAATTCATTTTTATGAAATTTATTTTGCAATTAATTCAAAGTATAAAATTAATTCAACGTATAAAAATTTTAAGTTGGAAATCAGAGGGGTTCAAAAATAAACGTAATTTTTCTGAAAGTACGAGTATATTTGAAATTTAATAAAAAAAAATTTGCTTATTCACATAGTACACTACGACAAATTGCATTATTCGCCACTCGTGGGAAAATCGATATGCTTATTAAACAGGAGACCAAATGTAGTTAAACTGGGTACTTAGATTTTCGTTATCACATCCTATGTCCTTACAAAAGAAAATTTTAAAGTTAAATTCTAAACTAATTATTTAAATATTTGTACTCATTAAATGATGCCAATATGGACATCAGATGTAAAAAAATAATCCCTTCTGTTGCTCAAAAATATTTATCGTAATATCTCAGGGCCAAAAATTTTAAAAATGTTCTTTTAAAAAATTTATCCATCAATATCCTTGATTGTTTATTTAAATATTTTTTTTTCTCGAAAAATAACCCCTAATTTGCGAATATCTCAAAAAACCCATAATTAATTTTAATGAAATTTAATTTGCAATTAATTCAAAGTATCACTTACAACATATACAAATTTCAAGTTGGAAATCAGAGGGATTCAAAAATAAACGGAGTTTTTCTGAAAGTATCCTTAAAATTTAATAATAAAAACTTTGCATATTCACATAGTGCACTACGACAAATTGCAATATTTTTTGCCACTCATGGGAAAATCGATATGCTTATTAAACAGGAGACCAAATGTAGTTAAACTGGGTACTCAGATTTTCGTTATCACATCCTATGTCCTTACAAAAGAAAGTTTAATTAAATTCTAAACTAATTATTGAAATATTTATACTCATTAAATGATGCCAATATGGACATCAGATGTAAAATAATAATCCCTTCTGGTCCGCAAAATTATTTTTCGTAATATCTCAGGGCCAACAATTTTGAAAATTTCCTTTTATTTGATCCTTCAATATCATTGATTGTTTTAAATAAGTTCGTCAAAAGAAAAAGTTCATATTAAAGGTTTGACTGTACTGTAATACATACTCAAATTTCAACCTTCTAGCTTTTCTTTCATTAATCATTAAAATGAAAATTTTATTATCTAAAATTTTATAAAACATTCTCCAGTGTATAAAATGTCTCCAACGGTAAATTTCTACAAATTGCAACATGAGATCTGGAAGTGATTTTTTGTCACGCCTTACAAACATTTATACTTCCTGGTCCCATTAAATAACGTTATTCGATGTTTAAGTCTTTTATATCAGTCTAGTTTCAAAAAAATTATATTAAATCTTTTAAATCTTCTTCTTCTTTAGATAAAAAAAAACAATATTAAATTTTCGTTTCTCAATCATTATAACATAATAAATCTGGCAATTTTTAAATGTTCCATAGAAACCATAAATAAATTGAATTGCATTCAGAGAGAAATGATAAATGAAGTAGAACTTATCATATCCGTACAGCTTAAAAAAAAGGAAAAAAAAAAACATCTATATCCTTATGATTTTCATATTTTCTTTTTAATGGCAGATTAAAAAACGAATACAAGAGAAATAAAATATTTGTTGTGTGTGTGTTGGTTGTTATAAAAGAATGTCTTTCTTTTTTGGGCAATCCATCTTTGTTGCTGCAATCTGGATGGAAAATGAAATCTTATGTATTTTTATGTGCTTGAATTTACTCATAATTTCTTATGGAACACAACATGTCTTCTTAAAATATAAAATAAAATGTTAAAAAAAAAAATGATAAAGATTTGTAAGAACAGAGCACAGTGCGCCTGAGGCGATTTAGATAAAATTTGCGTGTTACTCCAATCTAAAAGCGGAATCTTTTTCTAGATGGTCTACAAACTATTTTCCAATGAGTGCGCCCCGGTAGGCTAGTTGGTAGCGTGCTGGCTTATCAGAGCGGGGGTCGTGGGTTCGATTCCCACCAGAGGCACTGGTCTGTTTTCGCTACAACGCGCCGAAGGCCATAGTAGCTAGTGCTCGGTTAGGGTAATAGTATATAATTTGTAATTATATGAGTATTAATTAATTTTCAAAATTTTGCTTGTTTTTAGTTTAAGTGCCCTTATCTAATTTGATAGCAATTTTAGGAACGATTCAGATACGTGAGCTGAGTCCCGATTTTTTTTTTGTCAGTCACGCTAGATATAATTTGTCCCGAACAGATAAGTAATTTTTGAGAAAATTTACCTTTAAGCCTTGCCGCCTCCAAAGAGAGCGTGTCTGGCCAAAAAATTTTATTCTCGACTCGAATCGCATCCAAATTTTTTATTAAAATCGGTGAGGTTCACCTAAACTAATGAAGGCCAAATTTTGTAAATTTTGATTGGTGGCGAAAAAAGTCGCCAACTAGAAATTTGTCTCAAAAAGGGTAGAACTTTTATTGTTGCTCTCATGTCTTATCTATTATACAGAAATACAGAGTTTTTATTTTGTTTTTCATTAATTTTTAATTTTCAAGTAAAATAACACGCTCCCTTCCCTGGAAAATAAAAATGCATATCATACTAAAGAAGATTTCATAAGCTTTCCAATGGTATATTACTTGCCGCAAACACAGATAAGTAATTTTTGAAAAAACAATTTAACTCTTACGATTTGCCGCCTCCAAAAGAGGGTGTGTCTACAAAAAAAAAAAAAAATCTAGACTGCATACGTATCTGAATCGTTCCTTATTTCTTTTTATCAAATTCGATGAGTTGGCCCTAAACTAAAGTCTGGCCAAATATAGAAAATGTTGATTTACCGCGAAAAAAGCGCCACCTAGAATTTTTTCGTTTTCGTTGGAAAATGGTTTTTATTTCATCGAGAAGCAGAATCCGTTTTCATATTGGAGATACACCCAAAATTTATTTAAATTGACTCAAGCGTACCGTGAAAGATTCATACGGACACAAATCCAAGTAATACCGACACACTTAAATGAATGTTGTGTACAGCACATGTGTGTGTTGGTGTGTCAACTCAAGAACATAAAAAGGATTCATGTGCATTCATTTACAAAAAAATAAATATAAAAAATTTCATTTGATACTGGTCGATTTTACATTTGTTGCTTGTTTGTTTGCCTTTCCCCTTTCCTGCTTAATATTTTGTCATTGCAATATCAGCATAAATTGAATTTTTACAATGTTTGGATTACACCGTTTCCAAAATTATTATTATTTAATGAAATATGTTCTAACATAAAAAAACAACTCAAAATTAAATACTCTCACTCAGGAAAGAAATTTATTTTCCAAACTGAATTTCGATCCCGACCGAATCGTTCGTTTGACTTAAGCATAATAAGGCCCTAATTCAGTTAGGACAGTAGTTGAATTTAAATTCGTTTGCAACAATAATTTTTTTCTGGATACATGTTTGCTGTTTTTTATGACTTATTGAAATCATGAATTCACAAGGGAATGTTTGGTAGTGTGAGGCATTACCTGGTTTTTGAGCTATATAAAAAAGTGAAATATTTCAAATCAAAACAGAGTAGCTTCTAGTCAAACTTTTTGGCCATCTTTTATTAGTTCAGATTCATTTCTTATTGGCAATTCATATAAAAAAACTAATTATAAAACGAGTTTCCAACTTACGTTAGAGGCTTACTTTAGCGTTCATAACAGCTGAAGTGATCCATTAATTTAAATACAATTTTTAGAAATTATATTTAAAAATGTTAAGTTTTCTTTGATCTTCTTTTATTAAATTCTTCTAAGTATAAGTTTTTAATTATTAAAACAAGTTTTTCAAATTGTAGTAATTGTTTCCTGAAGAAGTCACCCAATGTGGAGACGAAATATTGGAAATAAATAATTAATAAATAAATGATATTAAGCTCGTTTAAACTAAGAAGAATTAAATGATATTTAAATTAAAATTTCATTAGAACGTTTTATGTAATAATAAGTTCTATCAGTGGCCCTTTATCGAACAGATGAGGCATCACATTAGCGAACAAATTATTTTTATTAAAATTGTGCATAAAATCTTTACCGATTTAAAAAATTTGATTTGGAATATTCGTTTAAACTCTTTTGTTATTCAGCTGGACATTTTTCAACCAAATTTTTTAATTATTTAATTTTCATTAATATTTGTATTTTTTTTTGCCTTAAAGCGCTCTAGGAAATATTGTCAACCAAAGTTGAAACTTTGACAGTGTTGAAGAATTTTTAAATTTAAGTTTTTTATACTTTTGCGGACAAATCTTGATTCGAAAATAAATGAAAAATTTAAATTTTTTTAAGTAAACCGTAATTTAATTTTTTTTGGAAAAATATCGTGGTTTTTGGCCATTTTTTAAAATTGCCATATGGAAACTCTGAAGATATAATTTTTTTAAATTTAGTTATTAATAAAAACCATCCATTATTTATGTTTTGAGTAAAAATGGGATATTTTAGACTTTTTGTAATTAAATCGTCCGATCGGTCAAATTTTCAAAAAATTATATACAATCGATGAACTAATTTCTATCAAAAAATACGTTTTCACATTTTATGATCAACATAGCAACCAAGAACATACAAGATTTGGCAATTTTATATTTAAAATTTTTTTTTTGGAAGATTAGGCAACTCTGGATAGCAAATTGTCCACAATTTTTTATTCGCGAGTACAGTGAATATTTTGAATTATTTTAGTATTTTTAAACCACTTTAATTTTAGGATTTATGTGACATGCAACAGGACCAGTGGGAAAATAATTATCGAGTGGGTAGGTGTACGTATCGTAGAACTGGAGAACAGCTTTTGATGGAAAACTAGTCACATATTAAGTGCAATATGTGCTGTTACTGAGGTAGTTCGAATGGATTACATTTGTGAAGTACCACTACACTGGTCTAGGGAGTACATGTCGCCGGGTATGCGAAAAGTAATTAGCAAATAACCTTTTACTTTTTATTCACCGTGTGTCATATTATATACGAGTTGCTAAATTGTCCGTCCGGAACCAGTCACTAAACTACCCAAAAACAGTGTTCACAAAACCTTCAAAAAGGCACAACAAAAATCCATTTTAAAATAAGTTTACCAACTTGTCAATGTTTTGTCACCACTACTATAGTCACGTAAGTGGTCATTTCACACAAATTAACACTTTTTGGTACACCACAATTTTGGTTTCACCAGTTTCGTGACGTGCCACCCAATCATATATCACAAAATCGTCACTTTGAATCAATCGACCCTTCATTTTCCGCAGGTTACAAATAGAGATACTACACTTCCTACGCCTTTTAGCAACAAAATATCGAACTCGGGAAAGCAAATGAAAACATTTTTTTTTGCACTAAAAACTAATTGCAACATGTTTATAAAAAATTGTTGCTTAGAGCACTCGCTTTATTTTGATTATATTCTGTTATTTTCTATTAAAATTTTATATATTTTAATATTATCTTGCTGATTTTAGCGGTAAAAATTTTAGCGAAATATATAAAAATTTTAATTGTGAAAGGCGTGGTAGAGAAGATAGAGTGTATTTTCTAAAAATCATAACTACATTGTAAATTTTCAATTTTCTGAATCAGACTGCGCAGTTTCTGGTATTGAACCTTCGTCAGTGACCCTGTTTTTTGAATAATGTAATATTTGTTATGTTTTTATTTGTTCGATTGCGTCTATATGAAATTTTCTGTGCAATCACTGAACGTGGTATAGATAAACTGAATGCTAATGCCACATGCACTCGCACTACACGTTAGACAGGGCGCTTTAGCGCACTGATCTATCGTCAGGTCGAGATATGTTGTGATTAAAACTATTTTTTTTCAATACACGGTGTTTTTGTTCTTGCATACATAATCTCAGAAGTACAACTCCAACACAACACAACAGTTCTATTTTTAGAAACTTACCTAACTCTAATGTCCACTGTTTTCCCATATGTTGGAAGTGATGCCACATCTATGATATATTCTTTGTATATTCGATAGATGGTGCTTACGTAGTTAGGGAATTGCCAGAGAGCAAAGTTTGATTTTTTGTTTGAGTTTGAATTTTAATGTCTTTTTCAGACAATTGCAATTAATACTGTAATTAATATGCAATTTTATTTAATTTTAATTGTGAAAGGCGTAGTAGAGGAGAATGAGTGTATTTTCTAAAAATCTTAACTACATTGTAAATTTTCAATTTTCTAAATCAGACTGCGCAGTTTCTGGTATTGAACCTTCGTCAGTGACACATGATATATAATATCATGAAAATTATTCAAGTTCGATGCTATACTCTATATTTCTTTATTAGGATATTGTCATAACAAATAATCTATAGCGTTTTTGTTTTCAAATTTATTAATTGACCACTTTCAGGAATGTGTTGATAGATATATTTCCCGAATTTTCTAGGTTCTGATGATGGGAACCTGGAAAATTCCCGAAATAGATCTATCTACACATTTCTAAAAGTGGTACATTAATAAATTTGAAAACAAAAACTCTATAGATTATTTGTTAGGACAATATCCTAATAAAGAAATATAGAGTATGGCCTCGAACTTAAATAATTTTCATGATATTATATAATATTATATATAATTTTTTAAGGTATTTAAACAAGATTTTCCACGATATATATTTTAAACGATACCAATTTTTACATAATTATTTATGTTTATGGCGCTCAATGCAGATAGTCTTTCTACTCCTGGCCTATGCCCATTAGAGCGGCATATTTTTGTATGAAGAAAAACTGTTTTCGGGAAATTAAAATTTATTGTTCAGATTATTGTAGTACTAGATTAAAAAGTTATTTGGGAAAATTTCTCTAAATTGATTTAATAAAAATATGTCTGGGACACATAATTTTTATTAATCTTGGCATGCTAAATAGTGGTGGTAAGAAAATGAGTAGTGGGTATCGAGTATTTGTCTTTTTTTTGGATACCCGATACTTAAAAGCAACTTCCCGATATTTTCAGAGTTGTAATTTGGACAGAAAAACAATACAAAAGCTAAAAGAATTATTTTTAAAATTTGAATTTTCAATAAAAAGTGAAAATTTTCATAAAGATTTTGTAAAAAATTAAAGTGAATTTTAAACTTAAAACCCGTTCAGTAAGTAACGAGTAGTATCGAGTAGTCAAATTAAAAATATCGCGTGGTATGGTGTAATAAAAAGTAACCAAATTTACCAGTACAAATGCTGAAGACGAATAAAAATTAATGGCGGAGACCTAGTCCAAAAATAATCTCAATAAAAATTGATCAAAATCGAAAGTTAAAAAGCATTCCGCTCTAATGCCGATGTAGTATAATTTGTTCCGAAACCTGTTGTTTTGAATGCTTATTTTTTTTACTGGGCTTAAGGCATTCCCTTACTGTAAGTTAAACGTAAAAAAAACATACATAACTCAAATGGTGTTGCATGCGGCACTTACAACAACAGTTGTGTAAATGGAATTTTGTTTCCCTCTACCTTTCCTTCACTGCTTCATCATTAACATTTTGTTCCTTTTTTTTGAGGTTTTTAAGGTTTTTTTATCGACAAAGTTGCTGTCCATACATATTTCGTATATTTTTCTTGCACTCATTTTTATTTGTAGGATTAAATAGTTTTTGCTTCCTGGTTATATCTGGCATGGGCCATGTAGCATGGCAAAGGTTGTTGTTAATTTTTTTTATCATTTTCAAAATTTCTTTTTACTACCACTACAACTACAACTTCTCTCGTAATACATCTTGTCCTGACCACAGTAAATACAAACCGCACATAAACATTGATTGAATATCCCTATCCATCCATCCATCCAACAATTTGAAATTCTTGCACGTCTATGACATTAAATACTCGTTTGTATACAATTTTCTTTACTTCGTTTTCATGCTTTACTCCGAGATGTCTATAGGTTTTGAACTTCTTTTATTTAGTTGGTAAATGTGTTAGTTATTTTGAATGGTCGGTTGGTCGGTCGGTCGATAGATCGATTCCATTTGATTTGGTTTGATGGTTGTTGACTATAAATTTTCGTTTCCTGATGTTGTCTTGGTGTTAAATTTTTTTCTGTTGTTGCTTGCAACTGTGGGCTTTAGATATCCTGTTTATTGGTGGTTAAAAGATTGGTCAAAATTGTTTTTTGTTTTTATTTATTTCTTTTTGTTTAGTTAACTTTGTATTCTAGTTTTGAAAATTAACTACTGAATTGTCGTTTAGTAACTTACAAGGGAGGAATACTGACCCACAAATCTTAATAGACGTTGAATACTTTGTAGAGAAGAACATTTTTTTTTTTTTTTTAAAGAGAATCAACACTCAGGAAATTCTTCCTATTAATTAATGTGTTGCTTTCTTTGGAAAGGGGATAGTAGAGAGGTGAAAGATGGGTAAAGATAAACGGCTTCTAACATTTTATATAATAACATTTTAGGAGGCACATTTGTTTTTAGCGGCCCAATCTCTCGTTTATTCGTTACTAAGAAGGGAATCCCCCAAACGCTTACACGCCGATTTGAATGAAACTCGGATATGTTGTAGAGAATCAGAATTTAGGATGTACGTGTTATCTATGTGCCAGCTCGTAGGTTTAAGGGTTAAGAAGTGGTTTCAAAAATAACCCATTTTTTTTTGGAAAGAAGGGAATCCCCCAAACGCTTACACGCCGATTTGAATGAAACTCGGATATGTTGAAGAGAATCAAAATTTAAAATGTACACACAGAGAAAAATTTAGCCATTTTCCAATTAAAATTAGTTTGTTACGACTGAAATCGGTTGGTACAACTGAAAATTGACTTTCACAATGAAATACGCTTAATACAACTAAAATTTAGTTAGAACAACCAAAATATTCCGAAATCACATTTGATTATGATTGTACTAACAGAATTTATTGCTTGTAGCCACCAAAATACAATTTTCTATTCGGATGGCACTTTATTTTTCTGTCTGTACGGGTTTTTTATGTGCCATCTCGTAGGTGTAAGTGCTAAAAAGGGGTTTAAAAAATTACCCATTTTGTCAACGTTAGGACATCATTCTAAGCCAGGACTTTCTGTACCAGTACTTTTATTATTTTTGCGGTTGTACATTTTGTAAATCGAGTATTGGCAAAGCACTTTTTACTACCGTTGGTAGTGCATTTTAAATAAGTGTTTTTTTTGCCAGCAATGAAAATGAAAATTATTCAAGTTCGAGGCCATACTCTATATTTCTTCATTAGGATATTGTCCTAACAAATAATCTATAGAGTTTTTTGTTTTCAAATTTATTAATTGACCCTTTCAGGAATGTGTTGATAGCACTTTATTTGTTGAACCATTGGCAAAGAGTGCTTTGGCAGTTCTTGATTTTCCAGACCATCGGCAATTTCTCGCTGGGTATTTGCATGTAATTGCCCATATGTTGTTACAAGTGTTGGCAACAAGTGCTTTCCCAACCCCAAAATTATAACATAATTAGACTGTTCAAAAAGTGATGAACAAGCACTGAGGAAACAAAATGTCCAAAGTTGGCAAAATTTTGGTAAAACCATGAAATTGGTGGTCTACAAATAGTTTTTCCAAAACAAAATTAAAAATAGTTCGTTTATAATTTTTTAGGTCTCGTCGGTATTCGAACCCTGTCCGCCAGATTGACAGCCTAAAAAGTAAATAAATTATAACTGCTGGGTAACAGCTGTGTGCTGAAATATGTGTGCACTATCATAAGGGTTGTTGGAATCAACTTGCCAGTGTTGAAAAAAAAAAATTGTCTTAAAAGAGCTTTTCCAAAAACAAAAATCATTTTTATACCTATTAAAAAAAAATATTAAAAAGTATTCAAAAATCACAAAAAATGTGTATGCCTGGAATCGAGATCGAACTCGGATCCTTCCGACTACAAGTTTGTTTAAACAAAGTATCGTCTTTTTTTTTTTAAATAAATGCTTTACCAGTTGTTAGATTTTTGAGCCGTTGGCAATTTCTCACTAAATAACACTGGGAAAGCACTTTTTACCAACTATGGGGAATGAACCGGTCCTGCGTGTGCCACAGGATCGGTCCCTTCGTGCCAGATACCTATTCTATGTAAACAACTGTCAACTTTAACATTGTCTTGTCATAGGAGGGGGTCATTTGTCCTACTTTAAACCACATAGTGGCATGCCACAGGACTAACCAAAGATGGGCATACCACAAGAGGCATGTCGTATAAAATAAAGGGGCATGTCGTATAAAATAAACGAAAACTAAACAGCTTCCAATGGGTAAAATTCTGGCCAACTGCCTTTTTCTTGTAAATTCTGGTTAAGTGGTATGTCCTCCCTTTACCAGTCACAGGATTTTTAATTTTAGGACAATTGACACTGCCACTTCAGTATTAAATTATACCAGTCCTGTGATAAGTCCTTCTTTAACCAGTCACTTTAGGTCAATTGACTCCTCATTGCCCATAGGGAGTCTTCTCAGCCAATTCTTTGTCAATAATTTTTTTTGTGTGTACCACTGAAATGTAGCATATATATGATGTTTATATCAAAGTATATATAAAACAAATACTGGCAAAACGCATTTTGGAAATGCTGGTAAAAAGTCTTAAACAAGAGTAGTAGCGAGTGGTATGCCAGTGCTTGATTTGTTGTACTACTGGCAGTTTCTGACCGAGTACTTAAGTCGTGGTTTTACTGGTTCACAAAAACAATTCACTTCTTAAAGGTAAAATGCATTTTTTTTTTAAATCTGTGGTTTAAACCACTATATTTAAATAAACTGGTTTTCTAAAATTTTTTAAAAAAGATATGTTAATAATAAATTATTCTTCTATACCGTTGCCAAAGACCTATGATGTACTCCTGCATGTTTTTGCGTTATCGGATTTTTATTTAAATTTTTCACATTTTTATTCATAACTCAGATTACCGTAAGGGCTCCATATAGGAATTTTGACACGGCATAGGGAAATAATTTATAATTATTTTTTAAATACAACTTTTTGAACCGCGGATTTAATTTGTGTGCACTAGTTGTATTACAGTTTCAGTAGCTATAAAATGAGCTATCAATAACTCTCGTAGCTTAAGCCGTTAAAAAGATATGGAATATTATGCACGACTACGATTTTAAAATTTTCGAATATTTTTCATATTTCGAAACTCGATATTTCAAGATCCGCTGGGACTAGATGTCCTGCATTTGGACGAGGTTATGGCTATATCTTCTATACCAAGTTTGGGTCAAATCAAAAGGGGT
The DNA here is from genome assembly GCA_021234595.1 of Delia radicum. Taxonomy (NCBI): domain Eukaryota; kingdom Metazoa; phylum Arthropoda; class Insecta; order Diptera; family Anthomyiidae; genus Delia; species Delia radicum. The sequence continues at coordinate 224,227,436 of CM037851.1, forward strand.
GGAGGAAATCGAGTGGTTGATTTTATATGTTTTCAATCTAAGTGACTTAAGTCAGGTTATGAAACGAAAATTTGGAAATATATACAATTATTTAAACTTAAAATTGCAGGATTGCATTTAATAAATAAACATTTCATAAAGATGCAATCAAACAATCAAAACCATAACAAATAACTACAGTATTGTCAAAAGGATTACTGATGAAGGTTGTGTTACCACAAACTGCGCAGTCTAATTCAATTAAAAAAAATTTACAATGTAGTTATGATTTTTAGAAAAGTATGCTTAATCTTCTCTACCACGCCTTTCTTAAAAAATTTTAATTGACTTGAAAAGTCATTTAATAAAATTATATTTCAGCCTTTAGACATTTTAAAACTAAAAATCTACTAGAAATTAGTTTAAATTCTGAAACATCGATTAAATAGTATTTGATGTGTTCTTAATTTTAAATAGAACTTTTTAATACAATATGAAGCGTTTCATAATATTTATGAAACATTTCATAAAAATGGATAATACTTTCATATAAATTTATGAAACTACGTCATCATATTTATGAAAATCAATGAAGTTTATCATAATAAGTTTGATATAATTTTTATTAAAAATAAAAATTTAGTTTTTTCGATATCAAAATCAATATCCAATCAAACTTATAAAAAAGACAAAGTACAATCTTGTTTACTCCCCCTTTACATCTTGTTTTTAAACAAAACAAAACAAGCATGAAAATAAAAAGGTGCACATAACAAACAGGTTTTCAATTTATTTTTGATCAATGGTGATAATCTTTAACATCGTGTTTATATATTTAGTGAGAAAACTAGTTTATATGAATGTTTGATGTTTTGCATCGGATTGTCACTTCTTTCAAAACGTGTTCTGACGATGAGAACCTAGAAAATTCCCGAAATAGAACTATCAACACATTCCTGAAAGTGGTTAATTAATAAATTAGAAAACAAAAACTCTATAGATTATTTGTTAGGACAATATCCTTATAAAGAAATATAGAATTTGGCCTCGAACTTGAATAATTTTCATTTTCATCGTTTTTCATAATATTTATAAAGTTTTTCATTAATATGATTAAGCTTTTTCCCTGAGTGAAGACATAAATAAATATTTTCTTTCTTTTTATTTTGCAGAGTCTTGGTTTTCCTTTGGCTTCCTTAGTGGCCGTAAATCGCACTCATGCCGAATTACGTTACCTATTGGGCTCAGTATGTCCAGAAGATAAAACTGTTAAATTATCGTCAAGAATTGAATTTTATTGTGATATGAGTGCTGGTCGTGTAAGTATTTAAACAAATATAATCTATGGGAATTTAAATTTAAAAAAAATTTCATATGGCTTTATTCTTTCAATTCATTACACAGTGCAACACGAAAAAAATAACCATATACTGACACCACTACGTGATAAAAGACTTAAAAAAAAGACCCGTGTCTCCCAATTTTTCCCAAAGTCATCTCCTTTTTTGTTTATGGGCCGCCAAAGATTTGGGGCCTCGGTATCATTTTCGCAAAAAAGTGATCATTTTCTCAGGCTCATATCTTGCAAACCGTTCAGAATTTCGATTTACTCTCTATGGCAAAGTTGTAGCTCTGGTCATAAAGAACAAAAATTGCGAACATATAAAATCAAAAAAACTTCACCTTCCAGATCAAAATCGGAAAAAACTTAAAAAAATTCGATTTTTTTTTACCTTTTTTCCCGTGTTTAGGTCCATAGGTAGCAAACCGTTCAAAATTCAAGGAAACAATCAACTACAAAAATTTACCTAAGATCTCAATAAACAAATTTCTAGAACATATAAACTTCCTGGGAATTGGGTTTGCTACCTATGCACCTGAACAGGAGAAAAAAGGAAAAAAAAAATGAAATTAAAAAATTTTTCACTTTTGCGCGCTACCTAAACAGTGTAGTTGATTATTTCCTTGAGTTTTGAACGGTTTGCTACCTATGGACCTGAACACGGGAAAAAAGGTAAAAAAAATCGAATTTTTTTAAGTTTTTTGCGATTTTGATCTGGAAGGTGAAGTTTTTTTGATTTTGTATGTTCACAATTTTTGTTCTTTATGGCAAGAGCTACAACTTTGCCATAGAGAGTAAATCGAAATTCTGAACGGTTTGCTAGATATGAGCCGGAGAAAATGATCACTTTTTGCGAAAATGATACCGAGGCCCCAAATCTTTGGCGGCCCATAAACATAAAAGGAGATGACTTTGGGAAAAATTGGGAGACACGGGTCTTTTTTTTTTAGTCTTTTATCACGTAGTGGTGTCCGTATATGGTTATTTTGCCATGACTTTAAAAATTACACACAGTGTTATGGACGCACTATTCCGTTTTAACCCAGCTATTTTAGGGCATTAACTGATTCAGTGGTTTAAAGAGCTAATTATTTAAAACAGAAAAATTTTTTCCATCTTTTGAATGGGAATTTTGCAAACATTTTTTATAAATTAAAGAAAGACTTAACTTTTATATTTTTGATTAAAATGCTGATGAGAAAGTCCAAAAATTTATTACTTTGCTAAAAAATTTGTTAATCGATTGTGTATAATTTTAGAAATGTTGTTAATTAATTAACAATCAATTTAAAAGTTTTATTCAAAAATTTAAGTTTTGAATTTGGAAGTTTTAATGCAATTTATTGAAATATAGAATTTTCCATTTAATCAAAAAACGTGTCACGTAACTAATGATTTTCCACATTTTTTTTTATTAATAAATTCAATTTTGCTAAAATAAAAGAGCTGGGAAAGCACTTTTTTAGAATACTTTCAAAACGCTTTAAACCAATGTTTTGACAGTGTTTTTCAAATAATAATCAGACATATAATATTGCAAAAGAAAAACGGTTTAAAGCAATGTTTGAAAATTTCTTTTATTTCATAAACAGTTGTAAAACAGTCTGTATTGTATCAAAGTACTTTTTGCGAACGTTCCCAAAGCAATCCAAAAAATGATTTTATGATGCTTTTATTTCATACCATTGGCGAAAAAGTTTTTATTTTTTTAACATCGAAAAGAAACGCTTTGACAGCGCTTTTTTTTGTACCGTTTCTAATTTCTACCGGTTATCTTCATATTAAGTTATATTTTTAATATTCAGTTGTCTCATTTATATTCCTCTAAATTATTGTAACATCCAAATTTTTTTTATTGAAATTTTTTTTTTTTGATTTTTTAAGTATTAAACCGTGGCCTTCAGATTAATAGTCCTCTGTCCTACACATGGCACCACAATTACATACTTATAATTTTCTTTAAATTATTTGCTGTTTAAACATTTTAGTATTTTATTTTAATAAAAAAAAAAACTTTTTGCGTTTGTCTTTTCCGGGATTTGAACTCGGAGTAATTGTCAGCCGATCAAGCCATTATACCACAAACACTTATAAATGTTTAGCGCTAAATTTGAATTTAAATATTTTGTTAGAAGCCATAGTTTAAAATTCGTTTATCACTACCACTCATTAGTTGCTTCTATAAATAATGCAATCCACAATTCGTTTGGCTGAAACCCGAATTTAATTGCATATTTAACTGGAAAACCCGTATTTGCAGCAAACTGTTCTGATTATCGACAATTTTTTAATAAATTTCGTGCTTGTATTGACGGAATTCCAGCCAATCTTTTTTTCTGGGTGTATATATGAAAACGGGATTTATTTGTGAAATTTAGTAAATCGAGCACGGAAAAAGCACTTTTGGCCAACGTTGGGAAAGCGTTTATTATTTTTACGGTTGTAAATTTTGTAAATCAAGTACTGTTAAAGCAATTTTTACGAACGTTGGCCGAACGATCTAAGCCAGGGCTGTGTTAGTTTTTTTTTCATTTTTGCTGTTGTTCTAAGCCTGGCAACGGAAATCAAATGCTAATTAGTTTTTTATATAATTTCTATATACTGTATTTAATAATATAAGAGATCCAATCAAAATCTTTCTCCTAACCGACTTGGAAAATTAAATATTTCAAATCAAAGATTTACAGATTTACTTATGAGTACATGTTATATTCAGGACACCTAAAGATTTAGGACGAAAAATATTTGCCACTAGAACTAGGTACGCTAATTCCAAATCTGGTCTCACAATCAATCTCCGACATCTGGCGTTCGAGCTATATTAACGGGAGAAGTGCCGTTTTTGATCAAAATGCTCCGATTTTTCAACTTCCTGGAAATATATTTTGAATAATAATACTTTTAGAGGAACCTGAACACACTACTCTTTATTTTTTTAAGTTTTTGAACTTTTAAGAAACTCCAGACCAACCTCAATTTCAATTTACAATATTTTCGTAAGCCAAAAGTTATGTTAAAAATTCAAAAAACTGAAAAAGGGAGTGGAGTCGTGTGTTCAGGTGCCGTTATACAAGTATTATGAAATATATATTTTCAGGAAGTTGAAAACTCCTAGCTTTTTGATCAAAAACGTCACTTTTCGCGGTAGTAAAGCTCGAACGCCTGATGTCGGAGAGTAATTCTGAGACAATATCGCTCATTTGCTGCAATAACGTCATAACGAAAACGAGTTTAAAGTTTTCAATTTACTTCCAGCTTGAAGAAAAAATAACGACATAATTTCTTCTCAAGAGGTCAGTAAACAATATGTCAATACGACTTTTTTTACTCAATATGATGCGTGCTATAACGAATAATTCTGCGTCATTAACTCAAAAATGTTTTTTTGGGTGTGACGTTTTTTGCAGCAAATGAACGATATTTCGATTCAGCGTACATTATATCTTTAGAAAAATATACTTCAATTATAGTGTCAAATATTTTTCGGCCTGAAACTTTAGGTGTGCAAAGTACTCACGAGTGCTCCCCCCTGTACGCAAGTTTTGTTAATTTTCTTTTGCGCAACACTGTATATTAGAGTGTCCCTAAGTTTGTTCCATAAGTTTAAATGTTGGAAATGTTAATACGGTACCCTCTAATTTTTTATATTTCACTTGAATATAACTCATGTGTAACTATAGGCCTTTACTACAACGCCTACCCTAAGCGACTAGGAATTAAAGAGCGAAACATGCGTTTATATGGGAAGAAAATGACTTTTTTCAGTTATAAAAAAAAAAAAAAAAACAACAGAAGTTACTAAGGTAGCTAATTTACGATTTTAAATATATCAAATAAGCCTTAGTATTATCAAAAAACACAAATTCCTCGAAATCCGTAAAAATCAAATCGTTGCCCTACCCAAATGTACTGGAGGATAATTTAAGATTGTTTTGCTTTTATTCTCTAAGATGTTTTAAACAAGGCCCTGGTCTGGCGCAGTATTTATTACTGGGCTAGTTATAAACCGATTTTGTATTTTTATTCCTTTTAAAATACATAATATTATCATTATATCTAATAATTTATCATTTAGAACAAAAACTATTACAACATTTAAAAAAAATTAGCAAAATCTGAAAAAAAACGTAATTTTTTCCCCATATAATCGCATGTTTCGCGTTGTCGTAGAGGCGCCTATAGTTACACATGAGTTATATTCAAGTCAAATGTAAAAAACTTAGAGGGTACCGTATTAACATTTCCCACAATTATACTTAAGGGACACCCTACTGTATATATTTTCTTAAAGTATCTACAGTTTATTGACATTTTTCCATCATCACACCACTGAAATTCCCTTAATGATTTCATAATATATGTGTAGGTGGAATGTGTAATTGCGAATTTAACTGCACTAATTGCTGTGAGCATTGTTTGGTAAAATAGTTTGTAAATTGTACAGTGACAATAGTGGAAGTGGTGGGTAGCCTCATTATACAATAGTAGTCATTATTAATAATCGATATATTATTATGATGTTGGATGTAGTGCAAAATTCCCAATTTACTTTAGATGAATTAAAAGCAAGTAAACAAATTTATATGATTGACCCCATTGACATCGTCGTCAGCAAACAACGTTCCAGCCAGAGTAACACCCTAACAAAACACACCAACATCCTTATATGTATTATGTGTTGGTGTTGTCCATACAGACACACACAATCACCGAAAGACAGACACATGGAAGACAATGAACAATTTTTACTGTTGTTGACACTTTGTCTGCAATTTGTGTTCGTTCAGTGCTGCAAATCTACATCGCTCGCAAACCCATTCTGTGTACTAACTCCCCTTTAATTTGATTGTTGCAATTGTTCGTTTGTATTGTTGTGTTTGTTGGCCCATTGCCAATTGTATTTTCCTTTCATTTATTCATTCATTCAATCATTTGTTTCTTGGTTTTTGTTTTTTAGATTCTTGATACCATTTTTTTTTGTTGTTTTTTGATTTGCCTGTTTTTGCTTTCAGCCCACCTGTGGTGCTTTTCACATGCACTTGTCAGCGACCATTTTATCCGCATATTTTTTTTGTGATTTTTTTTTTGTTGCTTCTTGGTTTACTATTGTTTGTAGTCCTGCTGTTTTAAACAAAATGCCAACCATGTTTTTGTTGCTGTTGTTCCCTTTATCTGTATCATCATCTTGCATACATGTACACTGAGTGAATTATCTTCACTTTAGTGATGAATTCCTGCATAGTTTTAATGAAAATTATTACTGGAACTGGTCCATTGAAACTTTTCATTGAATGTATGAAACAGATTTCATTAAAATCAGATTTTATGAAATACTTAATAGAATTAATGTAGAAATTCATACATGAATGAATCATTTCGACAATAAAGCGTTTCATAGAATTTATGGAAAGGTTTCATAACGTTCTAAAATACACTGATCGAATTTTGTGCGTTGTATTAATGAATTTGTGCATAATTAAATTGATTTTTCCATTGGAATGTTACCACAAAACGGTTTCATTGCATTTATGAAACGTTTTTACTAAATAAAAAAAAGAGAAAAAGAGATAGGATTAAGAAGAAAAAGCATTCTAGTTGAGAAATGAATTGTGCATTGGTATTAGTTAATTCTGTCTCTTCTGATCGAAGCAATACTTGTTTGTATGTAGTGTGACCAAACTCCACTTTAGCCACAGTCATCGCTGTGTCGACCGTGGCTCAACTCGTTAAGAGGTGAGATTACGATGCATAGCTTGATGCTAAGGCAGTGAGTTCAAATCACAGTACGACACCAAAAAAAAAAATAAAAAGTGTTTCATATAGAGCAAATTAACAATATAAAATACTTTGTTCAATTGACACATAAATTAACCACTGACGAGTCCCAGGAGGGGGACGAAACTGCGGCAGTCTGGTGTATCCCTTTTCAATAAAAATGTTTACTTCTTCTTCTTCCTGTAAAGAGACTAACTAAAGAAATATTCTACAGTAATTAATATAAAAAAATTAATTACGATTGTCATTATCTGACGGTTGCAAAACACTTTCTAACAAAAAATAATTTTTTTTAATTGTTGAAACTCCACTCAGGAAACTTCTGCTTTAAAAATTTGTAGTTCTTTGGGTTGTAATACAGTTTCTTAATTTTTAATGTAAATTTCAGTCATTTTTAGAACAAATTTAATTTTTTACTAACCTTGTAGTTCATTTAAAAAAACAAACCACATCAACTGAATGTTTTATGATTTTACATTATTTTTTTCAGTAGTTTCTTGTTATTTAGAAAAATAAAAAAAAAAATAACTGTTTTTTTATTTTTTACTACAATTGTTAGTAATTTTTTGAACAGTAAAAACAAATGACAAATGTTAGTTGAATTTAATGAAATGTTAGTCGTCTTTTCTTCAAGTGAAATTTCATTTGTTTTTGACTACAATCGCTGTCGTCTTCACCTACATAATATCCTTAGTGCAACAAATTTTTTTCTGGTATCAAAATTAACGTTTCAGTTTGCGAAACCCCAAATGAAATGATAGCTACTTCAAGGAACAACTGAATGTATTAATGAAAGAAACATCATTGAATTTATGAAACTTTTCATTAATGTTTTAAAAAAAATCCATTAATATTAAGCCAATGAACCGCTTCATATAATTAATGAGCAAATTGCAAAGAAGTTCAAAAGTAATTAAAGGCTGTATTGAATTAATAAAACACTATAAAATATATGGAAGACTTAAAAATTAAATAAACACTGAATGTGTTTTGGACGTGTTTTGACACAAAACATGATTTGTACATGCATTTTTTTCCACCAAAGCCCATGTTTTGCTCAAAACACGTAAGTGAAAACGCAGTATAAAGTTTAAAATGTATGGAATTTAATAGACGTTAAAAACTTTTGAAAAAAAAAAAAAAATAAAATGAGTATAATATACAATAACAGAAAAAGCTAATAGGAAAGAAAACTGCAATTTAGCTGCATTAGATTAGATTCGAGGCCATACTTGGGTGTGATCGCTAAACGGTCATGACTTGGTATTGTTACGTTTCTAATGTAAGATGAGCGCAGGTTTGATTCTTACAGCCGCAGGTTGTTGAAAAATTTATCATATAGAGACAATCTGACAATTATAAGACACAAATAATACTACAATTTAAATGGAAAATCACTGATGACGCCTGTCCATAAAAAGGCAGAAACTAGTCTAGTCTGATTTAAAAATTAATAGTGTTTATAATTTTTAGAGAAAAACGTTTATTCTCCTTCTTAACCTCAACATTTCTAAATAAAAAATAAATATTGTTGAACAATTTCAAAGCTCTAAATAAATTATGAAATCTAATGATTTTTTTTTATGAAATAATGACATTTTTTTTGGAAAAAAAGATATGAAATATTTCATAATAGTAATCAAATTTCATGTATGTAATGAAATTCTTCATTAAATCTATGAAAAAAATATCTATGAAATTGTTTCATTAATATCATGAGGGGTAATTCTTTCAGTGTAGAACTTGACTTTGGGTGGAGTAAAATTTTTACTGCTGTTGCTTGCAAACATTCCATTCACCATCATCGTTGTCGTCGACATCTTTGTGGCCATCGTCATTACTATCGTCACTATTGTTTGGCATCTGCATAATATTGCGATTTACTTTTTTACTTACTGACCTCTGTAGTGTTAATAACGCACCACAAATTCATTAGTTCATTGTTTTTTGATTGTTGTTGCTATTTTTGTTGTTGTTTTTTTTTTTTGTACTTACTGCCGCCTGCTGTTGTCGCGAGCAGAGACAGTAGCTGTTCAATCCGTTATGAAATATACCGTTTTTAACCCAGTATTTTTAAACTGCAATATTTAGTTTAGTGTATGAAAATAATCTAGTGCACCAATAGAAAAAATTAGTAAATACTTTTGCTAAAACTACTAAAAATTATTTCAAAATAACGTTTCAGAAAAAACTGCTAAAATTACTAGATTTTTTTGTTGTTGTTAAATATTAGTAAGATAAGAAAAAAAAAAAATAATGTGAAAGCTTTTTTTTAATATATTTTTTATGCGAATAAAAATCTGCGCTTCTGAAATGGGCAGTTTGCTATTTTTTAGCAAATATATCTGTTGGTTTTAGCAAAATATACTGTTATGTGCATTTAACTAAATTGAATTTAAATGCACAGAAAAAGTTTTCAATCTAAAATATCCAATTAAAGATTTGATTTGAATTTAATTTGTTTCTAAACAAATATTTAATTAAATCAATTAATATTTTAATTGACTTTTAAATATATAAATACATATTTTATTTTAGACGCAATTATCATATTATTTTTTCATACACTGTATGCATAAATAGAAAATTTTCAGTACAAAATACCAAATACATTTGAAATTAACAAACAAAACAAGCACGCACACAAACAGACTCAGCATTGCAAAAAACACATACCAACGTATAGATCACACACTTTTTTTGTGAGTATCATATTTTTTTTTTTTTTAGAAGTTATTTATAACTTTTGTTTTTCCTTCTTAATTTTAATAAAAGGTATCATTGGCGTGATGGGTGCAAAATCAATTAAAATATTAATTGATTCAATAAATTTTTTAATTGAAACCCGTTTTTAGTTTTTTCTGTGTATAGCACAAATTTTGCTCATATTACAGTTTTTGTTTTTTGACTACAAATATTTAGCAGAAGTTTTGGCTAATTCTGTGTAACAAAAGTATTTATGTCATTTGTAATATTTGGCATTTTACTTCAGCGATAATTTTTTTTAGTCCAAAATGTACTGTATAGAAAAAAAAACAAATAAGACTAAAATCGTTTTTTTTTGCATATTAGAAGTTAAAATTTTCATTGAAAAAACGCATTAATTTTTTTAATGAAGTTATAAAAAAATCATAAAAAATTGTAATGCAAAAATTACTAATATTAATGAAATTTCATTCAGTTAATGCAATTTTTCATTTAGTCAATGAATCCGTTTTAATGAAATTGATTCATTAGTACTATGAAGGGAAATTCTATCGGTGCATAAGCAAATTACATTTTAAACATGGGGCAATTCGGTTCATAAATACAATTATAAATAACGTTTCTTCTAGACTTAGTGAATTCGTTGGCATGAGGGGGGGGGGGGGGGGCGACCTAAGGGGTCACATGAGGATCGCGCGCATCTTAATAGATGACCCGATTTCTAAGGTTGCGCACAGAGTGCCACCGGAGTGGATCTTTGATAGATATTTTGATGTGTTGTTGTTTGACAGAGATATGTGGACCAATCAATCCTGGGAACCGGAAGATGGTTCTCAGTTGTGGTTCACTGATGGACACTGTAATCTCAGATACCATCTGCACAGGAAGGGTCAATCGGACACGGATATGTGCAGGTTTTGTGAGATGGTGTCTGAGACCTCGGAGCATGTTCTCTGCGAATGTTCCAGGCTTTGTGATAGGAGACTTAGGTTTCTAGGTGATCGCTTCATTTCGCCTTCCAACATCGCGAACATTTTGCATAATAGGATAATTGGCTTTATAGGCAGCTTGAAACTGTAGGTAACTTTAGGCAGCACAAAAGACCTACATTGGTCGCGGTGCATAGTGCCTTCTGGTCTAATCTAACATTTTCGTTAATATGGCAACTCGTTTTTTTTTTTTTTTTTTTTTTTTTTTTTAATTTAACCAATACTCAGGGGATGCCCCCTACTCATGCAGTGCATTGTATTGATCAGGAAAATAAGGTATGGGAAGGAGGAAAGAGGGAGTAGTGTTTGTGGATATTTGATTTAAATTTTTCTAAATTGTAAGTAACAGGGAAGACTTCTGCGGGAAGTTTGTTCCACATACGAATCGTTCGACTAAAAACTTATATACATTCTGCATATGGGCCAACACGGATCATAAATACAGTCATAAAAAAATGTTCATAAATATGTCAACAACAGCGCGACCCAGAGTGTCCCAAAGTGCGGACCGCCAATTAGATTACAAACATGATTTTATTTGTCAAGATGAAATAACATTAGGTACGATATACGTCTGAGTGTGTTGTACGTAATCCAGATTTTGAAATTAATAGGGCTTTCATTAATAACAATTTTTAAAACAATCGGTCCAAAAGCGTTGCGCATCTACAACACCATAGCTTTCTGTCGGTATATAACTTATGAAAATGCGTTAAGTAGTTTGTCCTAACACTCGTGACAACGGAAAACCAAAAAGAAGACAAAAAATTTGCATTTTTTTACCTTAGTCTTCCGATTTTCTTTATATTAAAAACATATATTCTCTATGCAGCCTATAACATATCTCCATATCTCCATATTCAGATTTTTAAATTATCAAAAATTCGCGTTTTTTTCAAGGTTTTAAAAAGTTTTAAAAAAATTAAAGAAATTTAAAAAATACCAAAAGTATAGTATGAAATTTGAAGAAAGTTGTTATCGGCCTTCGCTGACTCGAAAAACGTTAAATTTTTACGTAATAAAAAAAATGCATTTAAAAATAAAATTTTTTTTTATGTAAATGCATTTGTTAGATGCATTTTCGAAATTGTTCTCCCCCTTCAAAATTTTTTGAACATGGATAAATCAAAAATTAAAATTTGTTTTATAGAATTTAATTTCGATTTTTCTGAGACTCGGATGTTTCTCGATTTCTTTTAGAAAAACCTTACCCATTATTTCCATATAAAAAATTAAATTTTTTGTATTATTTGTAATTTTAATACTTTGAACAACTTGAACAGTTTAAAATTCAGAAAACACTATTAACAATACAAAAATGAGATTTGTTCAAGTTAATTTGTCTAAAGAAATTATTTTTGATGCAGATGCAATTTTGCAAAATGCATCCAAAAATTGCATTTGCCTCAAAAATGCATTTTTTGGACAGATGATATACCTAAAGAACACTAACCCTAAAATACCGATAACAGTTAAATACCAATAAACTATTTTTAATCTTAAAATAACACTAAACACGAAACTATTTTTCGTTTTAATTTTCAATAAAAGTTTTAATTGATATTATCATTTCCGTTATTGGTGCAAAATCCATTAAACTATTAATCGATTCAATTAAATAATTGTTTAGAAACAAATTTAATTCAAATCAAAGCTTTAATCAGATATTTTAGGTTGATAATTTTTTGTGATATTTTTATAGTTAAAAGCCGTTGCGACTGAGAAGATCCGCCCAATCTAAAAGGGGCGTATCCGCCAACAAAAAAAATACCACCATTTATAAAAACTACATTCATTTTTAGTGGATGCACAATTCTTCAGTTATATCGGTTAATTTTGTGAATGCAAAAACTTCAATATTTCCGATACATATTGACAAATTTTAAAGTATGTCATATCCTGTGCATTTTTCCTCAGAAATAATTTTGGCCATCAGTTGTTTTTTCTTATCTCGCGGAGTTTCGAGAAAATTGGGAAATTTGAATTTGTGCAAAATTAAAATCTGATTTTTAGAAAAAATTCTCCATCGAATATTTTTTGAAATACATAATCAAAAATTCACCATTTAGCTCAGCGTGTACAATCGAGTGAATGCACAAATTTGAAGACATTTCAGTTGACTTCCTTTATGCCAAAATACAAAACATATAGTCGATATTGGAAACTCTATTTTTTTGACAATTATAATTTTGTAAGATTTTGATATTTCCGCAAAATTGTTCTTAGACATCTCAAATACATAAGCAAGAAACACATTTCTGGTGTTCGCACTTATGGATTAGAGCTTGTTCCCAAGAGCCGTGTGCATTAAGAGATAGAATTTTTTGCGAATGATTAATTTATAACATGTATTATTTCATATTACTCATTCGTATTTTTTTAAATATAACAAAGTTCATTAAACTGACCATGATAAAGATTGCGAAGATAAATGTAGACCGAACCTTAGTAAACATTTTTGATGTATTATTTATATTATTTGATGTGTTATTGATCAGGTACTGTAGTAGGTGGGTGGTAGTTGCGTACGTATACCAACATTTAATAGAAAATAACTGAAAGTTTATTATAATTGCTCTCATAATATTTTGTGGTGTGTGAAACTATTAAAAATAGTTTTATTATGTTCTTTGTTCTCGAGGAAAACAATAAAATTATTTGCTGGTACCTATGTATTTGCAATTATTAAATACTATTAAATGTTTTTTTTTTTAGCTTTAAATCATCAACTAATTTCATATAAAGAATTTCATTATTTTATTAATTTAAAAAAATCAGCTTAAGGTCAACCAAATGAGTACATTATAGGTGTTCTTGGTTATATGGAGATTTTTCCAAATTGAATTTTTGGCGAAGGATATTTGAGGAAGTATATAATTAAACTAGTTCACATTTAACCGTTCATTCGGGATTTACCTCATATTATGCAGATTAGTTAAATAATATAACAATATGACCAATTGAAAAAAAAAATTTGTCGAATAAACTTATGAGCTAAAAGAACGAACTAGTTCAATAAATGAAAATGAACTAAATGAACTAGAATGCCCAACTCTACACCCTTAAGACAGTTAGAGCGGTGGGAGCAAATTTTACTAAATGTCATTTTGTATGCGAGAGGGCTTAGGGAGTGGAGATCTGAAAAAATGTTAAGATTAAAAAACTATTGGTCGGCCATACATTTGACTCCGCTAAGGACACCCTGGGCACTCCCATTTCCTGTCTCAGTTCTTTTTCTTTTTGAACTTCAAAAAATAAGGCGTGCTAGTGCTCATATAAAAAAATTAAAGCTCACAAAAACGTAAGAAATTCAAATAAAAATTTCTGTGCAACGGAAATGATTAAATTTTTTTTAGGTATCTCGATCCGATAAGCAAATACTAATGATTCCTATCAAAACACTAATGATTTCTCATAATTAGTAGTGGAATTATGAAATTATTACTATAAAAATCATTTCCTTAAAGAAAAAAAATCAATAAAAAAGCTAAAATCATTATTTTTAAAATAGTAACTATTAATAGCTTGATCGATCCTATTTTCATTTATAAGAGCATGAAAACTATTTCTTTAGATCAGCGCACAGTGGGGTGAATGGTATCAAAAGTGGCGATTAATTCATAGAAGTCGTAATTTTAAAATGTTGTTATTTTTTATTGATTGATATTAATAAACACATAAAAACTCATCATTAAAAAAAAAAAATTGTTGAAGAAAAAATTTTTTTAACGTTTTATGGGGTTTTTTGTATTTTGAAAAAATTCGTCTTATTTGACTATTTTTGCTGTAACTTTGGAATGAAAAACGATAAATTAGTGAATTAAATTGTAAATTATAGCACACATTATGTGCTTTTAGAAAAATAAAAGGACTAAATATTTAATATGAATTTATATTAGCAAATTTTAAACTTTAAATTCATATATTTTCTCAAAAATCCATAATTTTGTAGATTTAACTCAAAAAGACACATTAGAAAATACTATTAATTTTTATTTATAAATATTCAACAATAGAAAACAAACATTTAAGAAAATAAACATTAAAAAATAGACTTATAAGGCTTTTGTATTTACTTAATTTCATTAACTTCATAAGTATTATTTACTTCCATGATCATCATCAACTTCATAATCATCATTATCTTCATAATCATCATTATCTTCAAAATCATCATTAAAATAGTCTTCATCATCACCTTCATCATCGCCATCATTATCGTTTTCACTGTGGGGAAGAACAAGTAACTCCAATGCAGACTTTGGCATTTGCTCCGTTTTCTTTTTACAGCTATTTCTCATGCTTGAAATGAATGGATCAGAACTCAAAAGAAACCTATTGAACACGTCTTCTATGGTATTTTTCCTACTGCTTTTACGCGAAAAGTGCTCCCTATAACTTTTAAAGTCCTTATTTCTAGCTTCTTGAGATTCTTCAGTTAGTTGGCCAATAGGCAATGGTGAAAGCGATATAATTTCTGGCCCGTGAATAAAGTATTTATGTAGAGTAGGAGGCATATAATACCATGGATAATTTTTAACAAATAACCTGGCAGTATCATTAGCGAAATTTGAAAATTTTTCTATATTGACCTCGTTGCCACTGGAAACAACTATTAATATTGTATGCATATTTTTTATCAACTGCAAATCAATTTTTGTAATTTCGGCAGATACTTCAGCATTCTTAAAAAAACGCCTTGCAGTATTCCCATCGTTTGAGTTTCCAAAACCTGGTTTTGGTTGGTCAACAATCAATCCAGTTTTCTCTCTAAATTCCTTTTGAATGCGTTTTTTGGTATTAGCAATAATTTTTTTTTCATCATCACATCTAGTTTGCCATTTTTTTATCGGGAGTTTATATGATAACTGAATAAGACACTCAAAAAATCGTATCCAGCCATGAAGAACAGATAAACCAAACTCCATGTTATCTATATTAACATCTTTTGTAATCATTTTTTCAATATTGTTAAACTCTTTACTTGTGGCGCCACATATATAGCACTTTTGTGTGGACTTTGTGTCTGTAATAGCATTACAAACTTTACCGTCAATCATCACTAGAATAAGATTGTGATTAACTTTAGCTAATCTCTCTCCAACTAAGACTACGGAATCGATAAGAGCCTTTTTCTCTGTCTCCACTCTTTCTTTTTCGCGTTTAATATTATCGGTCGTTTCTTTGAAAAATTCAATTTTCAGGGGCCTGCAAAACCTAGTGGAAGACGGTCGAGGATTTTGCCAAATAGTTTTTTTTCACAAACTAGTTTTAATGGCACAATCGATGTTATAAATACTGAAGAGTCTGAAGCGTTAATGTCATGAAAGGCTTGTTTATATGAACTATGTCCGGAACTACCGTCAAAGCCCCATTTAGAGTATAAAGTCATTTTAGACAGTTCTTCATTACCTAACAAATTTAAATCAGTATTTTGTATCGAAAAAATACGCTTTGTGGTATGGTCTAAGAGTGCTTGTAGATTTACTTGGGCTGACGTTTCAGAAATTTTAATTTCGTCTCGCTCTGGATAACATTTTTTTTTTGCTTCTTGAATTATTTTATATGATGGAAATATCTCAGGCGCGGCTTTTCTAATTACATCATATTGGTATCGAGTCAGCTTTGCTTCTACAAACACGGAAAGAGCTTCCTCCGCACTTAATTTCTGTGGGGATACCTGTTCTAAACTTTTTCTGTATTTTTTCGCTTTTGTAGGAGATGATATTATTTCTTTAACGATTTTCGACGCATCTGTTTTTCCAGCGGCTCTCAAGCTCATTTGAGTGGCGTAAGCCAAAACAGGCAGTGGAGTATTATCTCTTAGATCTTTACATTTCTTTACCTTAGTTTTTTCTTTACATTCATCAAATGAGATATCATGCCTACCTCTTTTTTTTAATTGGTGCTGGTGGTGGAATAAAAGAGATTGAAGCATCAAGCCAATTCTTGTTATTTTTTAAAAAAATATCATTCTTTCTCTGACTGTTTACCCAGCGCAGCTTATATTCTCTGCAAAAGCTATTAAATCTGTTCATAAAATCTACCATATCTGATGGGTCGACGCGTTTGATTACTTCCCATCTCAGAAGTTTGAATTTATCTTGAAGTAATTTAATATCTGAGTTCTTCATAAAATTATGTAACTCATGACGAGAAATGAAAATTGTTTTTGGACTTGTTCCTAAAATAAGTTAAATTTGTAACCGTTTTAAAATTTGCAAAAGAGTTTTTGTTTTCCCTTGTACCGAATAATCTACAAATGCACAACACTTTAAATAAATAACATCACATCACATTAAACAAAATATTCACAGTCAACACAAAAAAAATTAATGTGGCAGTACCGAATCTTAAATACCCTTCTTAGTAATTCTAGCAAATTGAATATCAATACATTAATATATTAATATCATCAGCTTAAACCAAGATAAAAAAACAGCACTCGAATGTTCTCACGCACATTGCCAACAATTATCATATACCCAGCTAGCATTTTTTAAAATTTTTAATCATATTCGAGTCTTTTTTGACTCCCTAGCGCGATCAAAAAGCCAGAATATGCGCTCATTTTCTGATCATAAATGATACTGTTGTCGGGAGAAAAACGTGACCTCGCGCGACTCCTCTTGACAAATCACTTATGAGTCCTTTTCTATATTAGTTTAGAGTCATTTTCGACTCCTTTTTAATCGGTATTTTAAGTCTTTTTCGAATCGTTTTCTGATCATTTATGAGTCTTCTTTCACGGCATTTATGACTCTTTTTCGAGTCGTCTTTCAGTCATGTTTATGATTGCGTACGAGTCTTTTGTGAACATTTTTCGAGTCATCTTTCAGTCATTTACGAGTGTTTGATGAGTTATTTATCAGTCTTTTTAGGGGTCTTTTTAAAGTCATTTATCACTCATATTTCTATTCATTTATGAGTCTTTTTTATGTCATTTACGACTCTTATTTGAATAATTTATCAGTCGAATTTCTAATTCTATTTGACTCTTCTTCGAGTATTTTTCAGTCGGCTTTCTGAGTCCTACGTTCACACTGACGCAATTTTAAAAATCACGTAAACGTGAGTGTCTAGCAAACAAAAAAAACATATATATATTCATGTATTACGTTCATATTTCATGTTTATTTAAAAGAAAATAATAATAAAACTAATTTCTAAAATAAAATTATACTTCATAAAAAAAAAAAAATAACTAAATGAGATCCAGTTTACAAAAAACATAAAAAAATAAAAAATGCAATTAATTATTTGTATTTTAAAATTATATGCATGTTTAAAAATAAATAATAAATAAATAAAAATATTTTTTTAACATAAAACAAAAATCATAAAAACTATTTTCTATATTTTTCATTTGTACTTTTAAGTTTTTTTAAAAATAAAAAAAAAATAAATACTTTTATAAAAATTAATGTGAGAAGTTCAATCTTTATGTTTTCGTTTTAAGACTCTGTCTTTGGCATGTACAAAATGTTTTTGCAGAATACCATTCATGTCTTTATCGGTGCTTTTGTATTTAATATAGCAAATATCTGAAACAAAATATTTAAGTTTTTCTTTTGTTATAACCAGGGAGAGGACTTTCATGCAAATGCATGTTTTTTGCCTTAAGTCTGTGAACAAGTTTAATGATATATATTTACGAATCAGAGAATTTGCATTGAAATGGCATCGATTCGTTAGTGCATATTTTTGCATATTTTGTTAAAAATGCATATTTTGCAATAAATGCATTTTATTGACTTTTAAGAGCATACTTTGTTAATGATGCATATTTTTGCATATTTTACTATACCCGACTAAAAAAGTTTATATCTTATCATATATAATTTGATCCGAAAAATGGAATATATAATTATATCAGATAAGATATGCATGGTATCAAATCTGATACGATTTGATCCGAAAAATGGGTCTATCTAATTGGATCAAATCATATATAATTTTATACAATTATATACACTTAGTCCATTTTGAAACCGAACACATTTTTTGGGAAAAATACACACCAAATTATATGTAATTGTATAAAATTATATATTCTTTTATGTAATTATATATATTTTGATGCAGTAAGATAGACCCATTTTCAGATCAAATGGTATCAGATCAGATAACATGCATATCTCGTCTGATATAATTATATATTCCATTTTTCGGATCAAATCAGATATGATGAGATATGAACCCATTATCTGTTTTTATTTAATTATATATGATTATATATAATTATATAACATCTTTTTTGATCGGGTAAATAAATTTTTGTTTTTGACAATTTATCTTTATTTTGTTAAAGGTTCTTACAACATTGATTTTTTTTTAAATAAACTAAATTGATAGTTTCTTCATCTGATCAATTTAAAAATATTTCAAATTTACGGTTTATATTCATTAAAAGAACTCTTTGCAAAACCAAATCAAACTAAATCACGAAAACGGTAAAGTTAGTGAAAAAAATCGTCGCAAATCGGACTGGTATAAAATAATATTGAATTTCATACTTTCATTACTTTTTTGTTTAAATTAAAATTTTTAAACCCGAGTAAAAATGATTTTTATATAATAATATATGATATTATACAAATTTATCTCGTTGAGTATTGCAATATGTGATACCAAGTATATTTTTATATGAATATATCATAATATATTTAATTATATAAAATTATATTAATTAGATCCACCATTTTTCGGATCAAACTATATCTTTTTTTATAACCCATATATTTCCATATAGAATTTGATCCGAAAAATGGTGGATCTAATTAATATAATTTTATATAGTTAAATATATTTTGATATAATCATATAAGTAAATACTTGTTGTCACATATTGCAATACTGAACGAGATATGTTTGTATAAAATCATAAATGATTATATACAAATATTTTTTACTCGGGAATGCATATTTTTTTTAATTTTTATTGGATATTTTGGTATTCTTAGTGCATATTTAAGCGCCTAAAACACACTTTTTTATTTAATGAAGGTCCTGTCCCTGGTTATAACATTTAAATTATTTTTATTAAAAATATAAACTTACTTTTAATTGTTGTAATGATGAAGCACTTTTCGGCACTAGGCTTAGCGGTGGTCCCCTTCCAGCTGTATAATGTGGCTAATTTATCAGAAAAAACTTTCCGAATTGCAGCTCTAAGAAATTGTGCAGGTCCTTCACCACCGGTTTTTGCAATAAACTTTTTCTGAAAATGTATTGGGTTACAAGAAACTTCTATAAGTTTAGTTAGTTAGTAGTTAGTTAGTTAGTTAGTTAGTAGTTAGTTAGTTAGTTAGTTAGTTAGTTAGTTAGTTAGTTAGTAGTTAGTTAGTTAGTTAGTTAGTTAGTTAGTTAGGTTAGTTAGTTAGTTAGTTAGTTAGTTAGTTAGTTAGTTAGTTAGTTAGTTAGTTAGTTAGTTAGTTAGTTAGTTAGTTAGTTAGTTAGTTAGTTAGTTAGTTAGTTAGTTAGTTAGTTAGTTAGTTAGTTAGTTAGTTAGTTAGTTAGTTAGTTAGTTAGTTAGTTAGTTAGTTAGTTAGTTAGTTAGTTAGTTAGTTAGTTAGTTAGTTAGTTAGTTAGTTAGTTAGTTAGTTAGTTAGTTAGTTAGTTAGTTAGTTAGTTAGTTAGTTAGTTAGTTAGTTAGTTAGTTAGTTAGTTAGTTAGTTAGTTAGTTAGTTAGTTAGTTAGTAAGTTAGTTAGTTAGTTACTTAGTTATATTTTTTTTGTTTTTTTCGTCATTTTTTGTACTCACAAATTGTTTGAGTTTTTCTTCGTTCTCTTGTATTAAAGATTCAAAAGCATTTAAATCATTTATTTGATTAAACGGAAGCTTTTGGGTATCACTGAGTTCGTCTTCTAGTAAATCTTGACCGTGGTGTTTTCGACCTTCTAATTTAACTGCAACAACTTCTTCAGTTAATTTTATCAGTTGTCGCTTATTGCTGTCCTTCAACTCTTTTATATCCTTCTTTAAATCTACCACTTCTGTTTTTAATGAAGATATTTCATTACGCAGTTCCATTATTAAATTGTAAATGCTATCCGACTGGAGAACGTTCACATTTTGTACTGTAAATAAGATCTTCTAAGTACAGATGAAGAACTAAATTGATCAATGTTTTACTTACAGGTTGTAATATTGCTTGAGGGTGTATACTGGAAGTCGTCTGAGACAAAAACATTATTTTGCGACATTGCTGATTAGTGGTGTAAAGAAGTAGCTGTTGTCTGAAGAACTACGCAAACACATAGTTTTTTTATTAATATTGTTAATGGTGAATTGAATTGTTTTATCTAAGGCAATGTCAGCCGACCAATATATATTGAAATTTTTTGAGTCGATTGGTTGCAAAAAAAGAGACGTCAGGTTGCTTATTTCTTTGCCAACAAAACATAAAAGATTTTCCTCTTTATTAATTTCTTCAATTTTAACAATTTTATCCTGAATTAGGCAAAAGTTGTCAGGTTCTCGTAATGAAAAAAACACACCGTTAACATTTACGTTTAAAATTTTTCCGTTTCTTTTTTTTTCCACAAATGGTTGCATATCTTCTTCTTTCTTTTCCAGGTACATACTGTTTTCTACCTGTCTTTTGTAAATTTGAGCTGCAACGCTTTGCCCCTTTCTTACTCTCCGTTTCACCTTTTGCAAATGGTTCTCAAACCTGAAAGCGCTAATGTCATCTAAATTACCATAAAGTTTTGCATCATCATGAATATGCAACAAGGCGTGGAAATTGTACGTTAAAAAGCTGGAATCGTATAATGATGGAATTTCATTCACGAATGATTTTAATAGCTTTTCGGCACAGTTGTTGTTTTTTCTGCAGTCATTGCAATCTAAAAGAATTCTTAAAGCCAAGGATAATTTTGAGAAATGGTTATATCTTTGTGAGTCTAGAACATTTTTTAATATGAAAGGGCCTGTGTAAAGCAGGAATTGTCTTAGCTCTGTTGCCTTCCATCTTTCAAGGTCTTTTAAGCTTCGTGGCTTTCTTTGAAACTCCTTCGTTACATTATTTGAGTTAAAACACAGCTCTTTCGAAATTGTTAAACATTTCCATGACACTAAAGAATAGTCTTCACCTTTTTTCTTTACCCAGGCATTTAATAATGTTCTCATTACACCTAAACATACAACGTGCATATAATCTAGAGAGCACTGTGCAACAATATCTATGTTAAGTTTTTCTAATGGTGAAATCGACAGCTTCAAATGGTGTTCGGGTTGAAGACGATTTCTGAAAGTGTCGTTGGTTCTTATCGCACACTCGCTTTCGGTCGAGAAAATAAGACGGTGCTTGAATATTTGTCCTTTCTGTATACAGCGAGTACAGGAATAGTAGCCACTATGCCCCTTAGTTCCCAAAACAAAGGATTTTGCTGGTGCATCCATAACAAAACAACGAACTTTAATATTAAAAAACTTATCAGCAAAAACCAATCCTTCTTGCATCAGAGCATTAAGTTCTGTTATAAATTCTTTTAAAAAATTATCTGCGCAGTTTGGCTTTGAAATTCCTTCAAACACACCAATAACGAAAACATAGCTTGATCCAACAACACTTCCTAAAATCGGCCATGCTTGTTTAGAGCTGCTTTTAAATAGCGGCAGACCGTCAATGCCAAAATCTAGAACAATATCCAACAACTTACAATTATTACTTACTAAGAAATCGGTTAATCCGTTTTTTAATCCGTAGTGAATATATGTTCCTTCACCAACCTTTCTCTCAACTACAGAACTAGGCGTTTTTAAAAGTGTCCTAGCGTCTTTTGGAACTTTCATATTGCATTTAAGCAATAACAATAATAGTGCATTAATTGCAACAAAGCTCACTTGAAATTGGATTGCCCACTTAGCTAGTCCTTCACATAAATTAAATTCATTTTCTTCACTTTCATCACTTGAATCACTTTCATCACTTGAATCATAAAAACTGTCACTATCAACACTGTTTTCATTTGAATATTGACTTGACTCTTCATATTCTTGAATGTTTTCTTCAATATTATCTGTTTTTTTTTTCAGGTTTGTTTTTTTTTGGCGAAATTAAATTTTCTGCCTCTTTTTTTGCTAATCTTTTTATTTGCGCCTTTTCAATGCGTTTTATTTGGTTAGCTGACATTGCCTTTTAATAATTATTTAATTTTTACTTTTTAATTATTTTTTGTTTCACTTTCACTTTCACTTCTTCGATCTTTACACCACGATGTAACTTTTATAAATGAACAAAAAGTTAACTTTTTGCAATCTTTTCAAGAATATGCAAAGATTGCCCCGTTATTGTTAGAAAAAAAAAACACATTACAAGCAGTGTTTAATCATCTATCTGCGCAAAATATGATCATATAATACATAATTTTAATCAGTTTTTAAACACCTTCATGATCAATTATTGATTAATCATTTTTCAATCTTCCAGATGAGTAAAATATGATAAAGTATAACGGAATTAAATGTCACATTTTAAACTTCTGTATGATTAATTTACAATTGTTATACAATTTGTTGTTGTATTTTAAATCGAACTCTTTTTACTCATTAACGCGAATCATTTTCGAGTCCCTTTTTAATCGTGCAAATGATTAATCAGTTTTTGGTCACCAAAAGTACTCTAAAAAGACTCAGCAAGGTGATTTTTCAAAAAATGATCTTCCAAATGCTAGCTGGGTAGTGTACAATTTAACAATTAATACAAATAGAGATGGAAGAGTGACGTGTACGTGTGTAGAAAAGAATTTTCATATGTAACTCATATTTTTAAACGCAACATTAAGTAAATAAATATTAACTATTTAGAAGATAATTTTAAATTCAAACTTGTTATGTCATTATACCATAAATATATGGAAAAAATTCTATTCGTTGTGAATAAACCAAAACTTTTTTTTTTGTGAGTGTGCGTGATAAAAAGCTACTCACGCACCCATCTCTAATAAACATTACTCTCATTACACTCATTAGCTACAATAACAACAACAATAACAACAAAAGATAATAAATACAACTTTTTGTTTGTTTTTTTTCACATTCACTTTTAGCAACTGGAGTTCTCTCACAAAAACCTTCATAACTCAAAAATCGCACCAATGCGCAACAAGGCATTCTGGGATTTATTAGCTAAAATCTCATATTTAAAGAGCATAACAACATTTTTTCCCCGAATCACCTGCAAAGTTGTTGAAACTCAATGTAAATACGAAAAATACCACATTTTTAGAGCAATTTTGTTTTTTTTTTTTTTTAAATATTTCTAAAACATTTATCTAAACAAAAAGTAATTTTTTATATGCTCATATACCTGAAGTTGACGGTTCCATTATAAAACTTTTACTTATAGAAGTCTTAATAAAAAATATAATCACTTGAAATATCAAAATTTTCTTTTTTTATCAATGCGAGCAAAAACAGCAAAAATTATTGAACTTTAAGCACTCACTGCAAATAAAGTAAACAACTCATAACTTTAATTTTTGCAGTTAGTGATGTAGCATTTTATCTACTTTCATATGGTACCAAATACCGTTGTGAAAGTTAAAGTTCATCTTTTGAATTAATCGCCACTTTTGAAGGCTCTCACCCCACAGTGCAGCGGTGGCCACCAACTTTTGCTTCACGGACACCGTGAGTCACCTCCACTGGTTCACGGACCCTCAAACTTTTTTTTCATATAGTAAAATAAACAAAACAAAGACAAATTCAATTTTTGTTAAAAAAAAAGAAACAAATTACAAATCCAAACAAAACCCGATTGAGATGCACTCCCAGGGACCAGAAAAATTTATTTGTTATAATCGAGGCTGGTATTTAATGTAGTAAAATTTCTTTTCTCCAAAATTTTTGAAACATTGTAAAATTATTTAATTTGATTTCATAAATATATTGCTTTCGAAAAAATTTAACAAAAATTTCTGTGTTCTGTTTAAAATTTGTGTAAATTCAACGAAATTTTAGTTATATTTGCAATTTCCTTTTAAAAATGTAAATTTATACGAAAATTTGTTTGTTGGACTGTCAAAAAACAGTTAATCTTAAGAAATTGGTATTTGAACAAAAATTAAATTAAGTTTTTAAAAATTTCCTTAAAGCAAATAAACTTGATTACGAATATTGCGAATTTATTAGTTTTTAGTTCATATTAATTTTTCATTAATTTAAAAATCTTTCTATCTATCTTTAGTTTTCCTTTCTTGAATCAGTTTATTATTCTTAAAAAATATTAGAAAATTTATTTCTTTTTGGTAAAACATTTTAAATTTTCAGAAGTTATTAAAACTAAGAAACTAAAAAAAAATTTTAAATTGTAAAAAACTAAAACCAAAAACGCAACTTACTTAAATTTAGTTCAAAAGTTTTAAATTCTTAAAATTAAGTCCAATAACTTCTTAAAAAGTCTGCTTTAAGTTAGCGGACAGAAAACTTTTTTGATTAATAAATAAACATTGCACGATCTTTTGTTTAACAGAAAACAAATGATCTTGAACTTGAATAACCTTGCTCACATCATAATAAATGAAAATGTTTTACTTTTAAATTTAAAAAAAAATTAAAACCAAAATTTTATTTTTTGATCTTTGGACTCTTGGACACGATTCTCCATTTCCAGTCCAATGCTTTGATTGTTCCTATGTCTCAGGTGTGAATTGGTGGACCCATGTCTTATCCATGGTTACTAAACGACTCAAAAACTCGGCTTTATTGCGGTGACACAGCGCCAAACACTGTATTGAAACATCTTCACGACGCTCTTATTGTTCTATTGTGAGCAAACTTGGCACCCATCTTGCCCACAGCTTTTTCATCTCCAAATTTTCGGCCAATATGCGTTGTATAGCAGCCAGCTCACGTTGTATAATTTCAGCCAGCTCACGGAACTTCAGCCGACGATCATCCAAACCCATTTTGTGGATTTTCTTAATCGTTTCGGACGTGAACACCTCAATTGGTCAACCACTAAGATGTTCGTATTGGCGCTCGTACGGCCGCGTTTAATTTCTGCCACCCAATATTTTAGAGTCGTAATTGAAGGAGCAGAATAGTCTAGCACGGGTTTAATCTGGTTGGACTGAGACCTTTCAAATGAAAGTATTGAATTATATAATGGTGACCAATTTTTTCCATGTTTAAAAATTCAATAAGATCTTTTATTTTTGATGGCTCCAACGTGGCGCCCTGAAACTTAAAACATATGTTTTATAAGGTTGCCACTTTTAACCAAAGAAATTTTTTCAAAATACTACCACCATCTATACGTTAGGTCGGCTAATTTTTGGACCGCCCTCGTAGTTATAACTAGGGCAGGGAATTTCATGCAAATGCAAGTTTGTAGCCAGTAGCTCTAAATCGATTTTGACCAAATACTTTTCCGAATCAAAGAATTTTCAACAAATTGGCATCAATTTGTGTTGCATATTTTTTGTTATAAATGCATATTTTGCTATAAATGCATATTATATGTAATATTTAGCATATTTTCAATTTAATTACATATATTTGCATATTTTGTAAAAATTAAAATTCAGTTTTCATAAAAAATAAACAAAAGAAAACATTTGGAACTCTGAACATAGCATGATGTTTTCATTTGTTAAACATTTATATTGGATTTCATTTTTAATCCATCAAACTTGAGTAAAAAATCAACTTTTAAAGTTCCAATTTTTATTTTTTCATTTTTGGTGCATACTTTTGGATTTTCAGTGCATATTAGTTGGTTTCTTCCGCATATTTCAATTCAAATTATTCTAAGCTCATTTGTTGGGTTCGTTACTACTATTTTCCTCTTTTAGCTTTATGAAATTCATTGTCCTAGTGATAACGTAAGTTTGATAATTGTTTTAAGTTTGATAATTTTTATTAACAAAATTACTTCAAAATAATGCGGATTTTGCGGTTGAAATATTATCCGAATATATGAAATAAGTTAATGTATAAATTATATAAGCTATAATGTCAAATGCACACTAAACATTCTGAATATCTATCGCATTGTGCACACAAAAAAAAAGTCAATTACGAAAACCACCGATTCAATAACTTTAATTGCTGAAATTCCGCCAATTCAATTAGAAATTGATAGATCCTTAATTGAATTATTTTTCAATTAAATAATAACTCATGTGATTTAAAAGTGACCAATAACGTATACCTTCCCAAAAACCAAAGAAAACAAATTGTTGTTGCCATACCAAATGTTTTTTAACAGCTTAACTTTTATAACATTAAATTTATTCCTGCATGAAATTCTCATTTAGTTAGCAAATTTATTTATACTTATGTGAAGAAATTTACATAGAAATTAGTTTTTTCTTTCTATTGAGGCGTAGGGGTTATGGCAATTTTTTTTAAAATTGTTTCTTTGCCCTTTTGTTGAAATCAGAGTATTTTTTGTTGAAATCAGAGTATTTTTCTATTTATTTTTGTTTTGCATTTTCTTTCTGTTAAAAAAAAATATAAAATTTTTATTTAACGAAACTAATCTTTATAAATTACATTTATCAATTTTATGATAATGTTTTAGAATAAATAAATATTCGGATTTAAACAACGGAAACTAAATTATTGAACTTTATAAAGTAATAAACCTAATAAGAATTAATATCTTATCTAATTGAAATGAAATCAATTTAAAATATTTATTACTAATACAACTAAATATAAACATTTATAAAAAACAACTACATAAATATTACGAAAACAACAACAAAGTGTTGATGTTTGCTTTTGAGCGATAATAAAAAAAATGTTCCAAATTTGAGCAAATATTTAATTGACTCAATTAATTTTTAATTGACAGCTTTTAAAATTTTCAACAAACTGATTTAATTGAAAAAAGTAGGGAAATATTTTTTTCTGTGTGGGTTCCCAGCAAAAAAAAAAAAAAACATAAAAGAATAGATAAAGAATCAATACATACACTCAGGGAACTTCTGCTTTAAAAATATGTAGTTGTTTGGGTTGTAATACAGTTTCATTATTTTTAATGTAAATGTAAATCATTTGTAGAACAAATACAATTTTTAACTAACCTTGTAGTTCATTTACAAAAAGAACTCACATCAAATGACTGTTTTATGATTTTACATTCATTTTTTACAGTTGTTTTTTTTTATTAAAAAAAATAAAAAAAAAATTTTTTTGGTTTATTTTTTACTACCATGTGGTTAATTTTTACTACAATTGTTAGTCATTTTTTGAACATTAAAAAACAAATGACAATGTTAGTTGAATTTAATGAAATGTAAGTCGTCCTTTTTTTAAATGAAATTTTATTTGTTTTTGACTACAATTGCTGTCGTCTTTACCAACATAATTTCCTAAGTGTAGCAATGATGTTATGAAAATTTTGATCTTAGTCAATGAATTTGTTATGGGCTTGTCATAGGGTGGAAGTTCTCTTTTTTGATTCTTATTCATTGCATTTTAGGCATTGCTTATGGTTTAATGAAAATTAAATTCTTTTGATGTTCAGAGGGGAATTCCGGAGAGAATTCCTTTTGTGCTGTAATTTTAATTTTTTTTTAACTTTTCGGAAAGCATTTTTTCACCTAATTGGTGAGAACGCTGTTCTCGAAGCAGAGGCAATATGGATATCAAAACTTTTTTTTTCAAGTATTTTAATGTTGGGTCAATAAAAATTTTAATTTATCATATTTCAGATATGCTCATTTACAAAAAAAAATTATATATATTTTCCCGCTCCCTTTTACTCCCTAAGTTTGAGATTGGACCGAGTTGAATAGACTAGATTTGAAAAATCTTAATTAAAAAAGAACTTCTTTAGAAACGGGAAATCAGCAATGAATTTGTGTATTTATTTATTTCATTACATAGTTAGCATTTCAATCAAAAAGATTAAATAATGACACAATCTCATATCATCATAAACTATTCAACATCATCATCAACAGAGCTGGGGATTTTTTTTTTTTTGGATTTTCTTTAACATTTTTAAACACTTAACTCTAATTAACTTTCAACATTGTTTAAACAGAAAAACAAAGAAAAAAGGAGGAAATGTATATTTTACATGATACATTATCCTTTTCCAACATGTTAATCCTTTAAATGTTCCCACTTGTCTTCGAAGTTTCATAGTGTTCTTTTTTGTAATGAGGACGTTTGTATTTTTTTTTCATTTCAGGGTACACCAAAATTGCGTGAAATTGCTGACTGTCATTATCAATTCACATGGGCAACGAATGTTATTTGCCCACCGCACATGTGTGATTTCGATGAAAAAACATGTGAAATAAAAAATACCGAGATGGGTGTCAGTTACAATTTAAAAAAGTCCAACTTTGGCATTGATGGTAAAATAAAGGTAAGTACAGACAGATAGACAGAAAATAATACGTTAATTCCTTAATATGAGTCATTCCATGTGAAACAGAATGATTTTTTACATCAGAATTTTTGTTTGCTTTGACATTTGGCAGACGTATTCTTAATTCAAAAATATTTGCCTCGTATTTTTGGAAAAAACTAAACTGGTTTTATAAACGAGTTATTTGTGTTTAAAAATTAAAAAATTAAAAAACTAAAATATGAAATTTAGAAATGTTGAGGTTAAAAAGAAGAATAAACATTTTTCTCTAAAAATTATAAACACTATTAATTTTTAAAACAGACTAGACTAGTTTCTGCCTCTTTTTATGAACAGGCGTCATCAGTAATTTTCCATTTAAATATTATTATTATATGTGTCTTATTGTCTCTATATGATAAATTTTTCAACAACCTGAGGCTGTAAGAATCAAACCTGCGCTCTTCTTACATTACAAACGTAACAATACGAAGTCATGACCGTTTAGCGATCACACCCAAGTATGGCCTCGAATGTAATCCAGCTAAATTGCAGTTTTCTTTCCTATTAGCTTTTCTGTTATTGTATATTATACTCAGAAGTGATAGCACTAACAAACACAAATATTCTATTTTTAAATTTTTGTTTATTTTCCTAATCTCCTCCGTCTCTATTTCACAACGTTACCAGATTGGCGTATGCTTTTTATGGTTTTTTGAAAAATTTTCCAACATGTCGATATTTAAATTGATATATGTTACCTTCTCCGAGAAAAGGGCCGTAGTGTGTCAAAAAACGGGTTTGGACTTAAGAGTGGATTCTGGTACCTAAAAGGGTGTAGAATATGATGAAATTAGTTAGATTTCTGATAAAAATTTATTTACCCCATAAAAACGTACAAAACGAATGGAAAATGCGTTATGAAACGTTAAATGCGTTTTTCTCAAAACTTCATTTTCACACACTAGGTCCCTTTTCTCGGTTGATGGCTTATTTTTATCGCTTTGTACTCTACTTATTATAAATGTGTTTAAAAATGTGTTTAAATATATACGTTGCCACCTTTTGAAAGTTTTTTTTTTAATTCTTAACTTTCGTTTGTATTTTTTGTCACTTTCGGTCCCACTTAAAAATAATATATCAATGTCTGTACACACACACACACTAGGCTGCTTCATATTTTTAACAACTTCGAATTTTTGACGGGACATTAGATTAAAATTTATAAAAAAAAAAATTCTCTAGTTTTTGAAAAATTTTGGAAAAAAATTAGCTTTTTTGAAAATTTTCCCGATTTTCAAAATAAGGACATATTTTTATAAAAATAAATTAAAAAAAAAAAAAAAATGAAAACGAAAACTCAGGAAAAAATATTTAGTTTTTTAACCCTTAACTACACTAGGCCAAAAAAAACTGGCTAAAATTTTGCATTATTTTCACAGCTGCCATTACGAATAAATAAATTTAAAAAATTTAAAGATAGCAAATATTAAAATAATTTTGGTCGCTTTTCTTTACACGTATCATGGGAATTTAAAAAAAAAAAAAATAATACTGAAGGGCACCCTCTATCCACTTAGCATGTCGGCCGATTTAGTGTTGGCGGATTTGGAAGAAAGTCAGTTTTAGATACAAAAAAATTTTAAAAATATATTTTTGATGAAAGTAACTAATTTTACATTGTAAATAGTTTTATTTGATCACAATTACTCAGTTGCAAAACAATAAACATTTGGTGCATCATTAACCCATGTTTTCCATAGGTCAAAAATGTTACATAAAATAAAGTTGATGGTTATGACTGAATATTTTCAAATAAAAAAAAATAATAAAAGGACAAAATTTTGTATACAAAAAATGGATATTTTAATTATAATATCTACCTTTTTCTCTAGTTGAATCCTAAGACTTGCCAAAAATTGCTGTTCATCAAAATCATCTCATCCCAAGTAAAAAAAAATTATATGGAATAACATCAAATTATATATGAATTAGATATGCGATGATATCTAATTTGATCCGAAAAATGAGAACATATAATTGTATCTAAAATACATAAAATTGTATCGAATTCGAAACAATCATATCGAAATAGATTGAACTCGATGCAATTAAATACAAATTTGTACAATTTGATGTATATTAGATAAGATTTCATCCGAATTTTGTCCCCAGACAGACGAATTAGATATAATTTTATATTTTTGAATAAGAGTTGATAAAAACAATTCCTAGTTTTTCCCAACAATTGCATCAAATTATATATAACTTCATAAAATTTAAAAAAAAAACGATTATATGTAATTTGAAACAACTATTTTTAATTATATCTCGTTTGTGTGATAACTAGAGATGTCACAAACAGTGCATTCGAATACCGAATATTTGCCGAATAGTTCTTACATTAATTTTCATATAAATTCGATATAATACACTGTACACAATACACGGTAATACATATAGTACACTGTACTTTAGATATAGATGAAATTAAACGGAACCGTAATACGTTTTATGTTGAATAAGCAGACGTATTTGACATTTTAAACACTAGATTTTTCTCAATTTTTAGGTGAAAAATACAACATTTTAAGCTATTTTCTTTTAAACAAATAATTCTGCCGAATAGTGCTATTATTCGCTATTCGGTCGAATGGTTAAAACATACAAAATATAACGAATGCCGAATAGTAACCGAATATTCGTGACATCTCTAGTAATAACTTATGCGGTTATTTTGTTTTGAATACATGCCATGTAATATATATTAATATCCAAAATCACTTAGAAAATAATATTGATATGGCAGCACATATAATTGAATGTGGCTTTATGATGGACTAAATATAATCACATCAGAGACTATATTCAAACTGTGGGGCCTTTAAATGTCTATATAATTTTTTAGGGCTTTATTTAGTTATATATAATTATATGAACATATATGTTGAATTATATGCGAGCCCATATATAACTGTATATTGTATATATAGTAATATATAATTAGGTATATTAAGGACAATTATATACAAGACCATATAAAGTAATATATTGCTATATATACCCACATATACAAATTTTTAAGACCACACAGAGCTATATACAATTAGATATGAATATTTATGCTGCAACATAAATGCTTATATGACTATATAAATATTTGTATTGAAACATTTAATTGTATAAATGTGTATCTGCATTAGGGTGATAACTTTTTTTGGACAACATTCTCCCCAGGGATTTTCTAATGGCAAATATTGTATTAATGATAAAAAGAACTATTTCAGTTCAATTTGGTAAAAAAAAACCTTACGCACCGACAGCGATTTCTAAAATGCCTTTAATATATTAATATGTGAAAACAGATTTTTTTTTATATAAAAAACTGCAAAAAAATAGCGGAAATTAAAAGCAAATTTGAAAGAAAACTATTCCATTGACTCGAAAACGGACTTTACTATTGAAATCAGCACGCTTTAATTACATAGATGTGATGGTCAGACGTTGAGGCATCGAAAAAAGTTTTTTTTTAACTTTGTTGGATTCAAAACTTTAACGCGTTTGGTGAGTAACCTTTTTTAACGATAGCGAAAAACTAAAAACGCAGTTCTTAATATTTGTCCATGCCCTACACGATTTTGTCTGGGGAGATTTGATATTTGAAAAAATGCAAAAAGTTATTACCCTAATCTGCATATTTTAAAAACTTTTTTACTTGGAGTGTGAAAAATCAGTTTTCGATTTTCCGCCAACATTAAATCGGTCCACACGCTAAGTGGACAGAGCGCTCTCTTCTGTATAATTTTTTTTAAATCCCCATGATGTGCGTAAAGAAAAGCGACCAAAATTATTTTAACATTTGCACTCGTTAAATTTTTTAAAATTATTTATTCGTAAATATTGCAGGCCTAGTGTAATTAAATGTTAACAATCTTATAAATACTAAACATTTTTTTTTCTGAGTTGCCGGGGTTAAATATAATTCAAAAAAAAAAAAACACCAACGAAACGTCGGATGGTCCATTAAATGAAATAATCTTTTATTTTATATAATAAACTGGACCTTAAAAGATTTTTTTTTTCATGAAAATTAATCTAACCCAGGGTTGTCCCCTTCAAAATTCGACATTTTGTTTTTTAAGAAGCAGCCTAATACACACTGCTACTTATTTTATTCTGTCTTCTTTTTATCTGTTCGTAGTGAAAATTGCTTTGCCAGTACTTAACGTTAGTGAAAATTGCTTTGCCAGTACTTAATTAACAAAATTTACAACAGTAAAAATAATAAAAGCACAGACACAGCCCTGTCTGCCCTAAGAACGCTCTGCCAACGTTCGTAAAAAGTGCTTTTCCAGTACTTGATTTACAAAATTTACAACCGTACAAATAAAAAAGCATGGGCACCACATTGGCTTAGAACGCTTTCCCAACATGGGCAAAAAGTGCATTGCCAGTACTTATTTACAAAATTTACAACCGTTTAGATAATAAAAACAGTGGCAAAGCCCTTGTTCACAACGCTTTCCCAACTTTATTGATTGTTCTCCCAATGATTTGCTAACGTTTTAAAATTATGGTTTTGTTTCTGGCAAAGCGCGCATTGCCAGTGCTTTGCCAACGCTTTAAAAAAGAAACGGCCAAGCCCTGCCCGGTTTTATCATTTTCGGGTTGTCAAAGAACTTAAATCTTAAATCTTGAAAGCACTGGGCCAATGCTTTGCCGTTCGTATTTTTCTGGCTGGGTAGTTTATAATTGAAATGCAATTTATACAAAGTTTCTGTGCTCATTTTAACATTTTTTGCCTACATTAAAAAAAAGGAAAGTTCAAAGTTCATATCGTAACTCTAAAACAAATTTAAGCTGGTCGAATGCATGGCCTAGGCTACTTTTAAGAATATAATATTTAGTAATTTTTTTGATAGATTATTTTTTAAATGGATTTTTTTCCTAAAGTTTATGAACTCATTATAGGAAAAAAAAAAGTTAAATATACCTAAAATCGTAATAGAAATGATTTAGCTGGTCGAATGTGCTGTGTACACAACTTAAAAAATGATTAATAACGCTATTTTTTGACTTTTAACAAATCTCAAACCTGCCAATTCAAAATGAAATGAATTAATTCTCAAAAATAAATTCACCACATACAAATTATATATATATTTTTTTATTTTATAAATATGTGATAAAATTGTTTTATTTTTAATTATTGCTAGCATTTATCTAATAGAAAAATTATGTCACATCACGCTACATAACGTGACGTTTTACACTATGGGTTGTAAAAGAAAGTCAAACAAGTTTTATTAATTCAACGAACTTAAAATATTCCAAGTCATATTAAAAAAAATCATCAAAAACGTCCCACGTTTTGCGTTTTTGTAAAAGGCAAAAAAAACTACTTCTATTTTTGTCACATTACGTCACCCCCTTTAATTGCTTATATCTTAGGACCAAGTAGTTTGATTGTTTTCTAATTTTTACTTAATATAGAGCTTCTGAAGTTCTACACAAAAAAAATAAAAAATATATATATTTTTCCTTGTTTTCCACGCCATTGAACCGTACAACTGTAACGAATGTGACTATGGGAGAATAGTAGAATACCATTAAAATAAGCATCAATTTAAATATCGACATGCCGGGATATTTTTCATGTTTGTTTTTGAGCTTTTAAACACAAATCACAACTGTAAATTTTTTTGTTTAATTTTTACAAAAAATACACGTCAATTATTTTTTAAAATGAAACCTAAAAGCAAACTAAAATCGTGATGTAAAAAAATTGTTTGGTTTGACATGGAATGACTCATATGCAAAAGAGCATAGTTGTGCAGGAGTTGTGGTTGTATGATAAACGTATGGCGCATTAGCTCATGAATAAAATAATATTTACTTTGGAAATTTATTTTGTACAATTTTTCTTTTACTACATCATTCTTGTACACTGTTGACTGACTCATTGTGTAATTTTTCCCTCTCTTTTTTGTTGTTGTTGCTGTTGTTGCTTTCTACAGGTTACTAACGATAAAAATGAATTTACTTTGGACTTTTGCGATTCAAAGGCCATACATAAAGCTGTAACGGATTATAGTCAAGGTTTGGTGAATCTCTTTTTCATCACTAATGGTTCCTGTAACTCTTATGGTAAGTTTTTGTAGTAAATATTTCATATTTATCCAAGGGAATGGAATTTTTTTTTGTTTTTGAATTTATTACGTGTTTTGTTTTCTTCTTGTTTTTGAATTATATTTTTTGTTTTGTTCAATTTAATTTCCTTTTCCTGTTTTTAAACTTCCGTTTGCCACATGTATTTCCCCCACCATTTTCTTCATATCTATTCAAACAAGTTGTGTGTGTGTTTCGTAATTTCTCTCTTGTTTATCGTTGTTTTTTCTCGATGCTCTTCAAGTACGTACGTTCCCACTGTGGGCCAGAATTGAATATTTTGAAAAAAGTACCATTCAGATAGATCAAAAATGTAATTTTATTTTTGGAATTTTGAAATGTAAAATATTATATGAACAAAATATTTAATCATTCCGCCTACTAGTATTTCGTTGATATGAGTTCAAAATAAAATTTCACATTATTGTGATATTTTTGAATTAAACAAAATGTCAATTAAACATACAAAATTTAAAGATTTTTTTTTTTTTTTGGTTATCACAAAATTATTACAACTGCAAAACTGCTGAATATTTATGAGAAAACTCATTTATTTTATTTTCTGTTTAGAACTGAGCATTTTGTTAAAAACATGCTTTTTCAAAAAAAACGCTCTAAAAAGCTCCAGAAGATATTTGAAAACTGTGAATTTTAACAACTATAATGCTTTGGACCTATAACTGAAAAAGTGCGGGAACATTTTTGTTGTTAATATATTGGACTTTAACTAATCAATAATATAGGTTTTGGGAACGCTCATCACGAATCTGAAATAAAAAAATGAAATTCAAATCAGTAAGTCCACACGCATAAAAAAGTTAGTTCAAAAGTCTGTTAAACGGCGTTCCAATTAAGTTAAGGTAATTTTTTCTGTTGTATCGAATCTACCTACAACTGTCAACTAAAACTTAGTTCTTCTAAAATTTAGGTCAACTAAATTTAGCACACTGTGATTCTCAACTTCATTGAATATTCGGCAGGCACAATTTCAGGTATTATTTTCTGTTGTCATAACTTAATTTTCAGCGATTTTTAAGTGCTTTTTATGAAGGTAATTTGGCGATACCGATTTTAATTATGTATGCGTTTTTTTTAAGTCTAAGTTGTCAAAAATTGATTATAATTCAAAATATTCATATTATAAAATTTATGTCCGCCGTGTTGGATCCGTTTATTGGATTTTCAGAATTAATTTCAGATCCATTATTAGTTACCTCTAAGCACCCTAATGAGTATTTAAAGTAAATCAGTCCACTTCAGAAATTTTATATAAATACTGTTTGTCGGCATATTGAATCTGCCATTTTGAATTTTTGATTTCAGATTCGGAATCATCCACCCCAAATACCCCAAAGCAATTGATTAAAATTCAACATACAACCAACATTTTTAAATGTTGGTTTCAGATTGGTAATCAGCTATATCTAGCCTCCTTCCACTGAACATTTAAACAAAATCTGTTGTCTGAATTTTATAAAAAACAATGGTTGTAGCCATATTGGTTCCGCCTTTTTGAATTTTTAATTTAAGATTTAGCAACGGCCACCCCAAAATTTTAAAAGCAATTGATTAAAATTTAACATATTCAAATTTTAAAATGTAAGTTCGCCAAATTGGTTCCGTTATTAGCTACACTCCCAATGAGAATTTAAAGCAAATGAGACAATTTTAAAAATTTTATATAAAAACTATTTGACGCCATATTAGATCTGCCAGTTTGAATTATACTTTTTTTGATTTCAGACTCGGAATCACTCACCAAAAATTCTTTTTACACAATTGATTAGAATTCAATATATTAAACTTTTAAAATTTATGACCACCACATTGGTTCCGTCATTTTGAATTTTAAAATTCTGATTCCAGATTTAAGACCAGGAACTGCTTAAATCTGCTTTTACTTTTTAGACTTTGATTCCCCTTATTCTAGTTTTGGATAAAATTCGGAAATGCTGGCCCACTGTGCGTTCGTGTATGTGTATTGTTTTTTTTGTTTAGTATAATTTTTTAATGCTCCTTTGCTACTGCATAAAGTAGTCTCTATTCCTATATCTCATCCATGATTTTATATGCTGTTGTTCAGTTCAATCTGTTGTTTTTCGCTACTTGTATATTTAAATCTTAAAATCGCATTTGAATTGGCAATCATCCCAATGCGCTTATTGTTTTAGATTCCACGTGATTAAACATTCGGTGTGTTAGGTTTGTTAGATCGTTTGTAACAATTTTCAATAGATTGCGCCGGGGCTAGTTGGTAGCGTGCTGGCTTATCAGTGCGGGGGTCGTGGGTTCGATTCCCACCAGATGCACTGGTCTGTTTTCGCTACAACGCGCCGCAAGTCATAGTAGCTAGTACTCGGTTAGGGTAATAATATATAACTTTGAATTATATGATTATTAATTAATAAAAAAAAAAAATAAAACAAAAAATTTTTTTCAATAGAAAATAAAAACAAAGTATGAAAAAGGCAGTATTCGCCCAAATTAAAAACCAAATTTAAAAAAAGTACAAGATTTAGCTAAAACAACTAAAATTTAGTTAAAATTGAAGGTGCAGCAAAACTGCGAGATTTTTTTTTTTTCTAAATGTTAGTAAAATGAGAATAACAAAAAATCAAATTTTCTTAAATCTACAAAATTATAGTTATTTTTGAGCTAAATTTTAATTAAAAGTTATTAATTTATCTGCTGAAATAAGCAAAAAACGTGGTAAATATTAGTAGACAAAAAAAAATCTAAAAAATCTACTGCATATTTGAAGCGCGAATTTTCTAGTTTTTAGTGCTGCACATTTCGGGTATAACTAACGCAGTGATGTACAGTTGTATAGATCTAGAAAATAATAGCATGATTAATTATAAGAAATTAAAAAAAGGCGATATTATTAATATTACATTATATGCTACGCCCACGAAATACATTTGATAAATTTGAACAATTTACCATTCTGTGGAACATTTACGCTTTTATTTTGCATTTTAAAAATAAATTCAACAATAAAATATTTAGAAAAAGCCTTCAAGTGATTCTTTTTTATTTACTGTCCGTTGGTATAAGTTGGCCATGAGAAACATATCCAATTTTAACTGGGAATCATGTTCGTCGTAGTCCCCATTTTGGTTTGAGGATGACCGAAAAATGTTTTCCCAAAACCCTCATTTCGAAAATAGAGTTTATAATATATCACCATGAAATTCTTGGAATCAATGCCTTTCCCTCAACTAAGATCTGCCCAACGGGTAAAGGCACGCGCCCTTGTTCGGGCTTTTTATATATAGGGGATCTGTCACTTTAACATTGCGGTGACATATGAGTTAGTCAATTGACATATTTGATACACCTTGTGTCGTGTTGGGTGGTGTATGAAAAATCTAAATTTCTTCTACAGTTTTTACTAGGCATCAGTAGTTCTCGAACACAGATCATTCTTTTAACAAGGCAATATCTCAACCGTGTGATCTGAAGTTTTGATTGTAAATAATGGCTGGCTAACAGCAAAGTTATATTTTTTGCGGGTTTGTTAAAAGAAATTAAATACAAAATTAAACACTATACGCAAATTAAAGAAAGATATATTTGTTACGGAAAAAAGTGCAGTGATATACTCCCCTCTATTGACCTGTCACAGGATAGGTCCTTTCAGGTCAATTGCCTAATTTGTTAGCTTTTTTACTATAATTGACACCGCTTACCCCACGACAATGGCATATTGTACTAGTTATGCGATAAATCCTGCTCTACCCATTATTGGGATATGTGCGTTGAAAGCATTTAATTCGTGTTCTACAAAGAAAACAACTTTCTTACATGAAAATTATCCCGATGAGTTTCTAAACTTTTAGTTGATACAATTATATATTTAAATTAATTGTGTTCAAAGCAAAATTCTATTTTTATCAAATTGGATTTAGTTTAAAAAGGATAAACAATTCGACGAAGACCTTTAAAATGTCCTTCCTTATTGGTTTTTTGAGTTCTTTGTATTTCTTGTGCTATTTTCTAACGCTATCTTTAGCACTTCTCACCACATTTAATCTTATCCAATTGTTTAGATCAGAAATACAATTGAGTTTCTTTTATTCCCTTTCCTTTTTCTCTAGTTTTAATGTGTTTGTGTGTATTATGTTTAGAATGTTTATTTGCCATCATGTTGCAGCAGTTTATTTAACTCCTTCTTTTTTTAATTTTGTTGCCACAAAAAGCAGGATTGCCACGTGATTTTAGGGGGAAAACACAGTCGTCATTATAATACAGTTGCAAAAATAATTAAAAAAGCAAATTTCTATAGAAAAATTGCCAAATAGTTTTGGAAAAATTGTATTTTTTTTAGATACAAAAAATTGTTGACAAAATAAACTTTCTAAAAAACTAAAATAAGTTCAAATAAGTAGGCATATTTTAATTATTATTTTTAAAGTGAGTTTGATTTTATTTTGGTTTGAATTTTGGTTTGAAGCCTTAATATCATTTACTAATTGGTCTGGAGAATAGAAATTGCATTGAACTTCTTACACCCTCAGATTTGGTAAAGTTTTTTTTTTTGGTTACATTTCCTTTTCTTCGTCTTTCAGTTTGAACTTCGGTAAAAGGCTCATTCTATCGACTCTTCCATTATGACCTTGAACGCTTAACTTTATTCTAAGCGGCATGTGATCTGACCAGATGTTAGAATCAACTTCAAACTGTTCTACATATTGCAATGCTTCTTGTGATATTGCACTAATATCTTTTACGGAATATCCACCTGCGCTTAAGTACGTAAACCTCTAGTATCAGATTTAAAAGACAATTTTGAATTGGAACTACAATTTCGCTTTGGACATGTAAAATATTACAAATTAGATTGTGGTTTGCAATTCAAAATTTAGACAGTTTCAAACGTAATTGTGTTAAACAAAATTTTTCATTTGAAATTTTTCTATTTAGAATCTCAGCGGATAGTTTAAAATATTGTTCTGAAATATATAAAATTGTAAACATAATTGGAATTTTGCATCAGAACTTCTGCGTTTCGCATGGGTTCTACATTCCGAAAATGAAGTGAAAGTGAAACTTACGCTCAATTTGTGTTCCCATTTCCACATAAGTGATTTGAAAAGAAAAATTTCAATTTCATTTTGTTTCTAGTGGAATTGAAGTGATTTGATGTGTTCTATAAAACAATTTCACTACAAAAAAAGTAATTGTAAAACGGTATTAGTTAACTGCTTGAAAAAAAACTTTTTAGAAAATAAAATTATTTTGAATATTAAACGTTAAAAAAAAAACAAACAATGTAAGTAAATGTGATATGTTGTTAATATACGTTTATTTAACTGAAAAAGTGTTTTATTTTTTACGGGAAAACACATGAATCCGGAACAAGAGGCCGCATATTTAACATTCATGGAAAAAAATTCTGGTTTGGCCAAAGGTTTTTAGAGGTGCAACAAAACAGTTGAACCCCAGTTAAACAGCTTAGGACCTCCAGCAAAGGATGCAACTGGTTGGAAAAAGGCTTGGGCTGATTGGA
Source organism: Delia radicum (assembly GCA_021234595.1). Lineage (NCBI taxonomy): Eukaryota > Metazoa > Arthropoda > Insecta > Diptera > Anthomyiidae > Delia > Delia radicum. The sequence goes on from CM037851.1 coordinate 224,268,227, forward strand.
AGGCTACCATTCGTAAAAAATTGGCCGAAAATAGAGCAGAGGTAACGGCAACAGTTGGAGGACCCAACAATATCCAACACATATCATCTCAGTTGCCAAACAGCATTCGAAGGTGTTCTAGCTGCTAAATCCTTCGGGACGACTAGCAAAGGGTAAACAACCACAAATTTATCTAATGAATTGTCAAACTTAGATGGCACCAGTTCCGACAATGTAGTAAACGTGATTTTACCAGAATTAAATGAAAATGACGAAGGTACTGAAAATATAGAAAATGAAGAACCGCAACCGATGACTTCCCTTTTTGATTTCTAAATTTCTTCGCGACTTCATTCAAATCTAATCCATTTTGGGCATATGACAGTTTTCAAAACATAACACATATTTGTTAAAATTTTTGACGCTGTACTTCTTCCCACAGCTAGATTGAAGTCTTTTGCGATCATTTATTGGTAACTTCCTTGTCCAAAATAGCGTAGTGATGTGGCCAATTGCAAAATAATTGGAATGCTTGTCTTTTTAGCCATTGGTGATACTTCTCTAAAACCATCATAAAAGCATGCTTATTTAATCTAAAATACGCAATAAAATTATTTTTTTTTATTAATTTTAAACACTTGCCACTCAGTTTTAATTATTGTCTTACGACTTTTCTGGTAGTTCCAAAGGATTTGAACAGTCACGAAGCTTTTTCTAGATTTTCCGTTCTTTATTTTTCTTTTTCAATTAAATACCAGGAAATCACAATTGCGAAACTCATTTTATATTATTTTAAAAATAAATATTTTTTTTTGTTTAATTTTTATTTTTGTTAAAAAATGCACTCTTCTTTATTGCAATTTCGTTCACTTAAAAGTGATAATTTGGTTTTTTTCCCGCATTTTTTTATGTTGTTGCTAAGAACAAAATGAAAATGAAATCGTCGTGAAAAAAAACGATTTACTCGTTTTTCTGAACACAGCGGAATTGAAAATTTGGAATTAAAAACGATTCCACTTTCACTTCGTAGTGGAATATAGAACCCAGGCCAATATAATGCTCTTTCCTCTGCGTGTATAGTTGAAACTTAAAGGCTTTGCTAAAACTACTCATATTGCTAAATTTTTTCCAAGTTAAGACGATGTTATTTATAGGTATCATTTTAGAATCATGTGTGTCCTTATACCAAATTTAGAGTTTTTTTTAAGTTAAAGCTTCAATCTTACTTTGTGTTTAGTATCAACGGTTTAATGTCAACATAAATATGTTTTCAAGATTTTTGAAAATTGTTTTCATTTTGAAATATTTATTTTTTTTTTTTTGAAATTTTACGAAGTTTTAACTAAATCGCTTCTCACTTCCAAACCCTGCCAAGCACATAAAAACGAATTTCACGAAATATTTTGTAAATTTAGTTTTCTGTCGAAATAGTTTAATTATAAATCACTTATTATTACAAATCACTCATTGGCGCTCTAATGGTTAATGCCTGTTAGAGGGTTAATTTTTAAAAGTTAATATTTTGTCCTCCTGTTTTATTAGTTTTGGGCCTTCTATTTTTAATGGTAATTTTAAATTATTTTCTGTCTTTGAAGTGTAATATTGTCTAAGTTCAGTGATAGTTTTTCTTGCTATCATATGTTTAATTAATGTTTATATTAATGAACATATGTTTAATCACTCGTTTTTCAGAACACAGCGGAATTGAAAATGTGGAATTAAAAACGATTCCACTTTCACTTCGTAGTGGAATATAGAACCCAGGCCAAACTCTTTTAAATTGAGACAATTTTAAGTAGAATGTTAAATAACGCAAAAATCTTAATTTAACTTGAATATCGAAGTAAAAAAATTGATGTGTGACATCATCAATGTATATTAAGTTATATATAAATTAGATATGCGATGAGATCAAATTTGATCCGAAAATTGTGTTGGTAAACGAATTTGAGACAATGTTTGTTTTCCTAACAAAATATTTAAATTCAAATTAAGCACTCAATATTTATAAGTGTTTGTGGTATGTAGTGGGTAGAGAGTATGCCTTGTACTCCGAACTTCCGAGTTCAAATCTCGGAAAAGTTAAACATTTTTGGCGTACTAAAAATAAGGAATTTTAAAAATAGAAAAACTTTTTAGATTTTTTAACATTAGAAGACTTCTTCGAAAGAGCAAAGAAAATTTAATTTTTTAAATAATTTAGATATTATGATAGTTATAGGCAGGTGCAGATGATCCAGGAAAAGGTTTTGAAATGGGAAGTTAGATTAAATTTATTAATTATTCTTTTCTCTGAATATTCGCCTGTTACCCACTGAAATTTCAAGCTCTACCAATTAATCCTCAGTAGAGTATCAATATTTATTTATTTAAGCCTATGGATACAATATCCTTACAGACTAGCATATAAAAATTAAGATATTTAAAATAAATTATTTAACAAAATTTTAAATTGGGAGTGAGAAACACTTATGTCTAGTTTATTACAATAAATATTAAATAATCTCATAGATCTATTTAGTGGTTCATTTAATGCATATTCAGTTGAGTGTATATCAATATGAAAAAATTTACTTATATTTCTAAACTTCTTGGTGGAACATATATTGAAATTAACTCTAATAGCTCAGGAGAATCAATATCACCACAAATAATACCATGTAAAAAAGTTAAACTAGCAATAATACGACGAGTTTCCAGAGATTTTAAAGAAATAAACTCACACTTATCTGCGTAAGAAGGGCTAGAAAAAGAAGGAATGTTTAAATGATTCGGATAGTTAAAACATGGTAGGGCAAACTCGACAAACTTTCTTTGAATTCTCTCAATACGACGAATATGAAGAGCAGCATTAGGACTCCAAATAAATGAAAAATATTCCAATCTAGATCTAACAACGAAGTATAAACAACTTTCTTTGTTATGTGATCAAATTACGTCGAAAAAATGCTAAAAGCGAATAAGCTTTTGGTACAATAAAATTTAAATGACTGGTGAATGATAATTTAATATCAAAAACTACACCAAGGTCCAAAATTTCATCAACAGATGACAATACATTACCATACATTCTGTAATCAGAAATTATAATATTTCGACGTCTATGAAAAGACATACTATAACATTTAGAAATATTAAAGGGTAAACCATTACAATTTGACCAATTAACTAGATTATTCAAGTCCTCCTGAAGGTCAAAAACGTACCTTACAGAAAAAATTGGCTTGAAAATTTTGAGATCATCAGCATACATTAAAAATTTTGAATTTTTAAAGCAATCGCTAATGTCATTTATAAAAATATTAAATAATAAAGGACCAAGGATGCTGCCCTGTGGAATACCTGACGTTGGTATAAAATAGTCCGAACAAATTCCAACAACAGATACTGTTGCGATTCTGCCAATCAAATAATGATGGAACCAACTAAGCATATTTGAATGGATGCCAATCTTGGAAAGCTTATATAATAAAAGTTCATGTGGGACTCGGTCAAAAGCCCATTCGAAATCTGTGTAAATTGTGTCAATTTGAACACCTTTTTCAAAACAAGAGATGCAAAAGTTAACAAAAACCGATAAATTAGTTGTTGTTGATCTCCCAGCCTTAAATCCATGTTGTGAAACAGATATATATCGTTTTAACTGGAAAAAAAGTTTATCAAACACGATGTGCTCAAAAATTTTAGCAATATTGGTTAATTGGGAAATAGGACGGTAATAAGCAACACTACTCTTACTACCATTTTTAAGAATTGGGAAAATAGTCGTAAATTTCCATTTCTGAATGAAATAACCAGCTCGTAAAGATTTATTAAAAATTATTTTGAGGGGTAAAATAAGTGAAGAAAAGCATTTCTTAAGAAGAAAAGCTGAAAGGCCATCATTATCACATTTAAAAGAATTCGAAAGTTTACCAAGGGTCGAAGCAATATCTTCATCCAAAATTTTTAAAGATCCAAAATTAGAAAATGAAACAATAATTCTAAAATCCGCTTCATTCATTGATAAGGAATCATCATTAAAATTTGACTGAAAATACATATTATTAGTTTTGCTTAAGAATCAACATTTGATGAGAAAAATTATAATAAATAAGCTCTGTAACTCAATATTGTAACACAAAATCCTTAGATTAACAAATAACCAGAAAGTCTGGCAACCCTGCTGTAGTATTAAAAAAAAAAAACAAAACGTTAAAAATACACAATGCACAGTGTGTCAAAAGAAATTATTATATTGTGTATCTAAAGGGCGTTCAAATGATAACAGAAACATACAATAAAAAAAGTAAAAAAAGTAAAATTTTAATGGCAACACAACATGTCACACCACAATTACATTCACAATAAAATTATTATTTAACAAATGATATGGGACATCTTATCTCGCGCGAAGAATACAGAATTTTCCTATTTTTCATTGAAATTAATTTGAAGTGAACACACGACTTCAAGTTTAAATTCTTAACTACAGTGATGGCATTTTTAAAAGTCAATAATTTATAGAAAACTATTTTTTTTTTATTGAATTCCATAGTTGGCAACAATGGAATGCATGTTGGTGTTTGTTTTATTTTTTTTGCTAATCACAGAGTGTTGATTTTTTGCATTAGACTTCAGCTTCTTTTATCTTTGGGTTTTTTTTTTTTGTTTGCCGTACTTGCTTATATACCAACCACCAGGATGTAAAGATAAAATTTAAAAAGTTTTTTCATGTTTTGTGCGGTCTATGAATATTTAATATGGCGTCATCATGATATTGCTCCTCATCCTGTGGATTGTGCTGTATTGTATGTATGTATTTTTTTTTTGTTTTTTGGTTTTTGTACCATGGCGACAGATACATCCTTTCATATAAGTTAACTTTTATGTATGAGATATTTTACAAACAACTTTCCGTAATGCTTTTCCGGAATATAAAAGTTTGTTCTAACATTTTCCACCCAAATTGTCCGTTTGAAAAATTCTTCTTTTTCACCAGAAACTTATCTAGTAGCGGGTCTTTTACCGATTATTTTTGTTTGAAATTATTTCAAATACTAACTTTTGTTTTAATTCCAACTAGAAAATGCTCATCTGAAAGTAATTTTGAAATTTCGACTTTGCCTCTTTTTTGCTTGTAAAGCCGACTCAAAAGCGTTGGAGGCGGCTAAGCAAAATATTACCGGCGACGGCTCAAAGCCGGCTGAAGGCTCTATGAAACAAGACCCCAATAAAATAAGTCCCCAAACCAAAAATGAAATAACGCCCCATTTTTTGGGGCTTTATTTCATTACGAAGCAAAAACCCCAAAATAATATGAAATAACACCGCAATTTTGAGGCTTTATTTCATAATGCAGTAAAACCCCATTTCGAAAATGAAATAAGGCCCCAATTAAAAAAAAAAACAAAATTATATATTACTTTAAAATATTTCTTTATTCCTAATTAATACATAGTAAAAAGGCTGAAAAAAGAATTCGCGCGATTTTTTTTCAGCCTTTTTAAAATAAAAAGATTAATAATATTTAGTATATCAATACAGTTTTTTTAATATTTTTTAGTAGTATATCACAAAATAAAACTAAATTTATAAATCGTATAATCGCACGCAGAAAAAACTTTATTTCGCGAAGCCGCCTTCCGCGTTCTACTGAGGAAAAAAACCCTTTAGAGCGGCCGAAGGCCTCCACACAGAAAAACTTGTTTTTACAAATTACTTGATGTCTTAAAAATATAAGATTTCAACGGATTCGACATCTGATTTGAAAAACAAGTTCTTCTGGGTAGCGGCCTTCGGCCGGTCTTAAGGGTTTTTTTCCTCCGTAGAACGCGGCAGGCGGCTTCGCGAAATAAAGTTTTTTTCTGCGTGCGACATAAAATAAACTTCAAAATTACTACACGGTATAATCTCACTTACTAATAGCAAATAACTATTTACATTAATAACTTGATAATTCATGCAGTAATTATAACGGTTATTTGCTTATACTACTTAAAAATTTTGATTTTTAAGAAAATGAAATAACACCCCCAAAAATATTATTTGGTGACTTATTTCATTTCTCATATTGGGGCCTTATTTCATTATGAAATAAAGTCCAAAAAAAAAAAAATGAAATGAAGCCCCAAAAAAATTGATAAAAAGGCCCCAATTTTTTTTATTAGAAGTTTTTGGGGCCTTATTTCATTTTTGGTTTGGGGACTTATTTCATTGGGGTCTTGTTTCATAGAGCCCCGGCTGAAGCCGATGTAATTATTTAAAAAACAATGCATTAATTTTATTAAAATATATTCAAGCAAAAAAAAAAAAAAATCATGGTAATGTCATTCAAATTAAAAATAAAGGTAATAAAAATTAAATAATGCTTTTATTATCTAATTAATTGGCTAAACGATTTTCATATTGTAGCAAGAAAAGTTCTCAAAAAAAAAAGCAACGGGAATATTTACAACGACACAAAGTTTCAGGCGCTACGAAGTAACCCCCAATGAAATAACACCCAAACGACAAAATGAAATAACCCCCAATGAAATAAATCCCAAAAAAAATGAAATAAGTCCCAACAAAAAAAAATGAAATAATACCCAAAAGAAATGAAAAAGGTGAAAATGAAATAACACCCAAAATTTGGGGGTTGTTTCGTAATAAAATAACTCCCAAAGGAAGAAATGAAATAACCCCCAATGAAATAAGCTCCAAAGAAATGAAATATGTCCCAAATTTTTTTTATTTTTTGTTTTCATATTTTTGATTCTTTTGTTACACTGTTCAGTTTTTCTGCGTGGCGGCCTGCGGCCGATCTTAGGGTTTTCTCCTCCATAGGACGCGGCAGGTGGCTTCGCTGAATACAGTTTTCCTGCGCGCGTCTCATTATCTTCCCTAGTGTGACGCGCGCAGGGAAACTTTATTCAGCGAAGCCACCTGCCGCGTCCCATGGAGGAGAAAACCCCTAAGAGCGGCCGCAGGCCGCCACGCAGAAAAACTAACAAATATTAAAAAAATTTCACTTTTAGCAAAATGAAATATCCCCCAAAAAATATGAAATAACCCCCAAAATAATTCCATATGAAATAATCTCCAAAGAATTTAAATTTTGGGCTTTATTTCGTTGGGTGTTGCTTCATAATGAAATAATCTCCAAACCGTAAGATGAAATAATCCCCAAAAAAAAATGAAAAAACCCCCAAACAATTTTACACAATTTTTTTGGGGGTTATTTCATTTTTGGCCGTTGGGGGTTATTTCATTGGGGGTTATTTCGTAGCGCCAAAGTTTCATATTCTCACTGTTGGCATACCAACAATGATGCCATCGTGATTACAGTGTTGCCAATATATAAAAAAAAGTTTAGTTTTACTAATAATTCTGTGCCTAAAATTAAATTCAACAAAATTAAACTGCATTTTTTTTTAAATTTATAACGAGCTTCCAACCTGCGCATATTTACAAAAATAAAGCAAATCAAACATATTAGCTAGGTTGATACTAGTATTTCGATCTGGCTAAAGATCTCATCATAATAGGCAGAACTTTAACAAAATACCTATTAATCATTAATTTTACTCCATTCTTGTCTTCTTAGTAATCAAGCACGTGGTTAGGGTTTTTTCCTAACAAGCATAATGACGTTACTAAACTTTGAAGACCAAAAATGTTCTATTTATATAAAAAAAATTTTTAGTTTTTACTCTGGCTCAAGTAATATTTTTTTTCAGTTTTGTTAGTTTTTTGTTTTTATATACATCGAGATTATTTTAATGTTATATTTAGTTTATAACGAGCTTCCAACCTCTGCAAATAAAGCAAATCAAACATAAACTGCATTTTGTTCGTAAGATTGTTTGAATTAAAAAAAAAAATAAAATTATAAAATTATCGGCTAAGCTGGTTTGTTCAGCTAAAAAATATAAGCCGAAACTAGCCGCTTTTTACATTAATTTCAATTGAAATATTTGTTAATTCAATTAAAATTGCAACAAATAGCCATAACTTGGGGAAAGAATCGAATTAAATAAATAAAAACATTTAAAAAAAAAATCGTTGCAAAGCAAAAAATTTGCTTCTACGTATTTTAAAAAATCACCACAATTTTAAAAACTTCCAAAATTTAAAAAATCGTCAAAATTAAAGACAAATCGCCATATTTAAAAAAAAAAACGACACAATTTAAAAAATTAATTAATTTTTAAGTCAATCGTATTAAATTTTAAATTGATATAGTTTCAATTAACCCTTTAACCGGCAAGCCCGCCTCTAGGCGGGGTATTTTAAATTGGCCATACGTTCGCCAAAAAAGTGGTTTATAATAAAAATGTAAGCTATATCGATAGAGAACGAAGTTAGCCACATATTTTGCGAAGTAATGTTTTGTGTACATGTCATGGTTTGGAAGCGAGAAAGCGTTATAGTTAAGATTTTCAGTAATTTCAAAAAATAAATATTTTGAAACAGCCACAATTTTGAAAAGTCCTTAAAACACATTTCTGTTAACATGAAACCATTCATATTCCACACAAAGGAAGATTGACGCTTAAAATTTTGGAAAATACTCTAAGTTTGTTCCAAGGACATACAGGACTTTAAAAGGATACATATAAAGGACATCATCTTATCTTGAAAACGAGTGGACAGATTTCTATGAAATTTGGCAGAAATATTATATTTGGTAACACTATCAAAGCTTCAAAGTTTCGTCAATATATATATTAAAGTTAAGGTTCGTTTTCGCTCGATTTCGCGTTTTTCGAAAAACGAAAATCGCCATATTTTTTTATCTAGAAGCTCAAAACGACTAATTTTTGAACTGTTGTTATATCTTTGTAAGAAGAGTAATTTATGCCTTAACTTTTTAAATTATATAGGTTAATTTTTGAGATAGCCTCTAAACCTATTTTGACCCATATCGCCTAAAATAGGCAATAAAAAAGCTTATGCCGGTTAGAGGGTTAAGATTTTAATCATATATATAAAAATTTAATTGATTATTGTTTTAAATTTCGAATACATTTTTATCTACTGATACTGTTAAAAGTTAATTAAAATAATCCTAAAGTTTAAAAAAAAATCACCAAAAAATCCCCAAAACTTAAAACAAATCGCCAAAATTTTAAAAACTTTCAAAATATAATAAAATCATCAAAATGAAAGACAAATCGCCAAAAATTAGAGATAATCGTCATAATCGCTGAAATTGGAAAAAAAATTACCAAAGTTAAAAAAAAATCCAAATTTTTAAAAATCACCAAAATTTAAAAAATCGGCAAAATTTATATTTTATAATTTTTAGCGATTTCTTTTAAATCTGCCAAATCGCCAAAAAATTTAGATAAAGTCGTTAGCTGAAATTGGAAGAAAATTACCAAAGTAAAAAAAAAAAAATTCAAAAATTTAAAAAATCGCAAAAATTTAAAAAATTTTACAAAAATAAAAAAATCGCCAAACATTTTTTTTAGCGATTTATTTTTAAATTTGTTTTAAATTTTAGTGCAGCGAAATCATTTTCAATTAAGCATTTAATAGATATTATTAATTGCAAAACATTAATAAATCAAACAAAAGTTTAATTGAAATGTTATTGGCAATCATTTGTTTTGTGTAGTGGTGGAAAAGGTAAATTTGAGATTTTTTATCCACATCACATCAGTTTTTTATAACATTATTAGCCCATATTCACCAAACGGCAAAGAGTCCCATACTGCTTGACTTATTGTATGTAATACCTCATATGCACGTGCATTGCATTGCTACAGACCCTTTAAATATACACAAAAAATATATAATAAAAAACAATTTCATTTCTTTTGCCTTGATAAGTATGTTAAAAAATCTTTTAACGAGAAAAAATTCACATCATGCGGGGTTTAACTTTTACGTACGATTTTTTTTTTTTTTTTTAACAATTTTTAACCTTTAACTGATAATTGTTTAACCCTTCGATCTTTTTTTATTGTACACTAGCTTAAAGCCTGTTGGTTTTAATATGAAAATATTTTTAGGGGAAAATTCAATTCTTTTTCAAAGTTTTATTTTCTTTTAACATATTTTTTTTATCAAACATAGATACAAGTAAAGGTCGGTTTAACAATTAACATTTTTTGTGTTTTTTTTTTTAAACTAAATCAAAATCTCTCTAAAATTAAAAAAGATCCGAAAATTTTAAAGTCCTTATTATGCGAACAAATCATTTTTTCTTGTTTTTTTTTTTAATTTCGGCAATTTTTTAAATTTTGTAGATTTTTTTAATTTTGGCTATTTTTTAAGTTTTTAAAAATTTTAAATTTTTTTTCGTCTTTCATGATTTTGTTTTGTTTTATTTTGTGCATTTTTTTAATTTTTGGTGTTTTTTTAATTTAAATTTTGGAATTAATTTTGTTACAGTTTTTTTTTGGAATTTTTTAAATTTCCTGTTAAACATCGACATGAATGGATACATACATGAACACACTTGCTTCATACAAGTCCTCATGCATCCATACATGATTCATATGTGCTCATAAACCAGTCTTATATGTTCATGTAAGGAGTCATATATCGCTCATTTACTGCAAGAGTGACATAACTCAAAAAACACGATTTGCAGAAAACGAGTTTAAAGTTTTCAATCCATATCTGCATCGCTCGACCCTTTCTCTAATGATATGGTCACGTTTTTTATATATAGGGGGTATAAATGTATTTTTCTCTAAGTAAGAGTTTTGTGCGAATTCAGTAATTATCGATAGACCCATGAATAGCACAGTTTTTCTATGAAGTATATACTCTTTGCACCCACTTTAAAGAAAAAATGTAAAAGTATACGTTATATTAATATAAAATTTTTACTCAATATAAAGCATGATATAACTAATAAATCTGCATCATTTACTCAAAAATCGAATTTTTTGACTTATGACAGTCTTGAAGTAAATTAGCGATATGTTCATCTGTGTGAATTAACGAAAATTGAGATAATATTTACATATATAATCATACAGGTCTATATGTGTACATTAACGAAAATTGGGTTCATTTTTATTTATATGATCACATTTTTATTTATATTATCACATGAATCCTATATGGTGGTATATGGACATGTATGATCTCGAATCACTTCATATCACAACATGAAATTTTGTTTTTTTTTAAGTTTGGCAATTTTTTCAAATACAAGCAATTTTTTCAATTAAATAAATGTGTTTTAAATTTTGGCAATTTTTTTTTAAATTTTGGTGACTATTTTAAATTTGGAAATTGTTTTTTAATCAATATTTATATATCACGTTCCTAGCAAAAATTCCAAAAAATAAATTTTCGGTGAATTTGCACAACCTATGAGCAAAGCTGATACTCACGATCGGATTGGACCTGGTCGCTTTAACATGGCGTTTTTATAGGAAGTAATCAATTATCACATTTTAGACACCTATTGAGGTGTATGGTGGTGTGTATAGAAATATATTTTTTAAATTAATTAATAAAACAATAATTATTTGAAAGGATGTACCTGGCGCCGTAAACTCAAAATAAAAAGTTAGCGAAACACCACTGTACCAGTTGCAAAAATGAGCCAATGTTTCAAAACTAAAACGCAAAATGTATTTATTTTTCAAATCTATTTTGAAAAATTAATCCAATTAGGTATAATAATACCCAGCAAAATTTTTTAGAACAGATTACCTCTGAACCTGTTCTAGAACAACTTCTTTTACCATCGGTTACATGGAACCGGTTCTAGAACAGGTTCCTGGGAGTCGAAATGTAAGGTTGCACTGCCCCAGAACCAGTTCTAGAACCGGTTCTAAAGCAACCTGTTCTTGTTTGGAGGTAAAGAACCTATTGCAAATAGGACAAACTCCATATAAAAAGAACCAGTTGCAGAACAGAAATGAGAACCTGTTAGAATACAGTATAAGCCTTTCTGCAACCAGTTATTTGGATTTTATTATTTTACTGGGTATGGTAATGTGTCCTCTATATATTCTACAATCTGAAATTGTATAGGAAAAGGTGATTGACTCACTTTTGCACCAAGACTCCGATTAATTAAAAACTTATTCCAGAACTAAGAACTTTTTTGCTATTTAATAAATATATGGGGCAATAAAGTATATTTTAAGTTAAAGAAGTTACTATATTCCTAAATTTAACTGATCAGGATAATTGTTAAAATTTATATCCTTAACATGCGATTTAGACCAAAATGTGCCAAAATATCTTTTAAAAAATTGAAATGTATACTAATTATAAATATAATTTTATTACGAAATTAACCAAAACTATAAAAAAACTTATTTATTTTAAATAGAACACATAATTATTCTTTGGGAAGACTTTTAGTATTTGGCTCTGAAGTTTAGGAAAAATCAGCGATAAACAAAACAAAATCACTACATAAAGATAGATTTTTCCATGCCCACTGGATTTTGGAAAAATACTACTTATTACACAGTGCAACACGAAAAAAATAACCATATACGGACACCACTACGTGATAAAAGACTAAAAAAAAAAAGACCCGTGTCTTCCAATTTTTCCGAAAGACATCTCCTTTTTTGTTTATGGGCCGCCAAAGATTTGGGGCCTCGGTATCATTTTCGCAAAAAAGTGGTCATTTTCTCAGGCTCATATCTTGCAAACCGTTCAGATTTTCGATTTACTCTCTATGGCAAGGTTGTAGCTCTTGTCATAAAGAACAAAAATTGCGAACATATAAAATCAAAAAAACTTCACCTTCCAGATCAAAATCGCAAAAAACTTAAAAAAAATCTATATTTTTACCTTTTTTCCCGTGTTCAGGTCCATAGGTAGCAAACCGTTCAAAATTCAAGGAAACAATCAACTACAAAAATTTACCTAAGATCTCAATAAACAAATTTCTAGAACATATAAACTTCCTGGGAATTGGAATTAAAAAATTTTTGACTTTTGCGCGCTACCTAAACAGTGTTGATGAGTCGATAAATAAACGCCATTCGTTTGAATCATATACACAAAGTCATCCTCTTCAGCAAAATAATGAAGTAAGTCTTTTTCTCGAGTACGGTAATACGAAACTTTAGTTTCTTTAGTTATGAGACCTGTTTCTTTCATCCGGGACGCAAGTAATTCAGAAGATCTTTTCGACAATCCAAGGTCTCTAATTACATCATTAAGCTGATCTTGATTCCATGGTCTCGGCGAGAAATGTTTGTGTGGGATGAACTCGTCATTTTCAGCTGTAGATGGTAGTGCTGGATCTGACATATCTGATTGGTAAGACATACTTGAGGTTGAGTGTCCTGGTGAAGATGAAAGCACATGACTACAGCTTGCACCCCGATCATATTCTATTTCTTGTGAATGTACAACTGCAAGTGTAAACCCATCAGCAGACCTCGTGGGGTAAGACCATCGCATATGTTTTCCAAAACCGCTTTTTGTACTTAAACAAAAATAACACTCGGATGCGTGGTTCGCTGTTTCTCTCCATAGCATAGGCTTCAAAATTTCCAAGTGTCGTCTGTAAAATGAAAAAAAAAATTGAAATCAGGAATATGAAGAATTCAAATTTTAATTAAGAAATATTGTAATTATAAAATATTCCAAATCTATTAATTTATACTTACTTTACGTTAGAAGACTTCATAGATAAATTCAATCGACATGGAATGCATATAGTACTCGGTGTCCAATGCTGGTTCAAATTGTGCGGATAGATATTATAGCAATCTTGATATGACTTTTGCAATGAAGTTAAGAAGCACTTCCGTTTTTTCCCGGTGATATATTGGCCGCACACATAACAAAATAAATCTGGATCGTTTTTACATAAAAATGTTCTGGCTTTCTGGCTCATTTTTATTAATATTTGAAAATTGTTTTTAACTTCTAAGCTGTATGACTCCAATTTTTGTGTAGGTATTAAATGATGTTTGCGTTATCGCAAACACTTCTTGAATGAAATAAAAAGGGCCAAGGAGATCTTATAAATACTGATACTAAAATTTGGGATAACCCTTTGTGTGGATACAGTTTGTGTGTGCTGCAAATTTTTTATTATTCCCAAGAATCCTAAAAACATTAAGGACTTTTATGAAAAAAAAAAATCATCCGTTACAGGTAGCTAACGGAAAATAAGAGCACTTCAGCGTACACGCACATTTATGAGCGTTTTATTACTATCCTACCGCAATCGTAAAAATTAAACAATCTTTTGTTTATTACTTATTTTTTTTTAATTATTAGAATCATAAAAATGTCATAGAGGTTTTTCCAAATGCGTGTCGTAAAATGCACTTGAGTTTTTATGTTCTGCATTTTCATTATATAGTAGGTACAATTTTCTACAGTGCTTGTAAATATGCGATACCTTCAATTAATTGTAAATAAAAATGTAAAGCATGCATCGATTTTTATGATCCATATCTAGTTTAATTCGCATGATATGTAGCTTTACTACAAAAAAATAAAAAGTAATATTTTTTGCAGTTTTCGATTTTTTCCAGATTTTTGTTTTTCAAATTTTTTTTTTTTTTTAGCATTTTTTTTTTTTTTGCTAACAATTTGTTTCATAACTTTGAAACTATTGATCGCATTAAAAAATTTGTACAGTTCTTTAAAGATATTGTAAACCTTAATTTTTGTAAATTTAATTTGACAAAATCGGACTAGTTGTTTTTGAGTTATGACAACATAAGTGGAGAAATGGCTCAAAATATTGTCAATTTTAAAAAAAAATTTTTTTAAAAAAAAATTATCCATAGAATTGAAAAATTTTACCATTTTTGTACTTAGGCAGCCATGATGCATCAAATCTATATAGTGGTTAGTCAAGCCTTTTTTTGCTGTTGACCTGTGTTATGATAGTCTTTAATATCAGGCATCTTCAATACATTTAATGTCCACGTGTCATGTTCTTACTAACTTGGCCAACCCCTATATGAATTGTCCCCAAATTCAGGTGACAGAGAAGAAAATACATCCTTTACTCATGTACCAAATTTCAATTATTTAAATTCATAAACAAAGAAGTTATACACTCAAAAAAATAAGTTAGTACCAAAGTTAGTAAAACGTTTTGTAAATCAGGTATACTAGTTTTAAGGAAATTTTTTTGCTAAAATCGTGTTTTCAGCTAAAATTTTTGTTATACTTATTCAGCACTTAACTGTTTTATATTAATGCTTTACTAATATTATACTAAGTTTTACTAATTAATTTTGCTAAAAAAAATTGTGCTGATAAGCACATTAATAGTGTGGACGACAACCAGATTGAAAGATATGCGCAGAATGAAACAGATGTCGCGGCATGTCAAGATGTAGAAGAGAAGAGGAAAATGATACTAAAAAGTACAACTATAATAAGACATATAAAAAAATCAACCATTGAAGATTTTGCTGACATTAACAATTTTTTTGCAAGCACCCTCCTGACTAAAATTTTGCTGACTCAGCAAAATTTTTTGCTGACTTTACAAACTTTTTTTTTGAGTGTAGTTTTATGACCGTATTTTACCACCGTGCAAAAGATTCAAATAAAACATTTAAATTTAAAAATTTATGATTGAGGGTTAAAATATATATTGGAGTCGATACTAATGATTATAATCGTTGCTGGCTGCAATTTTTTTACTGCGCATTGTTGGTTGCTTTTTCACATCCTTGTTCTCGTAACTATAGTTAGTAAAAAAAAGCAAATAGTTAATAGTAAAAGTAAGATAACTAACAAGGGAAGTCTCCCGATGGGTTCTCTCCGATCTTAAGGAAATTTGGATATGTGATAAAGAAAAAAAAGGGGATACGTATTTCCAATCTTATGTTTAAGGGTTAAAAAGTGGGGTCAAAAATAATTTTTTGGCTTATTTCGAATTGTTTCAGAGAAATTTCCGACAAATGAGGGTACCAAATGAAAGAGCTTTTGGAGACGCATTAACTGGTATACAAAACATGCCCTATACCTTTCAAACATTTTTTTTTTTTTTTTTTTCAAAATATGAGTTTTAAGTGATATTGAAAGTGGAGTTTTATTAAAGAATTATAGTTGGATTAAGCTAAAAAAAAAAACGTATATTAATGTCTATTAAATTTAATAGAGGGGGTGTCTGAAGTTTTTCCGATATTTGTAAATGTTCGGCTTTTCTCCGTATTTCTCCGAAGAACTGTTTAACCTTCACTCACAATATATTTTCCGTAAAGACTACTGAATATACACATTAACCCTTATGTTTACACCAGGGTCTGGCTAGGCCTTTTTGTTTTTTATCGTGTATTTTGTATACTTCCTGAGAAGCTATAGTAATGATATACCATGATATCCTCAAGGATACATTTTAGAACAGTTTAATGCACACTTAATTATTTTTTTGCTAGGGGTGTAAAGTTTAGGGTTTTTAAAATTCTAGTCATATCCGTACCATCTGGGTCTGGCCAGACCCCCAACATTTTCTTAATATTTTAACAGGTATTGCAACAATTTCTTTCGAAATTTTGAAAAAAAGAAAACAATTTTAAAACAAAGTAAACGTGGCTTTTCAAAAATATTTTTTTTTCAACTGAAAAAACTAAGTAGACAAATTTATTTGAACTAACAATGTGCATGAGCTGCAAAGAAAAGTTAATTAATTTGAAATTGTGATTCGAAATAGTGGTTGTGTATAAAAAATGGAAAGAAATAATGTAGGATAGAAGAAGTTGACTTGGTATATCAGTCGTAATCTTTATATTAACATATACGTTTTCATATAAAGTCGTCTAGTTTTGTACCGGGTCTGGCTAGACCCTGGTGTTATGAATGTGACAAATCAACTTAATGTAAACATAAGGGTTAAATTTACTGAAAATTAATTGAAAAAAGGGTCTACCTACTTTTCGTTTAAAACAATTGAAGGGCTTATTGTAAAAAATTGATAAGCCACATTTTATGTGTAGTTTGTTTTCACCTTTTAAACGCTAAAACAAATACCATCATGATTTTTGCATTTTCAAGGTACTTGCAATACAAGTTTAAGTAAGGTATCTATCAAATATTAATCAATGTATGCATAGAAAACAGTGAAAATTCGTAAAACAGTAAATGTGGCTTATCAAGTTTTTACATTAAGCCCTTCAATTCTATTTTTAAGTTTATTTTCAACTGTTGAAAAATTAATTGACAAAATCAATAAACACAATAGATTGTTTTCGTTTATTTCAATAATCAATATAATATAACAACTTTTTGCGTTAAATAGAAAATTTTTGTGAATGTATATTTTAAATATTTTAAATAAATGGCAACCCTAACACACTACATAGGCAATATTGGTATAAAAATTGTTGTCTTCTCGTGTATATCAAAGCTGCATTCAAATAAATATGAAGTTTCAGACATGTTTCTATACAAAAATTTGTTTTTGTATTTGACCCCACCTTTTAACCCTTAAACGGGAGATTGGACCGCTAAAAAAAAATACATGTCAATTATTTTTTTCTTTTCTTTACCACACATCCAAATTTCATTAACATCTGAGAGAACCCATCAGCAGACTCGCCTTGTAAGTCCGTCCACGTGCTGTTGGTTACACGATGCAGCAGCATTGTCATTAAAGTATCGTTAAGCTTAACAGCTGCTTCTTTATTTTTTGTTGTTGTTGTTCTTACAGCTCCCTTTTCCCGCTTCTCTATATGTTTTTTTTCAAGTTTTTTATTTTATCACTCTCAGCTCTTTTTGATATTGATTGAAGTTGCTAATATGAATTAAAAGTTCAATGTAAGGAAAAAGTTTTTGATTAAATTATAATTAAAGTTGAAACTTTTTCTTATTATTACTTTTCTTATTTGAGTTAAGGAAATGAAATTATGATTGAAGAAAAACTACAACTTAAAATGTAATTTATCCCTCATCAATCAAATTTCTTTCTTTTCAACGGTATATGAAGGGACCGATTTTTGCAGGATATTTTTTTAACAATTATTTAGTGCATTGGAATCATAAAAAAAAATTTATTTTTATATAAAAAATAAAGTTAGATGTGACTTTCCACTTTAGCACTCAAATGTTGATTTTAATTCAAGGGATGATGTCAGGATACCAACATGTTAAAACTGTCATTTACACAGTGCTGCAATAGGCGGTAAAATAGTTAACTCAGGTCAATATGAAATGAAATTATTTTTATATGAAACCGAAACCTTAAGTTATTATATATTGTAATTAATATTGAAACGTATGATTTACATTTTCTTCAAATAATATTAGTCAAACGTAAGTAGGATTGCCAGATTAAAAATTACAAAATGCTTGACATTCACCAAAAAAAAAAAGTCGAAAAATCGAAAAGTCGAAAAGTCTAAAAGTCGAGTTTTTGTTGCCACTATATAACAGACTTGGGCGACGTCAATTACATTTCAAAATCATTCACTTGTTAAATTTTTCTATATCACTAATAATTTCAAAAATTTTAAATTTGGTCAACACCAGATACCAATATTTGTGTATTTAATTACAGGCCAATTACTTGTTTATTACATGTAATTGGGTGTAATTTAGTAATTGCCCTGTAATTAAATACCCAGAATTTGATACTAATACCCATGTTTGGCATTAAAAATTTGACAAATTTTCCAAGGATTTTTTTCAATGAGCTACAAGCGGTATCCAAACCGATATATACACTGCGTTGCATAACTATAAATGCAAATTATTTTTGCTATTATTTCTAATATTACAAACATTTTTTTAAAACTTATAACTGTTTTCAAGAGTGTGATAACTGTGTGAAATTTAAGAGATTACTTAGTCGATTTATTGTGTAAAATTTAAGAGATTACGAGAAAAATTGTGTGATAATATCAAGTTTTCGTGAATGTTTGATGTTTGCATGGGATTGTCACTTCTTTCAAAACGTGTTCTGATGATGGGAACCTAGGAAATTCCCGAAATAGATCTGTCACTTCATTCCTGAAAATGGTCAATTAATAAATTTGAAAACAAAAACTCTATAAATTATTTGTTAAGACAATATCCTAATAAAGAAATATAGAGTATGGCCTCGAACTTGAATAATTTTTAATTTTCATTGGGCAATTAAAGGTCGAAAAAACATAATTTTTATTTTTAATTCGCGGCGCATGCGATTCGGCCGCGCCTATAGGCCTCGAAACACGGTGGAGCTGCATTACGCAAAACGCGGCCGCGCCGCAGGACGCGAAGCGTACGCACCGCTTTCCAGAGGTGGCATGTCATAACGTCCAATGACATAATGTCCATGGACGTTATGTCACTCGAAAAGTGTCATAATGTCCATGGACTTTATAACAATTTTCGAGTGACATAACGTCCATGGACATTATGTCATTGGACGTTATGTCATGCCACCCTTTCCAGACCCCTCCTCCTTCTGAGATGTCTTAACTTTTCATAATATTCAATATGCACCAAAATCAATTGCTTAAAACATCCGAGCGTCCATCTTATCTGATCCAAAGACTCAGTACGCAGTCTTTAGAGTCGTGGCAAACTTTAAAAAACTGTGTTTTGCAACGGATATCCAAACTTTTTAAAAATATTTTCGTTTTTAAACTTATTGACAACATCGGTCGGATTCTTTGGATATGCCCCAAAAACTTTTGCTGTCAAATATTGCAGACCGGGTTTGACTTTGTTGCAACCGATGTTTTTAGTTGACTCTTGATTGCTTTATTACAAACCAGAAAAACATTGTTAACAATGCAATGCAAGAAAAACCTGATAGATCATTAACTTTCCGTAAGCATGCGTTCCGGAAATTCTCCCGGATTCCGCTAACAGCGTTAGCAGCGCCCAAAGTACTTGCAACATCCAAACACTGATCTTTTATTTGGTTGAGGGCTTTAAGTTCTTCATACAGCTTCCGTTGGTCGCTGTGATTATGCTCAATAAAATCAGTGGCTTTGCGATACTGCCCGTTTTCCAGCACCACTCGCGACTTGCAGTTTTCTTCGTAACACGTATAATATTTTCTTCCTCTAGCTTCCGAATTTTTTAAATAAATTTGATTTTCGACTTTTACGTATAACACTTTACTATTTCTTCTTTTGCCACTCATTATTTCAAATTCAAGATTTACCAAAATTCTAGCAAGAACTGCGTTCCTTTTGTAAAAATAACTCATTGTATTGCTATTATTTACTTTACGACAATTTTAAGAACCTTTACAAATGCATAAAATTTACCAAAATGTAATTTAAATAGAAATGAAATAACTCCCAACAAAAATGAAATAACTCCCAACGATAAAATCAAAAGTGAAATAATTCCCAACAACACCTTGTTGGGAATTATTTCATTTGGGAGTTATTTTAACGAAATACTTTCTAACAGAAAATTGTGAAATAAGTTATTTCATAGTGAAATAAATCCCAATTTATATGGAACATTTTTGGGAGTTATTAAATTTTTTTGTGGGAGTTATTTCATTTGGGAGTTATTTCACGGTACCCACCGGAACAAGTTCCTGGGAGTCAAAATGTAGTTTTACACTGTCTCAGAACCAGTACTTGGTTGGACTTAAAGAACCTGTTGTTAATGGATAAACTCCATACAAAAAGCATCAGTTGTAGAACAGAAATTACAACTTATTGTAATACAGGCTAAGTTGTTCTGCAACCTGTTATTTGGATTTTACTATGTTACTGGGTAGTTTTGCAACGCAGTGTAGTCTCCTTCATACTGGGATTTAGGGTATATTATCTATGTAGCACTGTGTTATAATTCGCGTCATAAACGTTGACTTTTTATGTTCTTGCAAAAAAAGCGCAAAAAATGTTAAATCCGATGTGCTTGCATTCACATATCTTCCAAAAACTTTAAAATGTTTTCTTTTTTGAATTTCACGTTAGAGTTGTCCATTCTAACCTTAATCCTTTTTTTCATACGTTTTATTTTTGTTTTTTTTTTGCTTAAGCTTAAAGGCCTGGAAAACATCCGCTGTTATATATGTTTTGTTATGTTCGATGATGTAGATTAAAAAAAAAAAAAATCGTAAAATCAAAATGTATTCTTACAGCCCAAAAAGTCACATTTGATTTTTGTCATCCAAATGGTTTAAGTGGAAATGACTTTTGCGTTAGCTTTTTGTTGCCATTCACTCACTATACATATTTTTTTTCTTCTTAATTCTACTCAAAAATTTAAATAAAAAGTGACATAAAAAATAAAGTCATAGTGATATGACTAGGACTGAATGTTGTTTTAAATTCAGTTGAAATAATTCGGGTTTTTTTTGGTAGCGTATTTGCTATGCCCTTTTAGCTGAAACAAGACCTTTTGTAATTTGTGAATTTGTAGGCTTTTTGTTGTTTGTGACTACACTCATAATAATTCATGCTAAAAATACGAAAAAAGGTCAGAACAACAAAATCTTTTGTAAAATGAACAAATATTCGTTTATTTTACAAAATTTTTGGTTATTTTGACATTTGTTTGTATTTTAACGCATGGATTATTATCAGTGTAGTTCTGATTGAATGTTTTAAAATGTAACAGAAAAACAGTTTTTTTGTTTTTTTTTGTATATCCGCTTCCGTTGAAATTATTTTTAATACAAAAACAAATCCTTACAAATAGTGGATATTTTTTCATTTCAATTGTGAGATTTAGTCTGGATAAAAAATCATTTTAAAATTTAAAGAGTTCAATTTGTTTTTATGCAAATATTATAGTTTAATTTGCTAAATTTAGCAGTAAACTAGATCATTTAAAGATTAATTTCGGATGAAAAAAAAACAGAGTTTCATCAGTTGTAAAATGATGCTCAGATTAGTAACATATAATTCAGAAAATATAAAAAGTTTCCAGAAATTATCAACGACATTTTTTTTTTTTTTAATAATTTGCAAATTGAGCAATCATTTGTAATTCAACTTATATTTTTGCAAATTCGAAAATATGAATGTATGTAGTTCAGCTAATATTAATTTAAATATCCAAACTCAGTTGTAAATATATGCAAATCTGGCATTATAACTCTACAATTGTTCAAAAAAATTTGAATTAGCAATAAAAAACGACATTTATTAAACGTCAATTTTTATAGTCAATTATAAATCTTCATTGTCAATTGTAAAAATCCATTGCCAATTGTAAATATCCATTGTCAATTGTAAATATTCATTGTCATTTGTAAATATTTGTTGTCACATGTGTTGAGAGGAAAAACGTCAATGGGAAGGCTTTCGAGAAATAACATTCAATTGAAAAATATGATATGATATTCAGCACATATAAGATGTAAAAATTTAAAAAAAAGTCAATAAAACACACAATGATCAAATATAAAAACTGTTCGGAAAAACAACATTTCAAAAAATGTAAATTGCATTTCGGAGAGTAAAAAGACAACGTGAATTGTAGTTCGGAATAATAATTTTCAATTAAAACATATTAAATGTAATTTAGGACTTATACCGATATTTCAGCCACAAAAACATTAAAATAAAAATTGTGAAATTGGTTAAATAAATTTCAGTAAATAAAAATTGTATATCAGATATTGTATATGGAAGTAAAACAGAAAGGATTTAAGGGAATAACATTTAACCTTAAGTATTATTATCCATGTCATGAAAAGTATGTATCAATAGACTTACCCCCTCTGAACCTCCAGGTTACGCCGTTTCTGGAGAATGTTTCAAAATATACCTTAAAAGGGAATGGTACCACAGCGAAAGCATTTTAAATTTGAGGTTTAAATTAAAAGTTATATTGGCTTAATTACATATGACTATTGGATACCTGTATTTTATTATTGGTTATACAAGTTAATAATGTCGATTTGGACAACATATGGCATAACTATCACGTATGGTTTGTGTCAATAATAACAAATATAGTAGTCAATAATAACAAATATAGAGGCCTGGTCAGCCGAAAACGTTTGAAGATGAGGATTGCAAGCATTATTCCACGAAGATTGTGGTCAAACGCAACAAGAACATAAATTATCATTGGGAGTCACACAACAAGCCATTTCCCTACTTTTAGAAGCATTGGGAGAGACGTTGAAAGGCGATTTTGCAAATGCTGCTTGAACGCTACAAAAAGAAGTCATTCTGTATTTGGTGGGATCAGAAGGATGTTTTGTATTATGAGCTGTTGAAATCGGGTCAGATGATCACAGGGGACCTGTACCGAGCACAATTGATTCGTTTGAAGAGAGCAATCAACAAAAAACGACCAGAATATTCGACCAGACACGAGACCATAATCTTCCATCATGACAACGCTCGGCCACATGTTGCAAGACCGGTCAAAAACAATTTGGAAAACGGTGCATGTGAAGTTTTGCCTCACCCGCCTTATAGCCCAGACCTTGCCCCTTCTGACTACGATTTGTTTCGATCGATGCAGATCGCCCTTACTGGAATACGCTTCACTTCAGAATAAGGTAGCAGAAATTGGTTTGATTCATTCTTTACCTTTAATTTTAAATTTCAAAACCGGAGCAGTTCTTTTGGCGCGGACTCCATATGCTACCAGAAATATGGAAAAAGTAGTGGCTAACGATGGACAATACTTTGAATAATGTATCAATTCATTTTGTTATTATAATAAATGCATTTTTTAAGCAAAAAAATCGACATTATTAACTTGTGTACCCAATATGTATATCCAAATGTTACAATGGCTTTATAGAAGTTATATTAAATGATTTGTATGATACTTTATATATTCAAATGTTATTACGACTATTTGATGGGTATATGGGCTGATTTGCATGTTAATATATATATTGAAATGTTATTAACACTATTTGACCGTTATATGTGCTGATTTGCATGTTTTTGTATATATTCAATTGTTATTACGGCTACTTGATCGTTACATAGGCTGATTTGCTTGTTAATATTATATATATTCAAATTTTATTGCAAATATTTAGATTTTAGACTGTCTCCATTGAAAACTTCAAATTACATTTCACAGTGACTTTTAATAGATTTTAGTATTCAAATTAATATTTCAACATTATAGAATAGAATTTTTTCAATATACTATTGACGTTTTCTGTACCTGAGTAAAAGACAAAAATTTTTTTTTTTTGCTAAAAATCCTTAGACTTTAATGTTTTTTTTCGTAAATGAATCCTTAGAATATTAAGACTTAAGTAAAGAGTCCCAAAAATCTTTCGTAGTTGTATTTTTTTTAAAAATAAGCTGAAGGGCCTTCGATTGAAAGATCTCTTATATATTTTTTTTCGAAGCACCCAGGAATCAGTCTCAGTTGTGGCCACCGAATTTGTTTCCAATCGAATTCTGGAGGTTCCTACAACTATCGTAATGTTAAATTATATTTTTAGTGGTGAAAGGTAATATTCAATTGCCTAACCCAATATTACGTTCCAAATAAATATTATTAGGTTCCACAAAATTTTATTGCAATTAAAAAAACTTTTTTTATTTTTCTAGTATGTATTGAACCGTGGCCTTCAGATTAATAGTCATCTGTCCTACTGATTGCACAACAATCACTTTTAGTTTTCATTGCCATATTTACTATTTAACCATTTGAATACTTTATTTTTACAAAAAAACTTTTGTGTTTGTCTTTTACGAGATTTGAACTCGGAAGTTCGGAGTGCAAGCCAAACTCTCTACCCACTACACCGCAAAACACTTTTAAATGTTGAGTGATAAATTTGAATTTAAATATTTTGTTAGGAAAGCAAACAATCCACAATTCGGTTGGTACTACTGAACTTCTAATTTAGTGGCATATTTGATTGCGAATACCGTATTTGCTTTTGGATCGACCCTATACACATTTTACCAACGTGTCTTTAAAAACACGCCAAAGTTTACTAATACAAAAATTTGTTAAATCATAAATCCAATTCAATAAATAGTCAAGCTCGAGGTCTCGGACTAAAACAAAAAGGTCGAAAAACATAAACACTATTAAATCATAAATAATAATATTTTTTGTTAGAAAGTGTTTTGCAACCGTCAGATAATGACAATCGTAACTAATTTTTATATTAATTACTGTAGAATATTACTTTAGTTAGTCTCTTTACAGAAAGAAGAAGAGGAAAACATTTTTATTGAAAAATTTTACGGACACAAGGGATACACCAGACTGCCGCAGTTTCGTCCCCCTCCTGGGACTCGTCAGAGGTTAATTTATGTGTCAATTGAACAAAGTATTTTATATTGTTAATTTGCTCTATATGAAAAACTTTTTATTTTTTGGTGTCGTACTGTGATTTGAACTCACTGCCTTAGCATCAAGCTATGCATCGTAATCTCACCTCTTAACGAGTTGAGCCACCGTCGACACAGCGATGACTGTGGCTAAAGTGGAGTTTGGTCACACTACGTACACACAAGTATTGCTTCGATCAGAAGAGACAGAATTAACTAATACCAATGCACAATTCATTTCTCAACTAGAATGCTTTTTCTTCTTAATCCTATCTCTTTTTCACAAGTAAATATCACGTTTTATGATGCGCTTTATTCACATACAATATTTGGATACCAAGTGTAGGTTAGAGATTGAGTCGCCGTTAAGCAAGTTTCTTCAAATTTCATGTAAGAAAGCGTTTTGCAACCGTCAGATAATGACAATCGTAATTAATTTTTATATTAATTACTGTAGAATATAACTTTAGTTAGTTACTTTATTTTTCTGCATGAATTTTTAGATTTGACTGTTCCCATTGAAAAAAACACATTTTTATGAAAATTCAAAACCATTTTGATATTTTTTGGAATTTTTGAAAAAGTGTCCAAAGAAAAGTTAAAATTTTTTGAAAAAATCAAAGACATATTTTTTTTTAAATGATATTTAAAATTCTTTTTAATAACAAAATATTTAATTTAGGTTTCTATTTGGGTCTACTTGATTTTAGGTTTCTCTTTGAATTATTGTCAATATTTTAAAGTTAACGTGTCTTTAAAGACACATTGGTAAAAAATGGGTTAATTATATTTAGTATATTATAAAAATAGCAATCGACATCTAAGAATTATGCGTTATAAAAAATCTGTAAATTTAATTTAAAAAAAACACATTTTTGCAAATTCGCGGGTCATTTTTGATTCCAGACTAAAGTAGGCCAATGATATCCGATGACATCAGAATTCCATATCTGAATATTTTTGAGTATATTATATGAATAAATGAAATCAAAAATTAAATTTTTCATAATTTCAAATTTTGAGAATATTTAATCAAAATAAACTTTTTTCAAAAATGGGACATTTTCAAACAAAATTAGGCACGGTTTTCCAAAAAAAAAAAATAAACACTCAATTCCTTTCCTTTGGAACCATTTGCAATAAAACTGGGGGCTGTAATGACGAATCTATTTTTTAAGGGACACCCTAGCGAACATCTAATAAAAAAAAGTTTATACATGCATTAGCTTTTTAAGTTAAAATCTTTTAAATTTTTCAAACCCTGCTTTTTTCAAACCAAAAATTAACAAAAAAGAAATATTCATTTAATTTTCTATAGTTTTTTTTCTTTCTTTTTTTGCTTTCATCTGTACTAAATAACAGAATAAAAAAGGACTGTAGCTTACCTTAGTCGATTTGGATACTTGTTGTTCTGTTATTGAATTTGAATCAATTTCAGCTTCATAGTTTTCAGTTGTACTAATCAATGGTGTTAAATCGATTACCTCCATGTCAGTAACATCTTCAGAATGTTCCACATAGACTTTGGCTTTGCATTCAATTTGTTCTTGACAGGCCAAATCGGTTTGATAGTGTATTAAAAGTTGACAATTAGAATTTTCAATTATTTTTGGGCCATTATTGTTGTTATTGCCGTTAGTGTTGTTATCACAGACAATAAACAATATTATTTTATATAATTTCAAATTCAAAAAAATGTATACATTTTATAAGACAATATCACTTAATTATACATTTTTGAAACACTAAATTTGTTCTTGATAATTTTTAATCATTTCGTTGTTTTATTTAAAAAAATGTTGCTCTTTAAAATTCTTGATTTCTAGAAATTTAAATTTAAAACTGAAATGCTTTTAAGCATAACTTCAAGTTACAAAAAGCATACCTACTATCGGCTAAAATTTTATAAAATCAGATATATTTATATCTCATGATTATTTTTGATGAAAAATCATCTTCCTCTTGGTGGTGATTAAGGATGGCTTGAGCGTATGTTACACGCGATTGGAGGTCAGCAGCTAACAGCTGATGCACCGTCTGGACTTTGTACGGAAACATCTTCAAATCTTGTACCAAAATTCGCTGTAAAGACCGTCGACTGATACCCATTTGCGTGGCACGCGGTCTGGTCGATGTCGACGGCGCTTCCATGACATCCTCGGCTACAGCAGCAATATTCTCTGCAGAACGTCTACTCCGGGGTCTGCCACGCCTGGCAGCATCTCGAGTTGTGCCAGTCTCTTCGAGGCGAGCGGCTAAACGTCGCAGTGTTTCACCAGTAGGCGTTGGACGGCCAGGAAATCTGCGACGAAATTCACGTTGTGCCAAAGTCACCGACGGATTATTGGTCAAATAAATAGTCACCAATATTCCGCGTTCTGGAGCAGTGTAGCGTAACATTGTTTATTAACGTGTATTTCGCATGTGTTTACTACACAAATGTCAAAACTGAACTGACATTAGGGGCCAATCGCAAAATTTATAGCATTTTCTGATAGGAGGATTACTTTTGCGCCACCTTGTATATAACAATACATAATTATGACTTATATGCATGCAAAATATTAGTGAAGTTGGACCGTATCATATCTCAAACTAAATTGTTAATCTTAATGCCATATATAATTATATCTTGAATTGCATTATTCATATTGCACCATATATAGGAATATCTTATATAAAGCACAAAAATATTATTTATAAAATATCTTAAATTATATATTATTACATATTGCGTTAAATATGAGAATGTATTATTATATATGACAATAGATCACGTCTTATTATGTATAGCATATATGATTAATATCTAATTTTATGAAGGTCAATAGAAAATAATATATCGTTAGGCTGAATTTCAGTTTATGGGGGACACCCCTAGAGAAAAAATCTGAATATGCCATCCCCTTCAGAATGTTCCCAGGAGTACGAAAATCATAATGAATAAGGGGGCTCACGCCCCCTATGGGCGTGGCAGTCGAAAAACGACCCGGCCCACCTACGTAGACAATATGGGTATCAAATGAAAGCTAATGTCTTCACGATTCCAAAAATAGCCATAGTTGCCAGATCGGGCGGTTTTTGCAGCCGATACGGCCATTTTTGTTAAATAGGGGCGGGGGTGAAAAACGACCCATGCCACCTACTTAGGCAATATTGGTATCAAATGAAAGGAAATGTCTTCACGATTCCAAAAATACCCGTAGTTGCCAGATCGTCCAGAATTTGAGGAAGATATGTTAATTTTTATAAAATGGGGGAAGGACTTTTTTTTGTTTATTTCTTTTTAGCTCGGCCAGAGGCCGAGCACTCGAGATCCCCGCCGTCTAGAATTAAGACATACTGGAGTTAAAAACCCCTAAGCCCGGCCGTAGGCCAGTCACGCAGAAAAACTTTACTAAGCGAAGCCAGTATAACAAATTTTCATTAACCAATCAGAAGCTTTCAAGAGTTTTCCTCGTTTCTTAATTTTGTACTTATCCTCATTTATGATTTGACTCTTGACACGAGAACATCACTAAATATGGATTGGATTAACAAAATATAAGCAAAAAAAAAGGAAAAAAAAAATTTCCCCCACCCCAAATTTTGCCAAAATGGCCATATCGGCTACAAAAATCGCCCGATCTGGCAACTACGGCTATTTTTGGAATCGTGAAGACATAAGCTTTCATTTGATACCCATATTGTCTACGTAGGTGGGCCGGGTCGTTTTTCGACTGCCACGCCCATAAGTGGCGTGAGCCCCCTTATTCATTATGATTTTCGCACTCCTGGGGTCATTTAAGGGGGCGTGGCATTTTTTTTTCTTTTTTCCAGGGGTGTCCCCCATAAACTGAAATTTTGCCTATCGTTATATATGTTACCACACAAGAAACATAGAATGAGATATGGCCATGCATGACACCATAGATTAGATTAGATTATATGGCACTATGCACCGCGACCAACTTAGGTCTTTTGTGCTGCCTAAAGTTACCCTAAAGATTCAAGCTACCTATAAAGCCAATAATCCTATTAGGCAAAATCTTCATAATGTCCGAAGGGGAGACAAAGCGATTGCCAAGAAACTTGGCACGCCTTTCACATAGCCTCGGACATTCGCAAAGAACATGCTCTGATGTCTCAGCTACCAGTTCGCAAAACCTACACTCATCCGTGTCCGAAAGACCCCTTTTGAGCAGGTGGTATCTGAGATTGCAGTGTCCAGTCAGGTAAGACACCAGGGTTCTCAAGTCACCCCTCCCGAGGGACAAGAGTCTCCTCGATCCTGCACTGGAAAAAGAAATCAATCTCTTAGCCTGTCGTTGGCCAAGAGAGTTTTCCCAATAGAGAGAGAATTCTGACTCCCTCCACGACCCGAGCTTCTCCCTAACATACCCCAAAGGTATACCACAGAATGGTTCAGGGCCAATAAAGGGCCTTCGGGCCCCGCAATTAGCAAGACAATCTGCCCTCTCGTTGCCCTCATGCCCCTCGTGACCAGGAACCCACCCTAAGGTAAGCGAGTTGCGCCTGCCAAGTCGGTTAAGAGCCAGAATGCATTCCATGACCAGACCAGATGACACCTCATAGGACATTAAAGCCCTTAATGCCGCCTGACTGTCGGAAAGAATGTAGATATGAGATCTAATAGTGCCCCTTCGTAGACACTCCTCCGCGCAGACACAGATAGCAAAAATCTCTGCCTGAAAAATGGAGGGGTATCTACCCATGGGTAAGGCCCGTTGGAAACCTGGTCCATAGACACCCGCACCAGTGTCACCATTCGCATGCTTTGAGCCATCTGTGAACCATATCTGAGAACCCCGCTCTGGCTCCCAGGATCTGTTGGTCCACATGGCCCTGTCGAACAGCATCACTTTAAAGTTCCTATCAAAGATGTACTCCGGTGACCTCCTATCCGTAACCTTTGTAATCGGGTCATCAATTAGGATTCTAGCGATCCTCATGTGACCCCTTAGATCACCTCCCCTCATGTCACCGAATTCTCTAAGTCTGGAGGATCCTATGCAGGCAGCCTCCATTACAGAAATATGCAATGGTGGTATCCCCAGCATAACCCCCATGGCATCCGTCGGGCAGGTTCCGCCTGCCCCCGTTATGCCAATACACATAAGACGGTAGATCCTCTTGAGAGCATCCCTTGCCCCTACCTGTTCAACCTTTGGCCACCATGCCAGGGCAGCATAGGTGATCATAGGTTTAACAATGGTGTTAAACGACCAGTAGACCATCTGCGGCCTTAGACCCCATGTCTTACCAAAAAGCCTTTGGCAGGCATAATATGCCCTTGTGGCCTTCTTGGAGACATAGTCAAGATGTTCATTCCAGGTAAGGGATCTGTCAAGAGTCACGCCGAGGTACTTAACACTACTGGAAAAGCCCACCGTGGCCCCATCAAGGACAGGCATTGTCAGGTTAAGTTTCCTCCTATTCGTAAATGGTACCAGGATTGTCTTCGACGGGTTGACAGACAAGCCCTTTTCCCGGCACCAAGAAAGAGTATAGTTCAGAGCCTGTTGCATACGTTCGGATATGGTCCTATCATCAAATCCCACTACAGAAATGACAAGATCATCCGCGTATCCATAAGTCCTGAAACCCAGGTCGTTCAAACCTTCGAGTAGTTCATCAATGACCAGCGTCCAGAGTAACGGCGACAAAACACCCCCCTGTGGACAGCCCCTAGTCGCATTTACGGTCCTACTAGTAGTCCCTATGCCGAACGTGATTATTCTAGAGCGTAGCATCTCCAAAGTCCAATTGATGATAATTGGAGAGATGTCCTTTCTAACCATGGACACCCTAATTGCCTCGTAGGACGTGTTGTCAAAGGCGCCCTGTATATCAATAAAGGCACAAAGGGCAATATTCTTTGCCTCTAGTGCCCGTTCTATTGTAGTGACAACATGATGGACAGCAGTCTCGGTAGATTTACCTCGTTGATACGCAAACTGTAATTTGTGTATCGGCTTTCGCCTTAGGTAAGTATCCCTAATGTACTGGTCCAAGACTTTCTCCATTGTTTTAAGGAGAAACGAACTCAGGCTAATTGGTCTAAAGGATTTGGGCAGTTGTTCAGACCATTGTTCACCATATATAATCACATATAATATATTTTAAGATGGTAAATCATAAGACCATACATATTTTACTCGGGCAGTGCTTTTCCGAGACTTTTTGAACAGACGAAACTTTTTTCTAATGATGCTTTCATTTTATTATTGGGAATGCACTTGTTGCCATCACTTTTACCACCTGTTAAAGTGCCTTGCCAGTTTTGGTCCGTTTCTCTTTTTCTGACAGTTTTTTAATAATTGCACTCATTTTCTTGTATTATCTCTAGGGCAAGGAATTTCATGCACCTGAAAAAGAAAAATAGGCGTTTAATATATGCTGTAAAGAATCCAAATATGTGCTTAAAATATACGCCTTAATATATGCACTGAAAATCCAAAAATATGCACTAAAAATCAAAAAAATATGCACTTTTAATTTTTGGATTTTTAAAAATCGATTTATTTATTACTAGAGATTGTTGATTTAAAAATTAAATCCAATATAAATGTCTAACAAATGACAACTAGATGCTATGTTCAGAGACACATATGTTTTCTTTCGTTTAATTTTAATTAAATTTTAATTGAAAATATGCAACAAAATATTCCAAAATATGCCATAAAATATGCAATAAACTATGCATTTAGAACAAAGTATGCAAAAATATGCAACAAAACAACGTTTTGTTGGAAATTATTTGGTCAAAAATCGGTTTTGGGCTACTGACTACAAACATGCATTTGCATGAAATTCCTTGCCCTAATTATCACTAAATAAATGGTTGCTTTACCGTATACAACTACTAACCGTATTTTATTTTTAAAGTTGATTGCAAATACCAATCATTGAATAAAAGGATTGTTTATAGTTCATTTTTCCTCTTTTTAATTTTCATTACAATATTTTTGCTATATTAAACGACGAGCTTAAAAGCCCGATACTTCATTACCGGTAGTTTTATATATCGGAATATATTAAGATGGAAAACGAATTATTTTTAAAGCAATTTGTTTCAATAAATTAGTTTATACACTCACAATATTTTTTCCGTAAATACTACTGAATATACACATTAAATTAACTGAAAATCAGTTGAAAACAGGACAACTTTCTTTTCGTTTAAAACAATTGTATTTTTAGTTTATTTTCAACTGTAGAAAAATTAATTGACAAAATCCATAAAAACAATAGATTGTTTTTGTTTATTTCAATACTCAATATAATATAACAACTTTTTGTTTTAAATAGAAACTTTTAACTGAATATTTTAACTATTACCGAAAGTCTGTTTTTTTGTTTATTGCATAACAGACAGAAAGTTAAAAAATATATTTCTTTGGTAATTTAACTGTATATTCCATTGAAACAACTTTACCGATTAATTTGTTAAATAACTGTTAATCTTTTATGGAAAAGTTCTTGTGAGTGTACTTTTTAAGTGAATGTTTTTGTGATTAAAAGTTTCAGATTTCTACCTTAATGGAATTCCATAGGTCATTAAATTTATACCAAGATTTTATAAAAAACCAAAAAATATTTTCAATAAATTAAACCATGCCTCAAAAAAAAAAATACTTTAAATTCAGACTCTTTGTTGTAAACATTTTGTAAACATTTTTTAATACCAAGTTATAGCAGATGGCTGCACTAAATAATAAGTTCCTAGATTCAACGGTTTGTGCTGTGAGCATTGACTAACCAAATTTAAAGATCATTACTTTAGCGGCTTTTAGGAGAAGACATTTTCTAAAAAAACACCGAATTTTACGCAATTCTTGTCAAAAGTTCAAACTATATCATATCAGTGATTTAGACCATACAACAGTGAACAAATATTTGAAATTTAGGTTTCTTACTTAAATGGTATAGGCATACCATCAATGAGAATACTTTTCAGCCCTCCTGGTAGGAATTTGCAATGGTAGGTAATGGTTTCCCTTAGGAACCGACATACCAAACTTCAAATTCCTGGCTTCAACGGTTTGGCCATGCCGCCAAGGTGGAGATTTTCTCCCTTTCCCCGTCCCCGTAGGAATTTCCAAAAATCCCGTCAATACAGATATCTACTCGTGATACCACATACCAAATTTTAAATTCCTCGCTTTAGTGATTTGGTCAGGCCGCCAAGGGTAGACTTTCCCCTTACTTATTTCCGTTCCCCGCAGGAATTTCCAAAAATCCCGTGCCAAATTTCAAGTACCTATTTCCAGCGGAATAGGCTGGGCGATGTTGAGTCATTCAGTGAGTGAGTGTGTGTAACGTTAAACTTTTATATATATAGATTATTCGTAATTGTAAATAAAATAGCGTCCTAACAAAAAAATTTTGATTGTTTTGATTGAAGTCCAACCAATTTTTTTTTATGATTGTTGTGGAATTTTTTATACCAAAAATATTATAATATTAAAAGTTATGATGGAAAAATCTTTGAATTTTAACACTAGAATGACCGAAATTTTTTTATATTAATTCTGTCCAAAACCAGTCAAAATGACTGGTGATTTTTAAACATTCGTCAAACATTAATTTTTTAGTCGCTCATTACGGTTTACGCAGCTAAAAGTCTAGCACTTCAAAACTTAGGACAATATCCTAATAAAGAAATATAGACAATATAGGCCTCGAACTTGTATAATTTTCAAAGCACAATTAAAGGCCGAAAGACATAATTTTTATTAAAAAAAAAAATTGTATCAAACTTTTAAAAAAGACAAAGTACGGTCTTAGTTTACTTTCCCTTTACATATTGTTTTTAAATAAAACAAAACAAGTGTAAAAATAAAAAGGAGAATAAAAACAAAAAGCGTGTATTGTATATCTACCAAAGGTAGAGCTTGCACATAACGAACAAGTTTTCAATTTATTTTTGATCAATGGTGATAATCTTTAACTTCGAGCTCATATATTAGTTCTCATGTAGTGAGTAAACTAGTTTATATGAATGTTTGATGTTTGGCATGGGATTGTTACCTCTTTCAAAACGTGTTCTGATGATGTGAACCTAGAAAATTCCCGAAATAGATCTATCAACACATTCCTGAAAGGGTCAAATAATAAATTTGAAAAGAAAAAAACTCTATAGATTATTTGTTAGGACAATATCCTAATAAAGAAATATAGAGTATGGCCTCGAACTTGAATAATTTTCATTCATTGCACAATTAAAGAACGAAAAAACATAATTTTTATTTTTAATAAAAATTATATCAAACTTGTAAAATTTAAAATCTTTACCCAGTATTAAAATTGATGAGAGTTGACAGTTTTGCACATTCGACCATTCCCTTATTACTTTGATTTAAAATATTATATATAATTTTAAAGGTACTTTAATAAGCTTTTCAATCATACCAATTTTTTTTACGGATCCGACAAGTGGTTTTATAAACAATCTTAAAAACTGAATTTATTTCATACCGAATGAGTTCCTCCTGAATTCATTGAATTATGAACTCAACTCCGAAGTGTTTGTCGTTTAATTATATAAAAAAAGTTAAATTTTTATTTTATTTAATTCTCCGAATTTAAGTTTTTCATTTAATGTGAAGAAAAGTATTTTAAATTCGGTAATCTTTACTAATTCTTGTTTTTGTTTTTTAATCTCATC
This sequence comes from Delia radicum, assembly GCA_021234595.1. NCBI lineage: Eukaryota > Metazoa > Arthropoda > Insecta > Diptera > Anthomyiidae > Delia > Delia radicum. Next base: position 224,302,982 of record CM037851.1, read on the forward strand.
AAATTGTTAAACACACCCCTTCTTTGCTAACTGACCCCATTAAAAACAAGTAACAGTAATTTAAAATAACGATGTGAAATAAAACGTACATAATCCTCCAACTAATCCCACTCAACATGAAAACTTTATTCGGCCGGATGCTGCTGACTATTGTTTGTAATACAAGAAACATTAAAAATTTCTTGTCATTATTATAGCGGATTGTGTGGAGTGCGGAAAAATAACAAATTTTAAGAAATTTTCTCAAAAATTACTAACAAAATGTAAACATTCTTGCAAACAATGACAGCATAATGACTTACTTTCTGTAAGTATTTATTTTGTTATACTTTTAGCAAATAACACAGCAATCCAACAACAAAATAGTTAGTTTTAGGTTTTTAATACTACGGTCGTGTTTGTTGTAGTCCTCATTTTCTTTTAAGATTTAACATCTTTTGTTATAGTTAACAGTTTTGTGGAGAAATAATAAAATACACTGAAAAAAAAAACTGGATGTAGATAGAAAATGGATTTAAATAAATTGTGGTGCCTTTTAAAATTCATATTACGGCCCGCAGTAGGGTATACTGACAGAAAAAAAATTAGTAAACATTTTCGCTTGAAATACTAAAAATTAGTTAAAAATTACGTTGCAAAAAAAACCTGCTGAAATGAGCAGATTTTTCTGTTAAATTTTAGTAAGATAACGCTGAAAAAATTATCCTTCATGATATTTATGAAATAATTTCATAGAACTTTTTTTAGTAGATTCAATTAAAAATTTCATTCTATCCAAGAAATTTTATTAATAACATCCCTCTAACTGGCAAACGATGTTTTGCAATGAAATTCATACCATGTGCTCCACTCTAATAGTCAAAGTAAAATTATCATATAAAAATTATAATTTTTCTGTTAATTTAGAGAAAAATTTGTCATGATCTCAAACCGAACGAATAAAATCTCACACATAAACTTATAGATCAACGATAAAATTCACTATTAAACCACTCACCAGGTACAGTGTAAAAATCGTTTAATGTATATGCTCGACATATGTATTAACAAAAAAAAAAAAAAAAATCTTTAATGTTTGTTGATATGCTTTGCTTATGTAGAAGGATAGTATATGATGACATTAGAGAAAAGAATTGCCATTTAAAGTTTTAACTGAAAGTTAAACTGGCAATTATGATAATGACTAGAGAAAAAACAAACACACTATAAATAAAAATCGTTTGTGGTAAATTTCATTCTAACTCAACACACAGAGTAATGTGGGATTTAACGTTACCCAATTTCTTTAACGTGTGAGTTAAATAGAAGATATTTACGATTAACACTAAATGGCACGAAGAATGTTGATGAAGACCGTAGTGGGTCAGAAAATGCATTCCATTCATGCTAGTGTCTAATAATTTTTTCTGTGTTTTTTTTCTAATAGTCAAAGTAAAATTATCATATAAAAATTATAATTTTTCTGTTAATTTAGAAAAAAATTTGTCATGATCTCAAACCGAACGAATAAAATCTCACAAATAATAAGTTCTTCAACAAAATGGTTTATTGTTGCCTAATTTAAGCGATATGAGCCAAAATATTTTAGGGTGCATTTTGGAAACTAAATCATATAAAAGAGAAGTTTTGGACAAGAAATATTTCTCTTACCAAGATATAACCACGCTCGAAAAACTATTTTTTTGCTGCTTGTATTTAAGAAGATATCGCGATTTTCGCTTTTTGGAAAAAGCGAAATTAGGCGAAAAAGTATTTAAACTTCAATTTATATTATTCAAACTTCAACGCTTTGCTATTAATACTTAATGTCTTCTTTCTGCAAAATTTCATAAAAATCCGTCTATTAGTTTATAAGTTAAGACGGTGTCGCTTTGAGGAATCCTGATAAAATCCTGTGAGTCCTTGGACTAAAGTAAGGACTTATTACTAAAGATAAAGCTTCAATCTTACTTATATTTTATTATAATAGTTTATAATAATAGTATTTAGTCAACTTAAATTGGTATTTTAGAATTTTGAAAGATATATTTTTTTAAAAATAATTATTTTTTGAAATTTTTCGAAAAATCTCGCTTCCAAACCGTGGCCGGCACACCAAAAATTTCTTCGCAAAATATTTAGCAAATTTAGTTTTCTATCGGAATATACTAAGTATAAAACGCTCATTTGATGCATTTGTGGTAAATTTTATGACCCGTTAGAGGGTTAAGAAATTTTTCATAAACTTTTTTTTCGTAAAATTTCATAGTTTCATAAAAAAAAAATCATTCAATTTTATAAATTATCTTTTCATAAATTTAATGAAAATTTTCTTTAGAGCTATGAAATTATTTCAAAGACTTAATTTTTTTATTTTTTTCATAAAATTTCATAATTTCCTTAATTTTCATACATTTTAAACTTTAGTTTTAAGATTTAATTCTCTAGTCTTCAACGTAAATTACAAAGCGCTTTTTTATTTTAATGTACTCCTTTATTAATTTTGGACTTCAATGAAATTGTTTAAAAACGAGCATATGAAACGGTTCATTGGCTTAGTTTCAATACAGTTTTCAATACATTCATAAAGAGTTCCATTAATTCAAGGAAACTTCTTAATATTAAACAATTTTAAAAATGAAAATTATTCAAGATCGAGGCCATACTCTATATTACTTTATTAGGATATTTTCCTAACAAATAATCTACAGAGTTTTTGTTTTCAAATTTATTAATTGACTACTTTCAGGAATGTGTTGATAGATCTATTTCGGGAATTTTCTAGGTTCCCATCATCAGAACACGTTTTGAAAGAAGTGACAATCCCATGCAAAACATCAAACATTCATATAATCTAGTTTACCCACTAAATGAGTACTGATACATGAGCTCAAAGTTAAAGATTATCACCATTGATCAAAAAAAATTGAAAACTTGTTCGTTATGTGCAAGCTCTACCTTTGGTAGATATACAATAGACGCTTTTTGTTTTTAAACAATTTTATTAAACTGTTTCATTGTCGGAATTCTTCATTCGTTTTATGAGATTTTGATTAATTCTACATTTCATAAACATTGACTTTAATGAAAACGGTTTCATAGATTCTATTAGAAGTTTCAATGGACGAGTTCCAGTGACAATTTTCATTAAATGTATAAAGAAATTCATTATTGAAGTGAATATAATTCCCTCAGTGTAAGAATAGCAAAAATAAATATGTTGAATCTATAAAATAGTTATATTTGAGTTAAATTTTAGTTCATTGAAAGTAACAAATTATTCTGCTAAAATCAACAAAATATTAATAGCAAAAATAGATTTTTTATGTTTTTTTTTTTTAATGCGAATAAAAATCTGCCCTTCCGAAATCAGCAATATACAGCTGTTTTGTAAAAAAAATTCTGTTATTTTAGCAAAACAAATTTGGGAAAAATTTTGCTTTATTTCTCAACATAATCTGCTTTTAGCACGATGCACTTTTCCCAGCGATATTCAATAGCTTCGACACCCTGTTTATAGTAAGAACTGTCTAGCTCCTTAAAATAGCCATCAGCCGCATCTTTTACCAGCGTGCGATTTTTTCAAGTCTGGAAATAGAAAGTAATCCGATGGAGCTAAATCTGGTAAATAAGGTGCGCGATGAAGTTATTCGAACTTTAATTCATTGATTTTGGATGTGTGTACTGGTACATTATCTTGATGAAACAGCACTTTCCGTTTCGCCAAATGCACCATTTTTTCCTTAATTTCATCACTTAAACACTGCGCTAAACATGGACGCCATGACCTTACCTGCAGATGGAACTGTCTTCGCTTTCTTTAGGCATGATGCACCCATTCTAGTTTACGGCTTTGACTATTACTTCGTCTCTGGTGTGAACAGTGTTGCCATATTCTAAATGTTGAATAGTGCTAGATCGTTGAAAAAATAGTGCTAGAAAGTGGTTGATTTTTTTTTTGCATATGTCACTTCACGCAAAAAAAAAAAAAATAAAAAAATTAACTATTAAGTTTACACCATACTAAAATTCAGTTTATAAAATTTTCCCAATTTTAAATAAAATTGTTTGTTTCATTAAAACTTATGACAAATGTTTCATAAATCTTCAGCATTTCATAAAAAAGTTTCATAAACCTTGTAAAAATATTTTTTTGATTTGCTAGCAATTAAAATTCAGAATTTCTATTTGAAATTAAGAAGTCATCAAATTAAGATTTTTCATTTGATATTAGGAAAATGTAATTTCTAATTAAGGTTCTCTATTTAAAATTCATTCGCTGTAACCTTTATTGTGTTTGTACGCCACCAAAGAAATTGTTTCATTTCATTTCATAAAAATGTATGAATTTGCTTCATCATATTTATAAAACGTCTTATAAAAAGCTATGAACTTCTTCATATTTATGAAATGTGATATAAATATGTCATCAACTTGCACTTTTATGAAACAGCTTCATGATATTTATGAAGTGTTACTTTGGATGAAAATCAATGAAGTGTTTCATCATATTTATGAATTTTTTCATAAATATGATGAAGTTTTTCATAAATAAGAAGAAGTTTTTCATAAATAAGAAGAAGTTTTTCTCTGAGTGTACCAAAATCACTGATACCTTATTTTATTTTGTTATAAATTCATATTTTATGACATATTTTGGCATTTTTTGTTGCATATTTTCGATATAATTGCACAGTTTTGCATATTTTGTAAAAATTAAAATTCAGCATCTAGTTTTCATTAGGTAAACACATACTTGGGAACTTTTCATTTACATTGAAATTTAATTGGCATTACTTGCTGTCAATGACAATTGTAACAGTCAATTATAATTGTTTGTTAAAGGCATTGACATTGATCAATGCCAATTGAAACGTCATTTCAGTGGCATTGTTTTTTTTTAGCAATTGTAATGCCAAAATATTTAATTACCATTGACATCAAACAATAAAAATATTTTTTCACATAACTGCATGAGTCGAATTTGATTATTTTCGATATCATGCATATGCAGGCTCAGATACAACTTTTCCATTGGGAGGTGAACTTTTTTGATAAAAAAATTTTTATTTCAAAAATTTTTTTTTTTTTGAAAAATTCTTCAGAAACGAAAAATAAAAACAAAAAACGGAAAACGTAATCATGCGCTATAACGATACACATAAAAAAAGTTAGTAAAGTCTGCAACATTTTTACTGGGAGGACTTTACTTTACTGAGTGTAGGCTTTTGTTTTAAAAAGTACAAAAATATGCTCAAAATTTGGGTTTTAATGAATTATCAAAATTAATTTTAAAAATTTCTCTTAAAACGCAAGTTTTTATGTTTTTTTTTTATGCGAAATTTTTTGTAAAATAAACATATATGATGAATTTTATATCAAAACCTATAAAAAAGGCACATTTTGAACCCGACCCTCTCCGATTTGATTGAAACTTCGATACCTTGCCACGCCCACATATTTTCAAAAATGCAATTTCTAAAAATGAGGTTGTGTTTGTATAGGCAAAATGTAGCTGTATGCAAAATTTCATCAAAATCTGAGAGGGTCGGGTTCAATGCATATCGGTTTTGGTATGAAATTCATTATATGTGGATTTTTAAAAATTTAAAATTTTTCGCAGGATTTCCCTCCCGATAATTTGGTTGTTGGCCAAACTTTTAAAATAACTTTCTTTTTAATTTCTTCTTCTTTTTTGCTTTCCTTTTTTTTCTCCATTTTTTGCTTTTTCCTTTCTTTTTCTCTCTCTTTTTCTTGGATCCCGTGGATCCGCGCCTGGGCACAAGACAATATTTAGAAAAAGTTTGTCCAAATATCAGACCAATTGTAAAACATTTAAGTGCATTTGCAATACAGTTTAGATCTCTATACTAATTTGGCCAACCCCTGTATTTGTTGAACACAAATTTAAGTGACAGATGTGAAAGTACGAGGGCGGCTCAATAAGTCCGTGACTTTTCGAACTTCCCTCGTAGTTATATGAAATGCATTTCCATTTTTAAAAATGGAAAAAATTTTCGAGTGTTCATTAAACATTATTTTTTTGCAAAAAAAAACCGCCAATCAAACCAAGGAAAAGCCTGATAAATCCAATGGGGACTCTGCACAATCGATTTCAATGGTAAAAAAGTGGTTTACTAACTTTCGTTGTGGTCGCACAAGTTACAAATGACGCTGAAAGTTCTGGACGGCCAATTGAGGTCAATACACCCGAAAATGTAGAAAAAATCCACGATATGGTGTTGGACGATCGAAGAGTAAAAGTGCGTGAGATTGTTGATGCCATATGCATTTCATATGGCAGTGTGGTTTCGATTTTAAATGGTCTGTTGGGTTTAAGAAAGCTGTCTGCAAAACAGCGTTTGCCCTCAATTGACCATAAACGTAATCGTATCCAATTAGGTGATGGCAACAGTTTTTTGGAATGCACGCGGGATAATCCACATCGATTACCTTCAAAAGGGAAAAACAATAAACGGCGAATATTATGCCAACTTATTGGACCGATTTAATGAGGATTTAAAAAAAAAACGACCCCATATGGCCAAGATATGCCTATTTTATGGACCTCGAAAACTACTATTTTTTGGAAGGGATACAAAAATTGGAGAAACGTTGGACTAAGTGTATTGAGCTGAAAGGAAATTATTTTGAAAAATATTTTTTTTTTTGCAAAAAAAAACTGTGTTTCATTCAAAAAGTCACGGACTCAGTGATACGCCTTCGTATTTCCTTTATTTATTTGCCATAGCCGAATTTTGCATGTGCGTCCCTATTTGACATTTCATTGATAGCTTTTGTATAATATTTTTTTTTTTTTATTCTTATCTCGTCATTTTTTCTCCGTGTATTGAAAGCACAATCTGCAACTGTAATAAACAACAAAATAATGTTTTATTATGTTGACACATTAAGCCTACTTTTGGGAAAATGTTGATTAAAGTGTATTTAGAAAAACGAACATGACGATGACAATACTACACTAGTTGTTCTTCACTTTTTACAATTTTGTTGAGGTTATTATTACAGCAAGATTATAGGTATTTATATTTTTTTTTTTCGAAAGTTTTCTAAGTTTATATTAAAGCTAACAGAAAAGTTTCTTTAAAGGAACTTTATATAAAATTATATTTATAAATTTCATTTTAATTTTATCTTCAACTTTTTCATCTTACAGGTATTATTAACGTACAAATGCGTTTAATTTGTAGCAGCACTACCGAACATTCAACATCCTTTAGTGGGGTAAGTACAGACATTTTCGTGTTTTTTATTTTACCTTTTATGACATCACAAATGATATGATATGAATATTGTTATACTCTTGAATATGGGAACATTTAAGTTATACTTACATACGTATGAATATGATGTAGAAGTACTTGTAAATGTCGTTTCTTTACTTAAATATTATTTAACATTATACTCTCATATGCATACTTAAAAGGGAGCAAAGAAATGAACACAAACGATGTTAGAACTTTTAATAGTCAAACCGACTGAACTACAGTCTATACTGCAGTCCCCAGCAAAACCACACATTACCAAATAATGGGCAAAGTAATGTATCGCCATAGGGCTCCACGCATTACAATACATCTTACTTCACTGATGAATTTTACAGGCGATGATCCTAAAAGTATTGGGTGGGCTCATTACCTAGTAGGGGGTAAAGTAACTGGTTACTTATATGGTTACCGGGTTGGAAAAGGTATTGTGTCTATAAATAGATTTTCATAAAAAAATTCCAAAAAAAATGATAACAAATATTTTCTTTAATTAAATAAATAACGTGGTCGCACAGAGATTTGAACATGGGTTCTCTGGTTGTTAGTCGAGCACTCTACCAAATGAGCTATCGTCACATGTAATAACGGATTGCTTAAAATGCAAATGAATTGTTGCGAGTATTCGTTTGTGTGGTAAAACATATATACCTTACCCTGATGCTTACAAAAAAATCACAAAGTAATGTTTCTAAATATAGATTTTCAAAAAAAAAAAAAATATTTGGAATATTACTTTACATTAATATTTCCTGCATTATGTAATTGATGATCGGTAAGTCGATACGTCGTATTTTTAAATAATGTGAAAGGTAATGATGTAATAATACAATGATACAATTTAACCCATGCGTGCGCAATTATTGGCAATTCATTACATTATGTTTCAAAATAATTACTTTACAATGTAATGCATTATGTAACCAACTATTGGTAACTCATTACTATATGTTTTGAAATAATGCTCAAGGTAACTGGTATTCAGTACAAAGTAATGTATTATGTAAGACATTATCGGTAACTCATTACTTTTTGTTGCACACTAATGATACCGGTCAGGAGTATACATTACAAGGTAATGCATAACTTTATCGCACCCATTACCAAAGTTTTCCTGGGTGTTTATTAAAAAAAAAAAACTGGCTAAATTTACACACATAATAATCCAAGCATACACTGATAACAATCCATACGTACAATATTTCAAAACAATTAAAATAATCGAAATTTTGTTCATTTAAATCATAAGTATTAACTACACTAATAGAATTATTCTTCATGATAGTAATGAAACAATTTCATTGAATTTTTTTCGTAAGCTCAATGAAGAATTTCATTATATACAAGCAATTCAATTAATATTATCAAATTTTTCATAATATTTTTTTTTATTAAATTTCATAGTTTCATATAAAAAAAAATTCATTCGATTTCATGAACTTTCTCTTCATAAATTTAATGAAAATTTCCTTCTGATCTATGAAATTATTTTAAAGACTAAACTTTTTAATTTTTCATAAAATTTCATAAATTCATTAATTTTCATAGCTTTCAAACTCTATGTTTAAGATTTAATTCTCAAGTCTTCAAGATATCTTATAAAGTGCTATACGACTCCAATGGAGCCTCTTTTCGATTTTGAACTTCTACGAAGTTGTTTTATAAATTATATGAAGCGTTTCAGTGGCGTAATGCATTTTGTCAAGACATTCATGAAAAGTTTTATTAATTCAATGATATTAATATTATAGAATTTTATGCAACTGTTTCATAAATTATGGAATTATGAATATCTATGGCAAAGGGTCAAATAAAAAACTAGAAACGGTATTTTATATGGAGCGCCATATAAAGAATTCGCTATTTGTTAACATTTTTTATGGCATCATAACTTTCCAATATTTGGTATACTGTGTAAATACCTGCCATATAAAATATTTGACAAATCTCGAAATTTTGAATAAAATTTAAACCATAAATATTACTACCGGTTTTGACCTCGGTAATTTTAATACAGAAACGTATGTATAAAAAAATATCAAATTAAAAAAAAAAAAATGGAAAAAATTAGTTATAGTTTCATATATTCATTTATATACAGGATGTAATCCGTGGAAGCGTTTAATTATTAATTTGTTACACCATAAAGCATTTTTTGGCAAACCAAAATTATATTGCAGTTTTTGTAAATACTGTTTTTAATTAATTATAATCTAGAGGCTGTGAAGCTTTTTGTGATACTTTCTTTTGCACCACAACTTAACGGTTTTGTTGATACCAAAAAATCATGCAAGTTCATTAACACCAAGAAATTTCTTTCGATTTCATTTGTAGAAATATTTGAAATTTTTTGGGCTTAATACTAAAGTTGAAAAAAAGTTAGTACTTTTTTTTTGTTTTCAACTTTATTATTTAACAATAATTTTTTTGTTCTTTTTTTTTATTAAAGCTTTTTATAGTTGAAAATAAAAATACACTAACAATATTTTTTCCGTAAAGACTACTGAATATACACATTAAATTAACTGAAAATCAGTTAAAAACAGGACTACTTACTTTTCTTTTAAAACAATTGTATTTTTTAGTTTATTTTCAACTGTTGAATATTAATTGACAAAATCCATAAAAACAATAGATTATTTTCTTTTCAATTTATAAAGAGCTTTCAACCTCCGTATATTTACAAAAATAAAGCAAATCAAACATATTAGCTAGGTTGATACTGTATTTCGATCTGGCTAAAGATCTCATCAGAACCCGGAGTTTTAGAAAAGTTAGAGCCTCCATAAAAGGCAGAACTTTAACAAAAAACCTATCTTGTCTTCTTGGTAATCAATTTTTATTTTTTTTCGTTTATTTCAATACTCAATAGAATATAACAACTTTTTGTTTTGAATAGAAAATTTTAACTGAATATTTTAACTATTACGGAAAGTCCGTTTTTTTTTGTTTATTTTTTTGTTGAATAACAGACAGAACGTTAAAAAATATATTTCTTTGGTAATTTAACTGTATATTCCATTGAAACAACTTTACCGATTAAACTTTTAAACAACAGTTGATTTTTTATGAAAAAGTTCTTGTGAGTGTACTTGTTTTGTTTTTTGTGCAGTTAAAAAAAAAACATTTTAAATTTCAAATATATTTATTTTTGTTACTTTGAACCAAAAATAAAACGTTTTCCGGTCAGTGGTTTTAAATTAAAATTGTGTGTTGTTCTTCATTAATAAAGAAAAGTGTTTAATAAATAAGTGCTACGGCAAATAAAAACTAAACAAAACCAAATTTTTAATGTTTTTGTAATTTAGTTTTGTACAAAAACTATCAAATTTTTGTGAGTATAATATATTCTCTTTTTAAATTTCCTTTCCAACGATATTAAAAACTTACACGATATGTTTATAACTCTATAACAGAAAATCTTCAAAAGTTACCCCTTATGCAAATATTTATTATATATCTTATTATTACACTCATAGAAAAACGTTTTTAGAAAAACTTGTAAAGCCGTTAGTACTTCAGCTTTCAGCTTTGCAAGTTTTAAACTTATTTTCAGTTCAAATTGCGATTTTACTTAAAAATTTTGCTATTTTGACTTGATACGAGTAGAATACTAAACTTTTAACTACTTTTTGCTGAATTTACTAAAGTCTACAAATTGTTGTAATGCGATTTTTGCGTTTCAGTATTTGTGTGTTTTTTATAAACATCGTATTAGAAAAATATTAAGAAATACATTTATGCAAATGATTCTCTTATAAACTAATGAAAGTTTAAAAAAATAAATAAAACGGAAAACATGTTCTTCTTAATTGTAGGACTATAATAAATGGCTTTTGTGTTTATAAAATATTTTATAATGTTTTTAAAGTATTTTATTTATATAAAAATAACTTAATCAAGCCAATATTTCGAATAGCGTCGCTATTCATATTCCGGGCGGATCTTGAATGTTAACACACAAAACACTACAATAAACTTAAGCTATGCTCAACATCTGTATTAAAAGCACAGTGTTTTTTAATACAGAAATGACCTAGCAAAAATTTGGTAATGGGTGCGATAAAGTAATGCATTACCTTGTAATTTGTATCATTATTTTCCAACAAGAAGTAATGAGTTACCGATAATTGAACACTCATGGATTATCATGTAATGATACCTCATTACATTTTACATTACTTCAAAACAGAAAATAATGACTTACCGACCATCAATTACATAATGCATGAATTATAAACGTAAAGTAATTATTAATATATATATTTTTGAAAATCTATTTATAGACATATTACTTTGTGATTTTTTGTAAATATGAGGGTAAGGTGTATATTTTTGATATCACGAACGAAAACACGAAGCACAACAACTCATTTACATTTTAAGCAATAAAATATTGTATGTACCGATAGCTCAGTTGGTAGAGTTCTCGCCTAACTAATTGTTAAATACCAGAGACCCCAGGTACGAATCCCAGCATGACCACGTAATTTATTTAATAAAAAAAAAAAGTTATTTATTTAATTAAAAAAAAAATATCTGTAAACAAATTTTTTTATGCATTTTTTTTTTTTATGAAAATCTATTTATAGACACATTACTTTTCCCACCATATAACCATATAAGTAACCAGTTACTTTACCCCATACAAGGTAATGAGTCCACCCATTACTTTTAGGCTCATCGACTGTAAAATTCATCAGTGAAGTAAGGTGTAATGTAATGCGTGAAGCCCTATGGCGATACATTACTTTACCCATGATTTGGTAATGTGTGGTTTTGCTGAGGAAACTTTCATTTAATCTAAGCAAACATTGTAATTTTAATATTTTTAATTTGCTTGAAACTTAAAACTGCCATAATTTTTGCACCGCCAAAGATACAAGATTAGCGCGAATTGATTTAGCATGCTTAATTATCGGATCACATACACACATTCATGTTATACAAAAAAAAATTTGAAAATATTTTACCTGAAAGTGTCGAAAATTTTTCAAGTTCCCCATATGGATATCAGATTGTTATTACGTTTGTTATTATATTGGTATTAACATTGGTTCAACAAAACTTACTTTTGTAGGGTATTTTTATTTTTTTGATTTTATTAATTAATAATCTTATAATTGCAAATTATATCCTATTTCCCTAACCGAGCACTAGCTACTATGGCTTTCGGTGCGTTGTAGCGAAAACAGACCAGTGTCTCTGGTGGGAATCGAACCCACGACCGCCACACTGATAAGCCAGTACGCTACCAACTAGCCTACCGGGCACACAATTTGTAGGGTATTTAGAAAGTGCATAAGTGCATTTTTAATTTTTTTTTATACCATCTCAGACACATTTTATGACTTTCACCTATACACATGTACCTTAAGTAGTTCACATACAAGGGGAGTCTCCCGATGGATTCACTCCGATCTTAATGAAATTTTGATATGTGATAAAGAAACGAAAAATAAGGGACACGTATTTTTCTTAGCGGCCCAATCTCAAGTTTAGAAGTTAAAAAGTCAAAAATGTCCCCCTTTTTTGTTTTTTCGGATTTTTTCGAATTGTTTCATAGTACTTTTACACAAATGAGATACCAAATGAAAGAGCTTTTCGAAACGCATTAAGTGGTAGGCGCAACATGTCCGATAACTTTCAAGTATTTTTGTTATTAAAAGAAAATGTATTTTAAGTGATAGTAAAACTGGCCTTTTGTTAAAGAACCAAACGCGGATTAAGCTAAAAGTATGTTTATAAATAACAATTACATTTAATCGTGGGGGTGTCTGATCTTTTTCAGACATTCGGCTTTTATGTAACTTTTTCCGAAGAGACTTTAAACCTTTCCCTGCCAACAAATAACCCTCGCTTTGGCAAGCAGTAACTACATTTGTATGCTTCCAAAATAATGCTTCACCGCCTTGCATACAATAAAGCAATTAGGGAAGGCATTCTGTTGTGCTTCCCTTAATGCCTTCTTTGAAGCAGTGAATAATGCTCACAATGAAACAGTAAAGAATGCATACCATGAAGCATTAATGTTGTCAACGCACAAAAAGCCGCTTTTTATTGCATACGAAGGAATGAATGTATTGCTTTGTAGAGCATGTGAAAGAAGCTCTCTTCACCAACTTAAAAGAGACATACCAAATGGAAAATCGCGAGCAAAAAACATGCTTTCTGGAATTGCTTCAGAAGCGATCGGTAATTAAATAATGCCTTCCCGAACTGCTTCTGGGTAAGCACTATTTTTTGCTTGGATATTTTAATTATTTAAAAGAAATGGCAACCCTAGCACGCTACATAGGCAATGTTGGTATCAGCATTTTTGTTGCCTCGAGTACATCAAAACTGCGTTCAAAAAAATCTAAATTTCATTAGTTTCAGACATGTCTCCATACAAAAATTCATTAACTTTGGCCACCACCTTTTAACCCTTAAACGTTAGGTTGGGCCACTAAAAAATACTTGTCTCTTTTTTTTATGTTTTATCTTTATTACATATCCAAATTTCATTAAGAACGGAGACGACCCATCGGGAGATTCCCCTTGTTAGTGAGTGTGTGTGTGTGTGAAGTATGTAAAATTTCCTCAAAAGTTTAAATGTAGATTTTCGTTAAACTATTGTTAACTTGTTCTCTTTTCGATAACCAGACATGTAAACAACATTAGGTTAACTAACACTCGTTAAACTCTTGTTTCATTTTGTTTTTTCTTTCTTGTACGTACGTTTTTGTCGTTGAAACTGTCTCTGTGTGTGTTGTCTGTCTGTTTAAACGGCATGTAGAGACATAAAGGAGACAGGCTGCATCATGTGCATCGTTAAAAACTTCCTCGTACCTTTTGCTAAATTGTTATTTAATATTATTTTTTTTAACATACAATATGATAAAATTTTACATTAAATTAGTTTTTCTTCTTCTTTTAACGGAAATATAAGTTGAGTTGTTTAGAAGTTTTAATAGAATATAACATACTTTTATTTTGAGCTATTAAATATGAGTACTACACTTAGGGTTGCCATTCGTACTGTTTTAAACAGTACATGTACTGTTTTTTGAAAAATGTACTGTTTTATTCACAACCCCTAAAACAGTACGCAAAAGTACTGTTTTTTTGGATTTGTACTGTTTTTGTACTGTTTTTTTTTTTGTATATTTTACATATTTTTATATAAACAAGTTTTTCTGCGTGTACAAAGAATATATATTTTTTAACCATGTTTTTTTTCGTGTGTACAATAGTTTTTTATATACATTTTTTGAATCTCCCTGTATTAATTCCACTTCGTTTCTTTGTACATATATAAGTTTGGTTTGTTTACTTTTCAAGCAATGGATGTTTGTAAACACAATTTTTTTTCATGACACTGCCCAATGCAAGAAGTAATGACGCCCAAACTAATAATTTTAGCCAATTTGACGAAATTTAGTCAATTTGATGAAATTTAGTCAATTTTACTTCTTTAGAGGTTGTAAACTTGACGAAATTTTGTTGATTTGAATAAAATTTGTTAAATCTTAAAATAAAAATTGACAACATTTCGTTAAAGATCTATACAAATTTTTTTGTTGATTTTACCTACGCTATTTGGTTCGGTGTATTAACTTATTTGAAGTAAATATGTGATGCATTGAAGTAAAAGTTATGTTAACAATAAATACAAAAATGTACTGTTTTTTTTTCTTAAAGTACTGTTTTTTTTTCATCAATGTACTTTTTTTTCACTTTTCAAATATGGCAACCCTAACTACACTCAAAAAAAAAGTTTGTAAAGTCAGCAAAAAATTTTGCTGAGTCAGCAAAATTTTAGTCAGGATTGTGCTAGCAAAAAAATTGCTAATCTTTTGCTGAAAATCAGCGAGCTGATTTTTAGCAACAAAATTAGTAGATTCAGCAACAGTTTTGCTAACACTTAGTAGATTAGAAATAAAAAAGCCTTGGTAAAAATTAATACATTTTTTGCTGAATTTTAGTAGACTGAAAAAACGCAAAAAAATTGTAAAAAAATTGTAGTTTATTTAATATATTTGCTGAAAATCATAAAACATATTTTTGTGATTCTTTTAAAAATAATTTACAATAATTACGAAATATAAAAATTTTCATTTTCCCACATTGACGACATGAATTAATTTAATATCTGAAAATATATAGAAATAAATATATGTATATAACATAACAAAAATTTTCTTTCAACTACTTACATCAATCGTTGTCTAAATGATGCTTTCTTTTAAAGAACGCAACTGCCGAAGATAATTATAGAAACGAAACGAAAAAATAAACAAAAACAAACGAAACGAAAAAAACAACCCTTTTT